>JAJJWX010005062.1:0-207660 GCA_023529315.1 Papaver bracteatum
CATTGGATATAGCTATGTAATCACAATCATTGCTATTCCAGAAGCGCTGGTTTATTCTTCTAAATAAAGCAGAAAAACATAGAAGGTTTACATAGACATCAACTCCATTACTCATCATCTTCACTGGAGATACCTCAAGAAGCTTTGAATTGTGCTCGTCTCATCACCCGAGTTCGGGAAACTTGGTTGCAACCACACTGACCGGCAATTGTTCTTGAACGCATTTGACCCTTGAGATCGAGCTTTACACACCACTGTGAATTTTTTTGAAGTAAGCTCAAGGTGGTAGGGTCCCACCTCATTCAAAGAAGCATCTCTTTTTGTCTTTTGCAACGTTCTCCCTATGCTGCCGAAGGCACTAGAACGTACCGGTTTAGGCACTCAAAGAGAGTTGCCAATTGAGTCAACACCACAATCATGGCAGATTTGACTAATCAAACAAGGATAGCCTATACATCTTGATGGGAGAAGTCATTGATAATCCATTTGACGTGATATAATGAATCCAAAAATATCAAGACTGTTGAACACCTGATTCAAGAAAAAAGACCAGTTCAAAGAACTCAATGGACTCCACCCAAAGAATTCTCAATTGTGGAGGGACAAAGACTGGGGAATGCCAAGTTTTCCAAAATGTCATTAGTGCAATACTAAGATCATTAGTAGGAAACTTCCTGGATTACTAAACATGCCTTTACTTTACCACAGCCCAACAGATGCTTTCATCCACATGAGGGATCGTTCATTACTTGGTCCTGGGGAGATACTCGCCTCAATGGTATGTTGGTAATCTTGGATACAACTACTCATTAACAAGAAGCCTTTTTCTATTTACCTTTGTTTTGAATTCCATCTTATCGAGATCAACATCATGGATGTTGGCTTCAGAAACGTTCTTGTTGAGAGAATCAATACCTGACCTAGACCATCAAAGATATTCCCAAGATTGGACTTGCTACAAACAAGTTAAGCCTCATCACTGTCCACTAGAAAATCCAATTTCTTTCTAAAAACGAAACCTTTCGATGAAATCTTATCAAAAATTCTAGCACATGAATCATCCACAAACCTAACTCTAAAGAGAATTTTGGTCACAAGGAGGATTCATACTAGAACAATTTTAGAGACCTTGGAATCCTTTTGAGCTCCTTAGATTCATCATGAGATCCATAATTAAAAGGAACAAAGAACACAAGAGAATTTTGCTGCTTGGTAGAAATCTTCAACACCTGCTCTCTTAGTTTCTCCAAAAAGTCTTTGATGAAGATAACACACAAAAACCTAGAAGTTCACGTGCGCATGACGGGTGAGAGGAAGAAGGGAGTATGCGAACTTCCTTTAAAAGACCAAACATGGGCTTGGACCCGCTTCTGAACTTCAACCCACAAAGAACTAAAGGATCCTTTGTTTGACAATTGCATATCAAGAATTATGCATTCCACAACATGAAGGATGCACTAGAAAGCTTAAATTGAAACATGTACTACGATTCAACCATTTCTTGCCCCATTTCAAGATATATACATATGGGTAGTGCCAGTCTTGTTACCAAGAGGCATAATGTGCAGAAATTCTCATGCAACATTTTTGGTTGATCATATGAACAGTCCCGTATCATAATAGATAATAATCAGAGAGTCTAAGCTTCCATTCTTTTGTTTGATATGCCTCAAAGGAGGACTCTTCCATTTTCCAAGTTGTACAATATTATTTAAAGGTTTAATATGCTACATAGCCCTTTTGGAGTGATTCTTAGACTTAATAGTAATTAAGTTTCTCTAAGGATCAAAAACATCTTCGAACGCTTTGTAAAGATCTTTATCATCTCGATCCATTATGATAGTACTCATCATAGAGATCTGATGTTCTCGTGAGATTCCACATCATTGAGTGCCATGAACGTTTCTTTAATCTCCTCCTTTTATTTTTCTTAGATTGGCACATATCATTTATAACTTCCTTCTCGGATGAAATGAAATTATCATGAGAGATCGAGGTTTTGACCATAATAGATCTTGATCAATCTTTAAGAATTTATGGTGCATGTATCGATGTCAGAGCAAATTTTCAAGAAATTTTCCATGAGATAAATTTCAAGGATCGAACAAACACAAACTTATCAAGGTTTAATGTGTTTGCTTCTCTGATACCAATTGAAAATGCGGGGTCTAACAACCTCACCCAATATTTTGATTAGCAATCTGTATGGACAACTCGAGTTGTTTTCTAGAGAATCAACAAGACTCAATCAATAGAAAATACTCAAGGAGTTATTATCTCAATCTCTCGATTTGATTTACTCAGCAACCTCTTATGAAAGAAGTTTGGATTACACATTTAAGCTACTATTATCAATGAGCTTTGATTTCAAAAACAAGAAATATTTTGAGGAAGGTCAAGAAATTATTAAAATGATAACTGAAAGGTGGAAAAAGAATGAGGAAGTAATTGGAATCAAAATTATGATCTTCAAATAGTGGAGTTATTCAAGTTAGGATGCGAGACAAAGTAAATTTCAGTGCCATCAAAGCCTATTTGGATTCCCCTCAAATGGGTTTATATATTACGTTGTGATGAGTAGCTTCAGTTAGTAACTTCCAGATTGCGAGGTTTGGGATTGTAGTAAAGACTTCGGAGTAATAGTGGTAGGTTATGGCTGGAGCATTGATATATACCACCTATATTACAAACATGATGTTGTGTGTGATATTGAAATAAGCTATTGAAATAGGTGAAAAGAATATAATCATCAGACTTAGATTCTCAAAGCGTTATCTCAAAAGACATTGCACAAAATCATGAGTGCTGCAGTTCATTATAATGAGATAGGCTGAAGCAGGAGAAGGAAATCATGTCAATTCGGTTCGAGTCATAGCTTTGAAGGCGTCTTCTCGGCGATATAATGAACGGTAAAGGGCAACCGACTAGCACTTAGATAAAAGTAAAATCTTTTTAAGTACCAGATTATTAACTAAGATTGAAATGCTTGAGAACGAGTGCTCCAGATTCTGGCGAAAAAGTGGATTAATTCTTTTTGGGCATGTCTATTGCACCTTAATTGTGGTCTGTTTTACGGGCCTTATTAATTAACCTTCATTTTAGTTTTGAGGCCTATATAGTTGGCTTTCGCGATTTACTGTTTTCACATGTAATGACCTCTCCGTTTTTGGATCTTTATTTTAATATTGAAATTCTCATATGATTGAAGAAAAAAATTGCCTCAAGCAAATATGATTCATGAGTCTAATCAAAGAGAGATAACTTGGATGGTACCAAAGACCAATATCCAAGTGTCAATCAATTTAAATCAACAACCAATAAGGTCGGATATTCTAATTGATTGAACAACGCACAACCTGTATTATTTCAATTATATAAAAATATAATGCGGAAAGAAATAACACAGACACCATAATTTTGTTAACGAGGAAACCGCAAATGCAGAAAAACCCGGGACCTAGTCCAGATTAAACATACATCGTATTAAGCGCTACAGACACTAGCCTACTCCAAATTAACTTCGGTCTGGATCGTAGTTGAACCCCAACCAATCTCACACTGATCCAAGGTACAGTTATGCTCCTACGCCTCTGATCCGCAGAGATACTCGCGCACTTGATTCCCTTATGATCTCACCCACAACCAAGAGTTGCTACGACCCAAAGTCGAAGACTTTAATAAACAAATCATGTCTCACACAGAAAGTCTACAAGTAATAGATAAATTCGTCTCCCACGAATAAACCTATGAGTTTTGTTCCGTCTTTTGATAAATCAAGGTAAACAGGAACCAATCGATAAAACCAGACTTATATTCCCGAAGAACAGCTCAGTTCATCAATCACCTCATAATAAACTTAATCGACGCAATGAAGAAGATTATTGAGGAATCACAAACAATGAGACGAAGATGTTTGTGACTACTTTTATCTTGCCTATCTGAGATAGAAATCTCAAGCCAATTATTACAATTGTACTCGTACGATATAAACAACAAGATCAGATCACACAACTACAAGAAATATAGTATCGGTCGGCTTCACAATCCCAATGAAGTCTTTAAGTCGTTAACCTGTTTTGAAGAAGAAAACCAAAGGTTAAAGGAGAATCGACTCTAGCTTAGCAAACTAGTATCACACGTATGTGTGGGGATTAGGTTTCCATTTGCTAGAGTTCTCCTTATATAGTCTTTCAAATCAGGGTTTGCAATCAATGTTAGCTTAGTAACAAAGCATTCAATATTCACCGTTAGATGAAAACCTGATTAGATACAAGGTAATATCTCTCAACCGTTAGATCGAAAACTTAGCTTCTCATACACACATGTACTTGACGTTTTCGGTTTATGTAACCGTACCCAAACGTGTACAATAGTTGGTTCAATAATAGCCAACCAAATGGTTAGCCAAATGATAACTTTCATATCAACCATATTTTTCTACACCATAACTAGTTCAAATGACTCAAATGAACTAGTTAGAGAGTTGTTCAATTGCTATGAGATCTTCATTACTCTCAAGAATAAGGTGATAGTTCGCAAGAAATATAACAAGAGGGAAAAATCCTGCGAGACATGGAGGAGTTCGAGAGAAATGAAGAAAGCTTGCGAAAGATATTACCGCAGAACTGGGATCCGAAATTAAGGGAAAGCTTAGCTGTAAATGAGCTGTCATCCACTATGTAATTACCTATATAAAGAAGAGAGCAGGAGAGAGAAAGAGAGATAATTTTAGGAAGAGAGAGAAAGATATTTTGGAGAGAGTTTTTGGAGAGAGAAAATGTATTTTCTTTATCATCTTCTTCCCCAAAACTAGATCTAGAATTCTTCCAAGAACTCCATTAATGGAGATTGTAGACGTAAATTAATGTAGTTACAAATTATTATAGTGAAGATCCGTGGATGTAGATCACATTGATCGAGCCACGTAAAAATCTTGGTGTTTATTTATAATTTTAGTATTTTTATCACCATTTTTATATTTAGATCTAGGAATTGTTATCAAGATTTGATAAGGGGTGTTCTGTAAGAAATCCTGCAACTACATTTTGGCGCTAGAAACACTACCTGCTATTGGATAGATTGAAGAAGATTCAAAGAAATTGGTTACTGGTAGAGTTACAATTTGTGAGATCTAAAAAAAAAATTTGAGAGGAAATTCGATAATGGAGAAATTTTGTCTTCCAACAAACACCGGCAACACAGTGAAAACAAGTAAAAGCAAAAGATAAAGATGAAGATGCAAAGTTACGTCGAAAGGATGAGTTTCTACATCAACAGAATCTACATCAACTATGAGTCAAAAAAGGACAAATTTCTTCCCTATTTCTTTTATGTCGTGTTTAATTTTTTAGATCGGAAAATTTTAAGAAAAATTGTGAGAATTTTTTTTTTTTTTTACGTACAAAAGTTTTATTCGTCATCAAAAATGAATTTTTCTTAGAATCGCAAGATTGCTCAAAAATCAAGATGAGATGAATTTTTGACTGTAGATTTTCCTTCTTTACATAACCTCTACTGCATAAAAGTACTTTACACTCTTCTGAAAACTTTTTATTCGCAAGTTTACATTGTGCATAACAGTTCATCATGGAGAAAAATCTGCTATTAAAGTTTGCATTTCTTTGATATTTTACAATTTACTTCGCAAGTTAAAGATAGTAGGAACCCGTTATTATAAGATAACTTACATTTCTTTGTCTTTGTTATCTCTTTCAATCAATGTGTCCTTAGTGGGAAGATTCTCATGTTTTTCCAAAGTTGTATGTCTCCAGCGAAGAAATGTTATTCCAGCAAAGAAAGATGCAAACACTAATTCAACCATAGCAAAGCAATCATTCTACGTCATTAGTTGACTATTACGGTTGAGAAGGGAATGAAGCGAAGACAAGTAATGAAGAAATAAATTAACACACACCAAAGAAACTGTGTCATCAACGAAGCATTAAGAGAGATACAAATTGGTAATGTAGAAGACGAAGTTCACAAAAAAGTTTATCAAAAAGTTGCGGTCAACACAGCTAAAGTTTGAAAAAATAGATGCAGTATATCATTGTTATCAGTTGAACGAATGTCTTGGGGGTATCATTTTTATCTCACAGGTTTAACTCGCAAGTCACCAGCGAGAAGAAGAACAACCAAAATAGACGATATAGTTTTGAATTTCACTAACCTTTGTGTTTGATTTTAGTTCACAGAAATTTTATAAGGCAGATAATGAGGATTTATCTAAAAGGAACCATGGTGCAAATTTGCAAGATGCAATCGTAAAGCAACTTCAAATACAAATGGGAGCTATTAATGACGCAATAAGTTCCAATACAGATTAAGATATTCTTGAGTTTTTGAGCTGTTCTTCCCTTCTCTTCTCTGCTGATGCTGGGACAACCGAAGTTTCTCACTTAGTCCACAACATTTACTGTTACAGCGCAGAAGATCACTTCCAAAGGATAGATGAATTATCAAAAGGATAAATTGTGATTGTAGAAGAACAATCACAATTTGCAGGGATGAAGAAATATCAAAAGGGATTCCAAGAGGAACTAAAAGCAAATAACAATGAATACTTTTTCTAATTATCTGAAATATTTTAAGTGTTTGAACATCATACAAGTTCTATGAATGATCAACACAAGTTGCGAACAACACAAATTCTGCGAATGATCAGCGCAAGTTGCGAACAACACAAGTCCTGCGAATGATCAGTTGTACCAACATAAAGATAATATTGGCTAAAGACGATCAAATTCTGCGATGAGTTGTACCAACATAAGTTCAAGTTATGCGAATGAAGAGTAAACAAGCACAACATGACTAAAGAAGAATACATGAAAAAGAGATAATATTGGCCATGTTACATAAGGATATGATCAAGTCAATAACGCAAAATAGAAGGGAGTGTATGATTACAACATTCCCGACAGTCCAGCAAACCATTTTATGACGAGGAGACATCATCTAGATCATAACAAGGGAAGAAAATAAAGCAGCAGTACTGAGTTCAAGAAAAATCAACAAAAATTCATGAACTTAAAGCTATACAATCAGCATCTAAACAAAAATATGCAACCTATCAAAAATAACGGAGAAGGATGACAACTAGGCAAAACTTGATAAGCCAAAGACGAATGGTAAGAGCAATTAGTTCTGTTGAAAGGCATCACAGCCAGAAAAGAATGTTGAGGATATTACGCTAACCCCTACAATCATCAGTAAACAGCCAATCCAGCAACTCTTACGAAACGTAACAAATACAACCGGCAAAAAGAGCCACTCAAACTCATTCTTTCAGTTTAGGAACTGGAAATTGTTATGGTAGTAAGTTTGTGCACAGAATTTTGGCATCAATCCAGCTAAAACAATCGCAGTAATTTGGCTAGTTTAATGACGGTCCAGCGATCAATAGCAGCTAAAAAGAACAGAAAGATGACAATCCAGCGATCAATAACATCGACAACAAGGATATCATGAAGTAAAGAGAAAAACTTATGCACGTGAAGAACTTTACATTGCGTGAAGATCAGCAGCATTTATAACGTGAAGAAACTTTCCAGGGTTTCACAATGCAAATCTTCATCAATTACTTATCAACTTACTCCGTCAGCAAATCAGTTATGAATTACTTTTTTGAACTCATTAGCTAGTTCTGCGTGATTAAAATCTAGCTAGTTTTGCGTGAATTAAACGTGGTTATGCGTGAGTTGAATGGGAGGGTTAAATTCTCCAATGAAGTCTTGCGAAGAAACAAAATTACTCTGCGAAGATATAGATTAGAACTGAAAATAATCCTATACATTATTCAACATTAGAACTAAATGGGAACGCTCCACCTGCAAGTGGGGTCACTGCTGAACTAAATGAACCGATATGATGAGAATTCCTGGTACTCTCCGCAGTTAAATGGGAACACGGACTCAATCAGATTAAAGGATGACTTAGAGTACCCCACCAAAGAGGGATACCATTTCATTTTATCAACATAAAGTTGATAGTGACGAATGAAGAAAAATGAAGAAGGTATTAATTTATGAAGCAAAATTTTGCGAGAAGGTGATTTATGATTCGCAGCTCATCGCAGCCTCAAATCTGCGTAGCCATTATATGGACGTGACAGAAGAATTATGGACATGATAGAATCCAGGGAACTATAAAATAAAGAATGTCTGTGAAGCTACTTTGTCATCTTAAAATAGCGAGCAATTCTTTACAAATGTGAAGCATAATTCCGTAGATCATGAAGAATAATTCTGCGAAGATTAATAACTAGCGTGGTTAGTAGATTTTGTTCGCAAACATAAGTTGGTACAGCTGGTTAAGGGAGTAGCATATGAGTTTCAGATCGTGTGGTCGAATCCCATATCTCAAATATTTATTTTTGCAAGAAATCCCAACTTGTGAAGGAACAAACATACAATAAATCACACATTATAAACCAGCGTAAAATGAGATATGAGCAACATTCAACCCCAGTTTGTCCAAGCCATTTCACGTAAGACTAAAATAAACCAAGCCATTTTCCGCAGACAATTGAGTAACGAGCAAGAGAAGTCCAATTTCCGCAGGATGCATTTATTTCACATAAGAAAATTTCCCAAGTTGGTTAGAGGGAAATTTTTTGATATTTCATTATTTCGCAAAATATTTGGTTATTTTGCAAGAAGAAAATGGGAGATTATTTCGCAGACATATTTCGCAAGAAATGGTTAAAACAGTTGGTATGGCGCAACATTATACAAGAGGCAGATCAAGAGTTAATTACACAAGACTTCATTTCTCATTTCTTCTCAATTTTCAAGCAAATCATATATTTCGCAAGAGACAACAGCAAGCCGCAAAAGAAAATTTACTTCAAGAATGATACTATGAGAATGAAAGAAGAAACGAAAGAATAAAGAAATGTGAAATTATCGCAAGAAACGCGAATAAAATTTCGCAAGAGAGAAATGCAATTGCATAAGACGGCGGAATTATCGCAAGAAATGAAAGAATAAAGAAATGCTAAATTATCGCAAGAAACGCGAATAAAATTTCGCAAGAGAGAAATGCAAATGCATAAGACGGCGCAATTCGCCTAAAAACATAAGAATGGGACGAACCTTTATGGCGTACACCCTAGTTCGCGGATTCTATTCCGTAAGAGGCAATGTCCTTAAAGTGCGTCATAAGGGGGGTATCTCTTTTCATGACTAAGGGAAAGGCTATACTGCTGCTGGAACCTAGTCATGGAGATTTGGGATTATAGAAAGTCCATCCAGGAGAGATAACTTGGATTCCCAACTTTATAATTTTATACCCTGGTTGGGAGCCCGAGAGTTTCTCCTAAGGAATGCAAAGTATGATCAAGGCTCCGAGGTACACGGTTGAGCTGTGGGTGCCCGGGACGGATGAACCTACCCTGGCCATCCATGGCAAGTCTTGGCTTACGATGTGTTCGGCCCGAAGAAAACCCCTCTAGGGTGTAGTCTCGTAACTATAAGCCATATAGGCATAAAGGATAAGAGGATACAAAAACAACTGGTTGTTTCTAGAACCGAATGGGAGGAGCTAGTCTTGTATGGCAGAAGTACGTCTCCTTGAAGGGGCAACCAGGGGGAGAGATAAGGGCGATACCCTCCATTAGGGAGTTGTGTATCAAAAAAGACGGCAATGGCATGGGAATTTATATTCGCAAGAATATTTTGGCCTGTCATATTGTCGCGTGACACAGACGGCAATGTCATGGGACTTTATATTCACAAGAATATTTAGGCCCGTCATATTGTCGCGTAACAGGCCAAAAAGCCTTTAGAGAAATGTTAAGATGAGATCAATGGGTTTTTGCGATAAGACTAATGTTAAGATGAGATCAATGATAAGAGGAGATGAGATCAATGTTAAGAGGATATAAATCGCAAAGACGTCATGCGATTTCATCGCAAAGACGGCAATGTCATAAGTCTTAAAGAGCAAGGAGAAAGATTAATCTCACAAGATGGTTTAGACTTATCATATTGTCGCAGAGATCAAAATAAATGATAAGACAAGATCAATGGATTATTACATGAAAATGTAAGAATGTCCTGCGATCTTGTCGCAGATAATTGGCAAAATAAGACCTTTAACTAGGAAGGAATAATAAGACCAACAGAGAGAACGCAAATAAATTTGCGAAGATGATCATATGTAAGCAAATAAGCTTGTAAAAATGATTATATACTGTAATGAAATTGAGATTACGCACTTTGATATTTTAATTATATTATATTATGTGAGACTAATAGTGCAGGAATAAACAGTGGAGAAAATAACAATGAGATACTATGAGCTAGAAAAATGAGGCACAAGAGAATGAACCTGCGAGAATAAAGAGGAATGCATTCACTAGAGAAAAATACAAAGAAATGGAGAATGGAGGCAATTTAAAGCTACATCACTTTTACCGCGGCGAAATGAGCTAAGTAACACAAACATTAGCTATACATTGCAATAGATAAGTATTCTCATCATACAAGCATCATACTCGCATCATAAAAGCATTGCATAAGCATTTCATGTCATAAGCATCGCATACACATTTCATAACATAATGATTACATAAACATTATATTCGCACAAGTATTTTACAAAATTCTAAAGAATAATACCTTGAAATTTCGCAGGACTATTCATATTTCGCGACACTATTTGCGATACTATTCGTAGGACTATTCATAATTCGCGGCACTGTTTGCGACACTATTATCAGAACTATTCATAATTCGTAGTACTATTTGAGCACTATTCATAATTCGCAGAAATGTTCAGAAATTCCCAGAAATATTTAGAGAGTCGCAGAAATATTCAGAAATTAGCAGGGTTATTCATAATCACGCAGATTCATTCATAAACTCGCAAATTCATCCGGAATTTCAAAGAATGTGATTATTTTCTTAAAGTGATTACCACTTGAGGCAGAGGCAACATAAGAATAAAGAAGCAATTTACTCATTCAATATTTTCTCAAGGATATTCTTCTTCATAGATAAAGAACAGAGGCAGCTAGGGATTACCAAGAAAATATTTTATGTTCTTTATCTTCTCGGCAAGAATCATTTCCAAAATGGGAAAGAATAGAGGATTGAGTACTTCATACTTCGCATACTTCAAAAGATGATACTTCTAATTACTTCAGAACGTCGCAAAAGAATAGAGGCAAGTATATACTTTTTAAGTTTGGTATTCTTTCGCTTGTTCCTTCATGAACCAAGATCAAAGACTGCTACAACAACGGATTTTTTTCTTAAAAATTGCTCTTCAAGCAATATTCAAGAAAAAAGAGGCAAAATGTAGGAGCAGAATCTCACAACAACAACGCTCTTGCAAAGATTTCTGCCACACATGGCAAGTGTCGCAAATAATTACAAGAAATGACGAAATATGTGAAGATTTTATCATTACTCGCAAGAATAAGGTGATAGTTCGCAAGAAATATAACAAGAGGGAAAAATCCTGCGAGACATGTAGGAGTTCGAGAGAAATGAAGAAAGCTTGCGAAAGATATTACCGCAGAACTGGGATCCGAAATTAAGGGAAAGCTTAGCTGTAAATGAGCTGTCATCCACTATGTAATTACCTATATAAAGAAGAGAGCAGGAGAGAGAAAGAGAGATAATTTTTAGGAAGAGAGAGAAAGATATTTTGGAGAAAGTTTTTGGAGAGAGAAAATGTATTTTCTTTATCATCTTCTTCCCCAAAACTAGATCTAGAATTCTTCCAAGAACTCCATTAATGGAGATTGTAGACGTAAATTAATGTAGTTACAAATTATTATAGTGAAGATCCGTGGGTGTAGATCACATTGATCGAACCACGTAAAAATCTTGGTGTTTATTTATAATTTTAGTATTTTTATCACCATTTTTATATTTAGATCTAGGAATTGTTATCAAGATTTGATAAGGGGTGTGTTGTAGGAAATCCTGCAACTACATTCTAAACTCTTTATTTCAATCATTGAAACATTCTTAGAGGATGTTAAATACAGGTTATTCACACACTATTTTTCATCAAAGAAATTTTCCAGATATTGAAATAATCAACATGACTTTCGTCACTTGTAAAGATGAACTTGGTCAAAGCGAAAGCTTACCAACACATATTTTGAGAGAGAGATAAACTCGGCTTGAAATATCAAATGTGTACAATCGAAGTCTATATAGTAATACGACTTTTGTCTCATGATAGGAGATAGAATAGATAGACTTTTTGAGTGATAGATAAGTTCAAGTCTCCATATACCTTTTAGTCGATGAAGTTCCACCAGTTCCTTGAGTAGTTCTTCATATTTGCATGATGAACGTCGTGGAGTCTAGAGCTCAATTATACTTTCTATCCTAGTCCGAGACTTAGCTATAAGTAGACTAGAAATCAAGACTTATAGTTTTGGAAACTAAACTTGACAACGCGTGCGAGTTCGACCGAGCAGTGCTCTAACACACATCTTCTCTTTTGCTTTCTCAATAATCCACTTGACCGCGTCGTCCTTTTCCTTCCATTCCAAATTATTAGCATATAATATGTGGAAGTATCATGACCCCTAACACTATGATCTTGTGGTTGATCCATCATCGGTACCAATGCAATCTACAAAACATCACAAGTTAGTTGATATGTACTATAATAATCGACAAGGTCAATATATAAAATAACAACGACTAAAGCATAGCTGGCAAGGTCGAAGAATAAAACAGTGCCGACCAAATTGTAGTCGGCAGGGTCAATGTATCCACAACAATGCCGGCTTAAGCATGTTTCAAATTACGTCTCCTGAGATGCAAAAAATTATAGTTGGAAATGTTCATATTTTCGACATTGCCGACTAAACACTGCTCATGAAAAGTCATGGAATTTGGTAATATAAACAGTGCTGACGCTTTCAGTCGGCAGGGTCGATAATCGTCGACCTTTCCAAAACTCCAATTTCCAGTTTTCCTTCTTCTCAGTTCAACCATCTCCATCTTCATAGTACCACCAGCTACCTCAGTTGCAACCACTGAGCAACTCCATCTCACATCTTCTGAGTTCAAGAGAAAACCCAACTTCATATTCAACACCACACTTAGACTTTGCTAGTCCTCGAGCAAATAAAATAAAACTTATTCTAAAGCATACATACAACTCCATGTCGTCGAAGTTATGGTCACACTTATCATGTATAAAAATCCTTTGAACCCCTAGCTAGGTTTCCCTAGTGGACGAGTTATAGTCTCGTTAGGGTTTACTAGAGATATACCCACAAAACCTACTTTTCCAACTTACTAGTTCTCCGAAATGATAGCATCCAACGCACTAAGAAGACATAAAGATTCTGCACACTAGTCATAAGAAGTTAGACACATAAATGAACATAATCTCATCCTTAAAAGTTGAGAGAGAAATAACCATCCCTTATCGAAAGAAATTCGGGTTCGGAGTAATCAAAAGTATCGACTATGCCTTAATAATAAACAACTTTTTTATGGGTCACACATGTGTCCAGGTAGGAATGAAGAGAGAATCCCTGCGACACGTTAAATAGTAGGAATGCCAAACCCTCCGATTTTTTTTTGAAAACCCACATCTTTTATTCATTTTGAAAACCCTTTTTTCTGATGATCTCTAAGAAAGGAAATCAACCATTTATCGAAGGTGGGAATATGCTTACTTACCTCGTTATCCGTTTGACGTGCACTTAGCACCAATCTCATAGAGTCCATAGAAATGTCTTCGGTCTTCAATCCTTGTATTCATCTTCAACTCTTGATGATGAAATCTTGAACTTTATAGAATCTTGACAATGTGATTCTTTCCTCTAATTCCTTGTTGCTTGAAACTTCACTATGGATATTTCTTTTTCCATTGGCTTTATTGAATGAATACAAAACCAAAAATGAACTAAACAAACCAATTTTTTTTTAAAGGCGCCGTAAAGGCTTTTATTAACAAAAGAATCCAATACAAGGTACAATGTCGATAGAAGGAAACCTAGCGACAAGTTGAGCCCCTACACCTTTTTGAATTGAAATACCTAATTTATAAAAATGAGAATTACCTATTTTGTAATTGAGATCGTAATTAGCTATACAATTTCTCAACCTCTTCAAAATAATCACCATGTATTCACTAAGTTTGCCTAAAGTGGAGAAAGCAAGGATGCCAAAACCATACCCGTGAGCCGACACCTTATCCATTTTTTTTTGCCCGCTTGCATGAAATAGCATTAGAAATGGCGACACCCGGAACGAAAGCCCGACCACTAATACCGGAAAAAGGTGAAACACCCGTAACATCAAAACAAAAATATTTCCCATTAACCCAAGTATGGACAAGAATGTCAACGGGCTTTAAAACCTTGGCATCATCCGACAAGAGTCATACATTTACCTCCTTTCTAGTTGCAACTCCATCTTTGTAAAGAATATCCGAAACAACATCCCTAACAAAATCATGCCTAAACTTTATGCCAACTCACTTGCGCAATGAAGTGCATGATCGCCATAAACATATGTGCTCCTCTTACAACAAGCACAAACATCAATAGTGTTAAAAATAGGTACACCGAGTCTGTAACTAACAACTTCCCTGAACTGACGAGGTCCAAGTGTCTGATTAAGCCCACATATTGGTATAGCTTTGAGGTAGTCCTGAGCGTGAGCAAGCCTATTGCTTTGCCAAAGTATAGTATCGCAATCTAACATAACAAATTTAGAAGGCACAAACAAATAAAATGAAAAATAAAGTAAGATGAAAAAAAATAAAATACAAAATAAATAAAGTAAATACAAAATGAAAACAAACAAAAAAAAAACTAATGGTGAACTTAATGAACTTTTCTCTTGTCTTTTTTTTATTCTTTTTCATTTTTTGTTTTTTTTTGACAAGGGACCTAGCATAATGATGACCATGTCCCATGTTTTTTTTTTTTTTTTTTTTTGAGACAAGAGAAAATAAAATACAAATTAACAAATAAGATAAAATAAAAATGCAAGTACAAAGGCCATGGTGTAAGTATTTTACCGCTTGATTCTTCACAACTTGTATGTCTTGATTAAACTTCTTGAAATCTCATCTTGATAATATTCTCTCTTGTACAATAGTCTTTAACTTGTAAAAATTCTGCTCCTTGTCTTGGTTCTTTACTTGAAACTGAAATCTGCTTATTTCTGTACCGTTGCTTATAAACCTTGAACGTCTTCAACTTTTCTTAGAATTTGTGATGCTCCTATTTTGTTGATGATGATGGTGTTTCTATGGACCTGTTGGTATAGATAGGGATAAAGTGGATGGTGCTAACTGCGAACAAGATTACAAGTGGTATGTAAGTTATCAATTCGATGTCACCATCATGATTGATAAAATAGCACTCAAGAGATCAAAATAGTGCTTATATTGGTGGGAGGTTGGGTAGATCACCATTCTACCCGGATTTTACGTACGGTGACTGTAGGACCAGAATATCGTTACATCTATTCTCTGCGAGATTAACAACACTTCTCAGCGAGCATCGCCGCAAGATTTTATATTAACACTTCACGAGTGTCACAAAAGCCTTCAAAAGAGTGACGTAATACCTGACGACTGAAGAAAACTTGAGAAAAGCATGTTAGTTCTGCTATGGTTACAAAACTTGCGAGATTTAACATTGTAACTATCGCGGTACAATCGCAGAATCAACCCTAAATAAGAGGAAAACTTAGCTGTCATCCACTATGTAACTACCCTATAAATATAGACTATGTATCCAGAAAGGGATGAGGTATTTTTGAGAGTTAAGAAAGTCTTGAGGAGAGAGAAACTTCAAGAGAATAGTTGTAATCTTGAATTCTTCCATTTCTGTAAACATTTCTGAGAATAAAATAATAAAGTGTCATTTTTCATCTTCAATTGTGAGTTGATTATATCAAGATCTTAACAAGGGTGTAGTGTGGGAAATCCTGTAACTACATTTTGGCGCCCGAAACAGGGATTGAATTAGCAAAATCATAGAAAAAGGTGAAGAAGAAGATAAGAATTGTTCAAGATTAAGAAAATCATAAAACAAATCAGTAAGATATTTGAAGGAAGGATGATTAGAATCAAAAAGGATTGTAGGAAATTGGAGTGTGGTATGATAATGAGAACAATGATTGATAGATTTCATGAAAATATTAAGGGGAAGATACACAAACGGGATTTTGAAGGAAGGAAAATTATGACGGTGGAAAAAATATCACCATTGAAAGATTTGGAAAAGCAGGAGATCACATTTACAACAGCAGAAATACCAGAAGAAAATATAAGTCATACATCTCCATTGGTAGTCACAATATCCACTATACCAATGAGAAAGGAGGAATCACAAAATCTGTAGAAGAATGGGCTATGAATAGAACTTTGGTGGATGCAGGAAGTTCTGTAGACATAATATTTTATCATACTTTCAAGAAAATGGGATATAAGGATGAAGAATTGTCTTATTCAACATATCATGTTCATGGCTTTGGAAAGTCTTTAACAAAACCTAAAGGAGAGATAGTGGTACAAATCCCACTAGGGGAGATTGAAACACAAGTAACGTTATGTGTGGTAGATATGGAATCACCGTATAACATGATATTAGGAAGACCATGGATACACGCAATTAAGGCTGTAGCATCAACGTTGCATCAATGCATCAAATTTCCTATACCCAGTGGAATTGGAGAAATTAGAGGAGACACAGATTTTGCGAAATTGTGTTGCCAAATTGAAGTAAGAAATTGTGAAGAACGTCCAAAGCTGCGAAAGGCTCGCAGAAAATTGGCGATAGAAACAAAGAAGGAAGAAGAATTTAAAGTTTAGATGATAAGAGCAAAAGAAGCAAAAGGAATACCCAGCGAAATCTCGCGAGAAGAAGATAAATTCGCGAGAGTTATGAAAACACCAACACCAATGGGAGAACCTGAAGCCAGCTATATTGCAGCAGAACCAACAAAATAAATAAATATTGGGAGTGAAGAAGAGCCTAAAATACTGAAAATTGGGACTAGAATGGAGGCAGATGAGGAAGAAAGAACTATAAATCTCTTGCGAGAATAAAAAGATATCTTCGCGTGGAGCATGGATGAGATGCCAGGGATAGATCCATCAATAGCATGTCATAAATTAGAAATCAACAAAAATATAAGACTATTTAAGCAAAGAATAAGTAAAATCGCAACAACATATCATTCTCAAATAGAAGAAGAATTACAAAAGATGCTCGATGCAGGAATTATAAGGCAAGCAAAATATCCGGAGTGGATTGCAAATATGTTAGTGGTCCCAAAGAAGAACAATGGGATAAGAATTTGTATAGATTTCACTGATTTAAACAAGGCTTGTCCTAAAGATAGTTTTCCATTACCAGATATCCCACAGATGGTTGAATCAGCAGCGGGAAATGCCAGAATATCATCGTTGGATGGATATAAAGGATATAATCAAATCCCTCTCGCTGAAGAAGATCAAGAACATACCTCATTTTTTGCTCCAAGAGGATTATATTGTTATACAAAGATGCCCTTTGGCTTACGAAATGCTGGTGCAACATATCAAAGAATGGTGGAGAAGGTGTTTGCAAAGTGGATTCATAAAACATTAGAAGTGTATGTAGATGATATGCTGATCAAAAGCAAAGAAGCTGAGAATCATGTGCAATATCTGAGAGAGATTTTCGATCAAATGCGTCAATTTAATATTAAAGTGAATCCAGATAAATGTACTTTTGGAGTAACTTCAGGAAAATTTCTGGGGTATATTGTATCAAAAGAAGGAATACAAGTTGATCCTGAAAAAATACAAGCAATTCGCGATATGCCAACGCCTGCGATGGTAAAAGATGTACAAAAATTGAATGGACTCTTAGCCTCGCTAGGAAGATTCATTTTGCGATCTTCATACAAGTGCAAACACTTTTTCGATATACTCAATAAGGGAACAAAATTCAAGTGGACAGATGAATGTGAAAAGGCTTTTCAAGGAATAAAAGAACATTTGATGAACATAACCATATTACAGAAAGATGAACCGGGAGAAGAACTATTGATTTATCTCGCAACAACCACATATGCGCTAAGTGCTGTATTGCTGCGAGTAGATGCAGGGATAGAAAAACCAATTTATTACATCAGCAAAACGTTCAATTCTGCAGAAAGAAATTATTCAAAGATTGAGAAATTAATTCTAGCATTGGTGCATGCAACTTTTAATCTTCGCATATACTTTCAAGAACATAAGGTCAAAGTGTTAACAAAAGTGCCAATTGAGTCAGTAATGAAAAATTCAAAAAGATCAGGCAGAGTTGAGAGATGGAATGCACAAGTAGGACACTTTGATATTCAATATGAAGTTTTATCCTCGCCAAAATCACAAGTTATTGCAGACTTCTTAGCTAAATTTCCTTTAGAAGATGATGAAGCTGTGGAAGGGATGATGGATGTAGAAGAGGAACATGGAGATCCAAAAGAGCTACTAACATAACCCAACAGATGGGAGATACTGGTGGATGGATCATCAAGTGGGGAAGGAAATGGGATTGGAGTTGTTTTTATTTCACCAGAAGGAGAAAAAATAGCTTTTTCATTTAGATTGGAGTTTGCATCCACTAATAATGAAATAGAATATGAGGCCGTGATTCATGCTTTAAAATTTGCGGTAGAAATGAAGTTGGAAAATGCTAGAATCACCAGCGATTCACAGTTGTTTATTCGCCAAATAAAAGGAGAATACACAACAAATGAACAATCTTTAAGAGAGTATAAAAGGTTAGTCGAAGAATTATCTGCGAGAATTCCAAAAATAAAATGGAAACACATATCAAGGAAATATAATAGGCTCGCAGATGCTTTTGCTTTCATATCCAGTATGATGACCAATCCAGCTGCGAGGAGCATAAAAATTCAAACACTTTTATTACCAGCGATAAACAAGGAAGAAAGAGAGGAAGATGTGATGATGGTAGAAATTGGCGAAGAAGAATTGAAGAGCAACATTACAGATTGGCGAGCAGATCTTCATGCATACTTGACAAGAGGAGAAATCCCAAGAAATCTATTGGAGGCACATATATTTAAAAGTAGGGCAACCAATTATGAATTAAGAGATGGAGTATTATATTTCAGATCTTTTAGTGGTCCATCGCTAAGATGTTTGACGAGGGAAGAAGGACAAAAAATATTGAAGATGTTGCATAGTGGTGACGCTGGTAATCATAGTGGAGGAAGGTATTTGGCATATAGAACAAAAATGCAAGGCTATTACTGGCCATATATGCATGAAGACGCAAAACAACTCTCAAGGCGTTGCGAAGATTTCCAGCGATATAGAAAGAAGATAATGCACCAGGAGCACCATTATCATATTCAAAAAGTGTATGGCCTTTTGGGAAATGTGGGTTAGATATTGTGGGACCATTTGTACCTAGTTCTGGACAAAGAAGATATCTGATTGTCGCAACAGATTATTTCACAAAATGGGGAGAAGTAAAGGCAGTACAACATATTCTCGATAAAGATATTTTTACATTCATATTTGAGAATATAATTTGCAGATTTGGGATTCCAGCACAGTTAGTATCTGATAATGGAAAGCAATTTGAAGGGCAGAATATAGAATTGCTACTCAATGCATTTAAGATAAAGTGTGGAAAATCTACTCCTCTATATCCACAAGCAAATGGTCAGGCAGAAGCAACTAATAAGACAATCACAGATATCTTAAAAAAGAAACTAGAGGGATACCACAGATCATGGTGTGAACAGGTGCATAATGCAATATGGGCCTACAATACAACTAAACGAGAATCTACTGGAATGTCACCTTTTTGTTTGACATATGGAGTTGAAGCTGTGTTACCAACAGAAGTAGTTATTCCTACAACAAAAAGAGAGGCTTGGGAAAGAAATCTAAGTGCTGGAATGATTTTAAATAAATTGGATGAATTAGAAGAAAAAAGAGAAAAAACTTTGCAACATATGGAAAATTACCAGCGAAGATTAGCTCGCGAATACAACAAACGTGTTAAGAAACATGAATTTCAACCTGGCGATTTAGTGCTGCGAGAAACACCAAGTTATCAGCGAGAGAATGGTGGAAAGTTGGCGAGAAAATGGGATGGATCATACATCATTAAAGATATAGTTTAAGCTGGGGCATATAAACTAATGGACTGTAGGACCAGAATATCGCCACAATTATGTTCACGAGAGATTAATGACACTTCTGCGAGCGTCACTGAAAACTCTTCAACAACATTTCACGAGCATCACAAAATAATTCAAAGAATGACGAAGTTGATGACTGAAGAAACATGAGAAGAACGTGTGTGTTTCACGATGATTACAAAGTTCATGAGAGGTTCGCAAGATAGATCCGAAATTAGAGGGCAACTTAGTTGTCACCCATTATGTAATTTCCTATAAATAGAGATCTAATAGATTGGGAAAGGATGATGTATTTTTTGAGGGTTGAGAGATTCTAGAGGAGAGAGAAAAATTTTAGGAGAGAGAGATATTTTTCAGAGAGATTTTTAGAAAGAGAAAATGTATTTTTCTTTATCATCTTCTTCCCTAAAACTAGATTTAGAACTCCATTAATGGAGAATATCAAATGTAAAATCAAATGTAAACTTTAACAGTCATAGTAGAGAATCATGGATGTAGATCAAATTGATCGAACCATGTAAAAAATCTTGGTGTCCGTTTATAATTTTAGAAATTTTACTACCATTTTATATGTAGATCTAGGAATTATTATCAAGATATTACAAGGGGTGTATTGTAGGAATTCCTGCAACTACATGGACCTTGAAGGGAGAGATGTTGGTCAAAGACTTGACAGACCATGGAATAGACTATATATAAAAAAGTATTATCAATGACAACTTCTGGAAGATAAGAGATACATGTACGTTGTAAAAAAAAATAATTACGATTGCGAGGTTCTCCTAAAGCAAATCAAGAATTGCGAGCATAATCGCAAGAATGACGGATAAAATTTCGCAGAGATTAATAGAATGGGACGCCTTTATGGCGTGCACCCTAGTTCGCGAATAAAATTTCGCAAGAGGCAAATGTAAGACCTAATAGTGCGTCATATAAGGGGGTATCTCTTGACATGACTCAGTGATAAGTTTATACCGCTACTGGAACCTGAGTTATGCAGATGTTGGGGTTAAAGAAAAACTATCCAGGAAAGGTATCTTGGATTTCCAATTATATAAGGTTATACCTTGATTGGACGACTAAGGACCTCTTCTAAGGAGTGCAAAGTATGACCAAGGCGCCGAGGTACACGGTTGAGTCAAGGGTGCTCGGGGCGTACAAAACTACCCAGGCCATCCTTGTCAAGTCTTGGATACGATGCACTCGGACCGAAGAAAACCCCACTTAGGGTGCAGTCTTGTAACTATAATCCATATAGGCATAAAGGACAAGAGGCTGCGAAAAATAACTGGTTGTTGGAAAATCTGGATGGGAGGAGATAGTCTTGTATGGCCGATGTTCCCTCCTTGAAGGGGCAACCAGGGGGAAGATAAGGGCGGCACCCTCCATTAGGGAGATGATAAGTGTCTAAAGACGGCAATGTCATGGGGCTTTATGATCGCAAAAATATTTAGGCCTGTCATATTGTCGCGTGACGAAAGTTATACAAAGGAAACAAGCCAAAAGAAAAAAGTTAAGATGAGATCAATGGGTTTTTACATGAAAGTGTAAAGACGTCCTGCGATTTCATCGCAAGACGGAAATGTCATAAGGTTTAATTCTTGCAAGGGAATTTACACTTATCATATTGTCGCAGAGATGTTGAAAAAATATTGGTAAGACAAGATCAATATGTCAATACATGCAAATGTAAAGACGTCCTGCGATTTTTTCGCAGAAAGAAAAACTTTTTTTTTTGGCAAAATAAGACCTTTAACTAGGAAGGCAAAATAAGACCAACAAAATAATCTTAAAAAAATTAAATATTATATTTTAAGATGCAGGAAAGATTTGTTCATCGCAGGAGAATATATAAGAAGGCAGATTCGTAACATCGTAAACTCCTTCAGAATTTTTAGGATTATCACAGCTGTACTCATTACATCGCAGAAATATTCATATTTTCACAAGTTCACAGAAAAGAGACACAAGAAATAATTCACTATTTCAAGAAAGATAATGGAGGGCAAATAGGGGAGTGGAGAAATAAGATTTCATTATCTTCCTTGAGGATATTCAAAGTAAACAAAATTAAAAGTTGAATTCTCAAAATTTCAAAAGTTACATTAATCGCAAGAAAGAAGAAGAAAAAAAAAACAAGAATGAAATTCAAGTTTTGACGATTGTCTCGCCAGATTCACTATTCTTGCTCGCCAGAATCGTTATTCTTGCAAGAATTGTCAGCTTCATCTGTATTCTTCTCATAGCTTGTAGTTACTTATTTAAGAGGACTTCTTTCTTCTTCATCATCTTCTTGGGTGGTATTTTCTTTATCAGTGAATTCTAATTCCTTATCCATGGGAAGAAGAGTTTCATCATCATCAACTTTTAGAGGAGGAACAGATACAGGAGGGAGAGAATGAGAGAGAAGAATATCGTTCACAAGCACTTCAGCACTGAGGTGAACCTTGCGAAGGAAACCTCTGTCACGATTCCTAATCTCTATATTTTTGAAGTACTCGAGATAATAAAGCCTTCTTTCTGCTTTATCACGATCTTCAATATAATCGGAAGTAAGAGTCTTGTTCTCTTTGCGAACTTTTTCTAATTTAAAAGTAAGATCAGCGATGGTGGAATGAAGACTTCTTTCAGATTCTGCGAGTAACAAAAGTGATAAAAAATCATTCAGTCAAATATTTTTCGAGAAATATAACACAAGATTTGACAGAAAGGTCAACAAGAGAGGAAGTCAATTGACTACCTTCTTTCTGCGAGGTTAAGTTTTGAATTAATGTAAAGAAACAGTTTTCCTATTGATTCATAGCGTCATCAAATTTATCGCCAACCACACCCTTCAGACGAGATTTCATGTTTTCTTCTCTGGTGTGTAGATACGAGTTTTCCTCTGTTAACAAAGAATAACACTTCTTCAATTCAGAGTATTGGTCTTGAAGCTCGCTGGCCTTCAAACTAAGAGTTAACCTACCCTTGATAAGTTTATCCTTCTCAGCAGCAGATGATTCAGTTACCTCCTTGAGTTCATCTTTAAGGGAACGAAGAGATTGCTCTTGATTATCACATATTCTTTGTAGATTACTCAATTGCTGCGAAGAAATCGCCATCAAGCTTGAAAATCTATGTTTCTCTTAGGATAGAGTTCTGTTTTCATCTGATAAAGATTCTACCGCCAAGTTAGACTTGGTTAATGAATATGAGAGACGAGTAATCTCGTTACTTAATAAATTTTGACTTTGTGATAGTTGGTTATTCTCATTAGTAAGATTATCTATTTGATCGATCGAATATGTGTAGAGGTTATCTAATCTATTATACTGGTCCATCTAAGAATCTCTTTCAACACGAGCTTCGTCAGCAATAGATTCAAATTTAAGTCTCTCTATGAAACGAGTCCGGTTTGAAACTAATATATAAATCAAGAATTTAAGAAGGAGACTTGAGTACAGAGGGTATAAAAACAAAACAGAAAAAAAAGGGCAGGGGCAAGAAAATTGTACCTTTCAACTCGTCATTTTTTCTTCGAAGGTTCTCGCAGTTAAGAGAAGAGTTGCGAAGCATATGGTTCAGAGTATCGCATTCAGAAACTTTGACTTGAAGGATTTTTCTCAGAGTTTCAACTTCATTCTCTAAAGATGCTCGTGAAGCCTTGTTATCAGAACCAAAATATTTAAGTAAGGTCTCGCAAGCTTCATATTGGAGAGAGTCAGTAGAATATTTTCTAGCATCGTCTAAAATATTAGATAAAATTTTAAAAGAAATATCAACCCCAGCTAAGATTCTATTCGATGGAGGAAGAGATGCATAGGGTGAAGTGGTAACAAGGGAAAGTTGACGATTTGAGTCATTTGCGATGGTTGCATTATCAGAATGAGGAGTGTTGGGAAAAACAACAGTTGAAGGCAGTAAAGGGCTAGAAGGAAATTCAGTCACAACAATTTCAGGAGCTTGATTTGTCAATGAATCAAAAGAAGTAGAGGTGTTGGCAGCGATGTTCTCGCATGAAAAAGGAAGAGGACCCAGTTGCGAGGGTGTGGGAGTAACTCTTGCAGATGTTAATGTGGGGATGGAGAAATCAGCCTCAAGATCTTTAAACTGACGAGGTCTTTTGGGAGGATTAGCAATGTTCTCGACATTCTGCGAATAATAACTTAGATAAGAAACAGAGGCAACAATATTGTTATTAAAAAATAGGATATGTTTCTTACCACCTTATTATTCGCAGAACTTCTCTTCTTCTTCTCAGTTGGTATTTTGCGAGCATTAGGGTTTTGACCTGAGGATTGGGTGTTAGGGATAACTCCACTGAAGAGAAGACATAATACGGGAGTTATGAAGGATCAAATAGAGAAGATCGAAGAATATGAGTAATAATTGAATCAAATAAAGATTGTAATCAAAAAACATACCTTAATGATTCCGTTAGAACAGTAGCAGGAGAATATGAAGAAGAAAAAAAGTTGCAGACGGAAGATAAAATAAATGGATGAAGAAGATAGAGAAATAAAAGAAGAAAATTAATTTTGAAATTTAACTCTACCTTTTATAGGCAAAAGGGAGTGACCTGTTGAGTAAAGACGTGTCAGTAAAAAGACGAATTTACAACACGTGTAAGCGGTTAAGCTAAATTAACGGAGCAATGTCGAGAATAAAATATGGAAAGAAGAGAGGCTGCGAGCACTTCGAAGAATTGAAGATTCTCATATCCTCTCCACTTTGCGAAGACGACATGAGAAGAGGCAAGATGTAGGACCAGAATATCGCTACATCTATTCTCTGCGAGATTAACAATACTTCTCAGCGAGCATCGCCGCAAGATTTTATATCAACACTTCACGAGTGTCACAAAAGCCTTCAAAAGAGTGACGTAATACCTGACGACTGAAGAAAACTTGAGAAAAGCATGTTAGTTCTGCGATGGTTACAAAACTTGTGAGATTTAATATTGTAACTATCGCGGTACAATCGCAGAATCAACCCGAAATAAGAGGAAAACTTAGCTGTCATCCACTATGTAACTACCCTATAAATATAGACTCAATGTATCCAGAAAGGGATGAGGTATTTTTGAGAGTTAAGAAAGTCTTGAGGAGAGAGAAACTTCAAGAGAATAGTTGTAATCTTGAATTCTTCCATTTCTGTAAACATTTCTGAGAATAAAATAATAAAGTGTCGTTTTTCATCTTCAATTGTGAGTTGATTATAGCAAGATCTTAACAAGGGTATAGTGTGGGAAATCCTGTAACTACAGTGACACACACTCTAAAAGCAAAAATTTAGACACGTACAAAGAAGTGAAGGTCGGTGCCTCTCATGATGTAACATGGGTAGTCTCCACTATATGGGATCACAACTCTACTACTGCATTCAGTCTGCACCTTATTTGCCACTGGCATGGTTAAATCCAACTTTAACTCTCATACAAGTAAGAAACCCGATCACGTTCTCTGTCATCTCTAAGTTCAATCACTCTTATGAGAATCTCGATGTAATCTTAGCTACATGTATACTATGTGACTCTAAACTAACTACAAGTTGGAGTTTTTTTTTTTTTTATTCACTAATTTACACAAAAGTTGAAAAAATTGAAAAATTTACAATGCAAATGCTTAACCACTCCCCTACACTCAAACTTTACATTGTCCTCAATGTAAATTGAGTCATCCAAGTAAAGTCAAGGTGGGAAATCCTACATGATAAAATGTGATAAGAAATTATAAAAAGTAAATTCAAGACAAGAAAAACTAAAAACAAGACAAGAAAATAAAAATAAGACAAGAAATACTCATCATATGGGTTGCCTCCCATTTAGCGCTTGGTTTAAAGTCGTCATCCCGACTATCTCATTGCTTACTAAGACTTAGCTAGGGTCCCATATGTTATGGACACCCGAATGAACATCACTAGGATACCGCATGACTTCAAACATGTTGAAGCAAATTATCTCATCGTCAAACTTCATCGTGAGTATTCCCTCGTCCACATCAATGACGGTTTTATCCGTCTTCATGAAAGGTCTCCCAAGAAGCATGGGTATGGATGCATCCGAGCCATCATCCATTTCTAGAACACAAAAATCATCTGGAAAAACTAGTTGGTTCACCCTCACAAGGACATCCTCAATAATACCCCTAGGGTAGTTAGTACGATCCGCAAGTTCAAGCACAATATTAGTTGGTTTCAATGGACAAAATTTAAAGACCCATAAATAGATGCCGGCATGATATTCACGGATGCTCCTAAGTCAAGGATATACTTTCCAATCCTTGTATTACCAATCTCTACGGGTATAGTGAAACTACCTGGATCCTTGCATTTGGGTGGGAGTTTCTTTTGCAAGACCGCCGAAGCGTTTTCCCCAACAATCATAACCTCATTACCGGTTAGCTTTTTATTTTTGGTACACAAGTCCTTCAAAACCTTCGCATACTTGGGAACTTGCTTTGTAACATCAATGAGTGGAATGTTTACATGAAGCTTCTTGAAGATGTCTAAAACCTCCTTTTCTAATTCTGCCTTCTTAGAATTAGCAAACCTGCGAGGAAAAAGGTAAAGGATAAACATAAGGAGAAATAGGAGTTTTAGAGTTAGAAATAGGTACCTAAGAAGTTTGGGGAAAACCATCATTTTTTCCTCCAAAACAGGTTCCTTTTGAATCTTCATATCTCCCACATCAATAATTTCAGGTTACACAAGTTGTGTACCGCTTCTCAATGTAATAGCACTAACATTCTCTCTTGGGTTAAGAGGTTGAGAAGGGAGTTTCCCACTATTTTGTGCTTTCAATTGGTTCAATTCAATAGCCATGGAACCCATTTGTGTTTGCAACTCCTTGATTGCACTGTTGGTCTCTTTTTGACTTTCTTGAACATAGTAGAAATGCCTTGCATCATTGTTTGAAGATTTGCATCGATATCGGAACCTTGATTTTGCATTGATTGTTATGGTTGCTAAATTTTTTGTTGTTGTGGTTGAAATCCACTCGAATGGTTGAAAGTAGGTTGTTGGACTGCACCTTTCTTTTTGGCATAGATAAAGTTGGGGTGATCTCTCCATCCCGGATTGTAAGTGTTGGAGTAGGGATCATACCGTATTTGTTGATTTGGAAACACCGCATTAGTTTGCTCCAACTCTTCATCATATGAAGGTACTAACCCTTAACCCATCCCGTAATGGCACGGGCCATGATGTTGGTTCATTTTTAATATATCGTATAATTTGTGTCCCGAATACTTATCAACTCCTTATGATTTAATATGTGTTTGTCATAAAAATAGTTGGGATTTTTCTCTTTTTTTTTTCTTTTTTTTTTCCTTTGATATTTTACCGCCGGAGATTTGCTCAAACGAAAGAAATATAATCTTAACTTTCAGACACTTTTTTATTTAGGTTCGTTTCTTATAATGAGATAACGCTCTACATGAACATGGAAGTTTAAATATTTTTTGGAAATATGTCGTCAGCAATGCTTATCTCAGTGAAATCAACTAATCAATATCGTCCATAAAAGTCTCCACATGCTCCTATTTTGATCTAGCTGAGTCAACTATCATGGTCATGTTGTCGATCCTCCAAATAGGTAGAGAATAGTATTTTTTTTTTGCATCGAACGAATGATACAAACTATCCAATGTGACATGATTTTCCTATAATTTTTCAACACCCATTAGATGACAATGTTTAAAATGTGTACCCATTACCTTTTCGAAGGGATTGTATATATGCGAACCTCTGCCATTAAATCTTCAACAAAGTATTGTGCCCAGCAATTCGTCTTAACGAAGGCTTTGGTAACTTCAAAAGTCTTGGACATTTTGTCACTCCCGTATGTTCCTACCTTCACTTGGAATACAATTTGGCGACACATTACTTCATAAAGAACCTTGAACACATAATGTACTCCCTGATCCTATTTCAAATTAATAGGTTGTTAATAGATCCTTTACCAAAAGTTGACATATTTTACGTTGAATATTTATTAAAAAAAAATTATGATATTGTGGATCGTTGTTTTCTAAGATTGTAGTTTTCAAAATTGGCCTCTTCATGTCCCACGGCTTTCTAAGTTTATATATCTTGTTTGTTTTAAATATTTTAGTTAGCCATATTATTTTTGTTACTAACTTTAAACTTGATGTCATCTTCAACTGTGAACTTTATGTGATTTCAGAATCGAAATAGTTATACCTCTTTCATTCGTATCAAGTAATACGTTGTATATCCCAACAATTCTTCTACAACAATTCCTTTCTTTTGCCATTTCCGAACCATCAGTAGCCATTATTGTCAAACGCAATCTGTCTAATTTTTGTTGATGTTATGTATTTGCAATGTTCATTTTTCTTAAATAAATAGATTGTGGAAAAACTAAAAAAAAAAAGAACATAAGTATTACATCGAGTCTAAGTTACTATATCCAAAATACTCCGGACACTGCTTCTGGTGCCTTGTTTCCTCAAATTCCTCATTGCATTCTGGACAGTACATGCAACACCAATCATTTGAGAAGTGAGCTATTTGCGCAAGTGTGGTCAATGTATCCCTTGCCTGTAATAATAATAACAACATGTCAATTTTTTTCAAGGCATCCAGTTGTAAATGGTATGAATCTAATAGATTTGAATTATACCTCAATCTTAGATATCACCTTCTTCTCACATAACATAGCAATTAAGGAAGGGCAAATCTTGACCACTCTTTACATAGGAAGAGTTAGCCAAACTATGTTTTGCAATTGTCTTACGTGAAAATTATTATTAATCCATATTTTGGTCAGCTCCTATCGAAGCCGATCTAATTAGTCCTATAGTCTTAAATTTTTGACCTTATCTCTTGACCAAATTATTGAAGTATTCTCAGCCATGTTCTGCTTTGTGTGATCTACCCATATGTGTATACTCTACCTTCTAACCCAGTGAATGAAACCTATACATATTGATCTGTAATTTGATATTGTTGATTTGTCATCAAGAGGTCGCATGATTTGAGAATGTAAAATATAAAAAATATTCTATAAACATCGGAGGAGAAATTTAGATTTATGATTTA
Source organism: Papaver bracteatum (assembly GCA_023529315.1). Lineage (NCBI taxonomy): Eukaryota > Viridiplantae > Streptophyta > Magnoliopsida > Ranunculales > Papaveraceae > Papaver > Papaver bracteatum. Next base: position 29,196 of record JAJJWX010005062.1, read on the forward strand.
GAGTTTTTTATGATGATTTTGATGAACAAACATAATTTTCAAACAAATATTTTAGAATGCAAATACATTTTCCTGGTCAATAAGGTTTTATATCGGGAATTGAGTGAAAGTTGTTGTCTTTGTAGGTAGTTGTCGCGAAATAACTCGACATTGATGGTCTTTCAGGAAAAAGAATGTAATCGTACTTGAGAGAGCGATAACGTTCTCTTACGCGGGTACACCAATTGCCTTTATATAATATGAGTGATCGAACAGTCATGATCATATTGTCTTATACGTTCCGGTATCATCCTCGAAATATTTGGTTTTTGTCCTTATCAATCGTGCTAAAAACAACCAATTACATCTTTCACAATACAGTGTTGCATGTTTTGTGAAGATTATTTTTTTACTTGGTCAATAAAACTCACTAAAAAGAAAAAACTATTATTATACACTACTATTACCAACACCCACCACCATAAAAACCATCCACCGCCACTATTTCTTCCACCAATAGTAATGTTACCTCCTCTAACATTCACAAACACCCGTCACCGCTTATACTAATCCTACTTCCACTACCACCATTAGAATTAATATAGTTTTTAGTAAAATTATTTATTAATAAAATTATGTATTTATGTTAGATTATTAAAGGGACATTTATAATAGAAATTTAATTAATCATTATGAACAATCAATGAGACACTAATTAATAAAATGTTTAAAAATGGTTAAGTTGAACAAACCCCAGCGGTAAATTTATCTTTGCCAAGGACAAATCCTGACCACTCTTTACATAAACAAATCGATGATAAATAATTTCATATGTTCTGATCTTGATTCATGTCGTTCGTTTAGTTATTACATAACATGACAATTGATTGCACCAATTTTTTAAAATTGACATGTGTTCTATCGAGTTTATTTTAAAATTAGAATGATCAACCACGTTTTATACTTTATAATATAACGTTACACATTTTGTGGCATTAGCGTTACGAAATTAACATAATATATTTTTGTTCACCAATACCCGCCACCACCATAAAACCATATGAATCCACTTTTTTTATCCACCACCACCTAGTGGCGGATCCAAGGGTTGACTAACCTGGCTCTAACCCCTTAAATTTTTTAATAACTACATAATTTTTTTAGTTTATTTTATAAATAGTACTTTGTCCATATATATTTATGGTTTAGTCCACCAAAGTTTACATGTTTTTTTTTTATTATTATTTTTAAAATAGGTCTCCTCAATGTCAATTTTTGACTCCACCATCACTGCCGCCTATCCCATGTAGGTTGTTGGACGCAATTCTAATTTTCAATCACAAATGCCATGTATGAGGTTTAGATTGAACAAAATTTCGTCAATTGATTAGTTTCATTTTTTTTCCGTGTATATATTCTTTTTTGTATTGCAATCAATTTTATTTTAACATCAAAAAATCATGATTTATACGATATAGTACCAAAGATAACAGGGTACCATTTGAGTGATCCAACTACGATCATGAAAATATTGTCTTGTATGATATCATCCCTAAAATATATGGTACCTTCCTTTATCAAAAGTGTTAAAAACAACCAACCGCATCTTCCCCACTACGATGTTATCGATGTTGTAATGACAACATAAAATTAATATTATCCATCACTACTCACCAGCATTCACCGTCACTACTTATTCCACCACAAACCAGGGGCGGAGCCAGGATTTTGAGGAGAGAGGGAGAAAAAATTCTTGGAAAGTTAGATACATGTGAAAAATGGACTTTTTATCCCATTTTACGATAAAAGAACAAAAATAAATATAATTGTGCTTGGCTCCGCCTTTAACCACCATTAATCTTTCAGCCTCCACCTCTTCTACTACTCATTGTCGCATAAAATGTCTATTGATATTATTTATCAAAATTACTTATTAATAGAAATAAATATTATAATTAATTAAGAAAACATTTATAATTAAAAAATGATTAGTCATTTATTATGACCAATTAGTGAAACACTAATTAATAAAACACTTTATAATAAATAAATTATTTATTATGTGCAATCAGTGAAACACTAATTAATAAAACAATTATGGTATTTAAGTTGAATAAACCACCACTGTTGATTTATCTTTTCTATCAATTCCAACCAAGGTGGAACACTGGTTAGAGGCCACTCTTATGACACAATAGGTCATAAGTTCGAACCTCCCCGTTATAATTTTCAAAATTCCATATCTTGACTTGAGTATTCATTTTTCATTCATAGTATTGGAATTAATGCCACGCGTGCGAGTTGTAGGGGGTGGTCAGGAGAACCACAACCCTTGATTTATCTTTTCCAGAACAAATTCTGACCACCACTAACACAGGAAAACTTAGCCTAGCTTTGTTTTGTACTAATGATAATAACTGCAGACATCTTATGCATCATTCTCTCCATATTATCCATCCTTTGATCAAGATATGATGATGAATCACTAACTTCATACACCCGCCTAACCATTGGTTCACCTCTTGTGTAAAATTTTTGCGAGTTTGTAGCCATGCTTTCAATCAACTCGGTAGCTTGGGACACCGTCTTGTTCACTAGTGCACCACCACCCCGCTGCATCAAGAAGATATTTATCACTTGTTTGGAGGCCTTCGTAGAAGTATTGGATTATCATAACATAATTGAATTGGTGGTGTGGACAGCTTGCCACCAATATCTTGTATCACTCTCAACATTCATACAATGATTCTCCCACATTTTGCTTTATCCCACAAATCTCTTTGCGAATTTGAGTAGCTTTGGACGCAGGAAAATATCTCTCTAGGAAAAGTTTCTTCAACATGTTCCATGTAGTGACACTCCTAGACGGTAAATAATATAACCATTCCTTAGCATTATCCACCAGCGAAAATGGAAAAGATTTCAACATCGCTCCACCAGCGAAAATGGAAAAGATTTCAACATCGCTCCATCCGCATTAATATCCTCTGGAAGCATATCCATAACAACGTTGTGAAAATACATAAGATGTTTGTTTGGATCCTCATTCGCCATGCCATGAAACTTCTCTAACTAACCCCCGCTTGATCTAGAAGGTTGAGTTTGTTTGGATACACCATCATTATGTATCAAGTCTATGAGAAGCCAAGTCTTTGAGTGTATGATTTGCATCACCCATTGCTTCTTCTTATTCAACTAGTGGTTCTTCTATGAATGGAACCTCTTTTTCTTCTTCTAGTTGTAACTCTTCTTCCACTTCTAAATCTTGTTCTTCCGTTGTGTAGTGACATGGTTGGAGTATTGTGCCTATTCGAGTAGCTATCCCGCACCTTGGATAGTTCTAATCTTTAGAAGCCAGGGATTAGGTACCTGAAAATAATTCTCACAAACAAGTGAGAAACAAAACAAGAAAACAAAAAGCAAAGAAAAAAGCAGAAATTATAAAAAGAAACTAAAAAATTAATAACAAGACGTATGCCTCCCCAGCAACGACGCCAAAATTTGATCGCTGTCGTATGCGTCAAAAATAATTTCACTTTCTTACTCAAATAAATTTAAATGAAGTATGTGGTAAGAAGGAGTTCGTTCCCACAGAGAGGCTTTTGTTGTTATAAAAATTTCAGTTTCTTAGTAACCACGGGGGAATTTTTGTTTTAGCAAAGCAATAAAAATAATTTAAAGCAATAAAATATGAAAGTAATCAATAAGAGGAAGTTATGGGTCACGGGATAGTATCATTCACAAACATGTATTTCCATCAATGAATAGAATTGGTATTTTAATCTCTCATTTACTAAAAGTCCTAGGATACCTTGATCACAAGTATATCCCGCTAATTCCTTGATTTCATCACAAACATATTAAAAGATGCATAAATGAATTCTACTTAGAAAGAAACCTAAAGTGTAAAATCACAATTAGATTTAACTACCCAAGAGCATTAAGTTTTATGGAATAGACTAATCAATGCAAACGAACGTGTAAAAGCACTAATCTGTTTTAATAAAAGTTATGATTCACTTGTGACTAGTAGGATATATCACTACAAGCACTACCCACAATATGCTACTTAGAATCAGAGATAAACAACTTTTTCGTATTGAAAACCCTAATATAACTTTAGAAATGAATGCAAATCAGATTGATTCCGGACTCAACCAAACAAACAATCAAATCATATGACAATATAAACCATGAATCATAAACAATAAATTATTGAGACAAAACTAATTCATTGAATCAAATATCATGTTGTGAAATCTACTTTATCCCATAACCAATAATAAGTGTTTAGCTACTCATAGCTTTTGAGTTCATCATAATCATAATCATAATCAATAATAAAATGAAGAATATGAAAACTAAATGAAAGCAAACCCTAGTAGAATCTCCGCTCTCCAAAACTCCAAGTAGAAAAATACGTGATCTCAAAGGAAGTAGAAACTTTCTCCTTTTGTAGCTTCTTTTTGTTTCCAAAAGTAGGTCTAGTTGATACGTTTGATCTCTATACCTTGGTAGCTATCACTATAAAGGCGGAATTCAGTATAATAATAGACAAGAAACTTAGAAGAACACAGAACACAAGTAGTGATTCGAAGAAATATATCTTCTCTAGATTATGAACAAGAAAACGATTACAATTCTCCCTTTGTTACGCTCACAATATCTCTAAACAGTAGTTAACCCTAAACTGTTTGCTAAGATTGCTTTTACATTAATTAATTATCTCACAAACTTCTCTAGGTTTTCTGTGTGTGTTTAGCTATTAGCCAAAGATCTTTATTTATAGTATTCATCGTACTCAGTCGACCAAGGACTTCTATTAGGAATATATTTCCTAAACTAAGAGTATTTCCTAAAACAAACTCTTCCTAATTAGGAATTCTGCCTAAACAAGGATTCATTCCTAGAATAGGATTCTTCCCTCAACTTAGATTGAGGTTAACTAAGTTCCCTAAAGGAGTACAGATACACCTGTATCATGGGTCCCCCTTTGAAGAACTTGAACTCCTGTGAGAGTTAAAAATGAAGGTTAGGGAACTCAAGATCCCCTTTTTCCTTGTTAAACAACTTCGCCTTGCTAGGAACCTGACCTTTACATCCAATTAGAAAATCTTATTTCTCTCATTGTCGTGTTTTAGTCACTCTTCGCTCCAATACGCAGTCTTCCTTGAGTGGTTCTTCTCTATCAAACCATAAGTATTCTACCCGTGGTAAGATCATAGTGTCGTCACCGTCATCATCTAGTAATGGTGGTTCAAATAACTTCAAGTATTCGGCATTTATAACCGAGTACATTCCTAGATAAGGTGGCAGATCCAGACGAAAAACATTGTCACCAATCTGATAGAGAATACAAAATGGTCCATACCTCAATGGCTTCAATTTCTTACCTTCCCCCTTCAGTCGTTCCTTACCTAACTTTAACCATACCAAGTCACCAACACCGAAATTACAAGGCACAAGATGCTTGTCATGCTTTGATTTGTATTTGTCTTGTGACTTCTTTAATTGTGCTTCAACAGTTGCATGAATCTGAGATATCTTTTCCAAGAACATTTGTTCCTTTTGCCGTTCACTCCCCCCCCCCCATTGAGGTGTCGCTAGAAAATACTAGATCAAAATGACTAGGTGGAAAGTAACCATATCACGTCTCAAAAGGAGACTTTCCTGAAGAACTATGAACTACTCTATTGAATGCAAATTATAGATATGGTAAACTCTCATCCCAAGTTATAAGATGCTTGGAATTATATCCCATTAACATGTGAACCATAGTCCTGTTGACCACTTCTGTTTTTCCATCTGTTTGTGGATGAAAAACGGTACTCTTCTTAAACCTAGTGTCCATCATCTTCCATAAAGAATCCCAAAAATGAATAAGGAATCAACTATCCCTATTAGAAATAATCAAAGTAGGTAAACCAAAATGCTTCCACACATGCTCAAAGAAGATCTTTTCTGCACCGGCTCCTGTTACTGTCTTTGTACATGGAATTAATGCAATCATCTTGCTGAATTGGTCGACCACAACGAACAAGTAATCATAACCAGACTTGGTTTTCGGTAATCCACCAATAAAACCCATAGAAATACTCTCCCAAGGCCTTGATGGTACTGGTAATGGTAGATATAACCCATGTTTTCTGTTGGAAGGTTTAGATGTGCTGCACAACTTATACCCTCTAACTAACTTAGTCACATCATCTTGCATCTTTGGCCAAAAGACATAACGACGAAGGTTAAGAAGAGTCTTATTCATCCCAAAGTGTCCAGCAACTCGGGATATGTGTGCCTCTATCAACCATTGTAAACGATCTCCATCTTCTGGAATGCAAAGTAACTGACCCTTGTATAACAATTCATCCCGGAGTTTAAACTCACCTTTAAATCCACTCTTTACACCTTCTAACACCTTCTTGAAGTCTTTGATGGATGCGTATGACTCTGCATACTCTTAAGGAACAATCGGCTAAATTCTCATGGCCTCCACTAATGCTCGAACTGGTGGACGATACAACATATCTGCCAACTTGTTTGTTACTCCCTTCTTGTACTTAATGAGAAAGTTAAAACTCATCAAGTAAGATATCCACTTCATGTGTCGGGCTTGTTGTAGTTTTTGTCTATGTGTTTAGATACTCCAATGGTTTGTGATCTGAATGTACTACTACTTCTTTACCTAAGAGATACACTCGCCAATCCTTGATACATTGGTATAAAGCATAAAATTCTTTTTTGTAAGGTGCGTAGTTTGTAATAGCACTTGAGAACAATTCTGAATGGTACTCTACTGGTTTACCATCTTGCAACAACACTCCTCCCAATGCATAGTTAGAAGCGTCGGTCTCAACTTCAAAAGTATAATGTAAGTTAGGCAATGCCAACACCGGTGCTTCTGAAATCTTCCTTTTTAGCAACTGAAAAGTGTCTTCATGGGTGTGCTTCCATTCAAACTTTTCCTTAGCTCCCGTCAAACCATGTAATGGTCCTGTAATAGTCGGAAAATGCCGGATAAACTTAGACAAGTATGTGCATGCCCCTAAGAAACTCCTGATTTAAGTCACAGTACTAGGTATAGGCCACTTAGTAATCGCTTCGACCTTCCTTGGATCGATCTTCCTTTGTCTACCACCAACAATGAATCCAAGGTACACCAACTCCTCATTTCCACACTCACACTTCTTCATTTTCAATTTCATCTAGCCTTCATATAACACTTTAAACACCTTCTCAATGTGAATGAGATGCTCTTCCCAAGTTCTGTTGTATATAAGGATATCATCCAAATAAACAATCACAAAATCTTCTATTAAAGGTCGTAACAAACCATTCATCAAACGCATAAACGTCACTGGAGCATTACACAAACCAAAAGGCATCACCAACCATTCGAACAAGCCTTGTTTGGTCTTAAAAGCAGTTTTCCATGTATCATCTTCTCGAACTCTTACTTGATGGTATCCAAATTTAAAATCTAACTTTGTAAAGACTCGAGCTTTTTCCAACTGATCCATCATGTCGTATATCCTAGGTAGAGGGTAACTATTCTTGATAGTGATCTTGTTCAATGCTATATAATCAATACACATACGCCAACCTCCATCTTTTTTTGGTACCAACAATACCGCTGATCCACAAGGTGAAGCACTTGGCGCTATCATTCCCAATTCTAGGAGTTCTTGTACTTGTTTCTTGATCTAATCAGATTCCTCTATGGACATGCGATAAAGACCCACATTAGGAAGAGAACTCTCCCGGGTCAACATAATTTCATGCTCCACACTCCTCTTTGGCGGTAACCCAGTGACATCAGAAAATAAATTCTTGTATCTCAACTTCAACCTTTCTAGGTCGCCTTCTTGTTATGCATTCACGGCAGCCAAACAAACTCTACTCGGCTTCTCCTCAAGAGAACGGGTCAAAAGGAGAATGAACTTTATGCTAGCATTCACCAACCGCTTAGCCTGAGTGGATGTAATCAAGCTTGCTCCCTTTAGAGGAGAATTTATAGCCCGAATCACAAAACTTTCTCCATCTTTGGTAAAGGTTTTTTTTTTTTATCCTGTGTAGAGTTGCATCTCTATCCCATAGGTAAGGACTACCTAATACTACCTGATAAAAATCCAAAGGAACTACGTCACATGTAACTTCGTCAATATATGACTCATCTAGAGAAAATTTGAACGTGCACTGATGTGATACTTGTAAGCCCCCTTCCTTTTGAAGCCATCCTAAAGGGTATGGTTTTGGATGTTTGATAGTCTTCAATCCTAACTTCTGCACCAAAGAATGTGAAAGTAAATTCTTCTGACTTCCCGGATCAATAACAGCATCAACTAGTGATGTTTTGACTTGCATCTTCACTGTGAAGAGTCGCTCCCTAAGATCATCTTTTGAAGGTGTTTGTTTTGCCCCTGTCATAAGAGAGAGCTTTGAATTAGGTTCCGTTATTCCGTGGACTTCTTTTGGAGTTTGGGCGACTAGTGCTGCCTTCTTGGCTTCTTTCCTCTGTAACCCTTTAGGATTTAGATGAGGGTTCTTAACCCAACACTTGTCGATAACATGACATGTTTGTTTTCAATGGGTGCAAGTCAAACCTTCCTTGTCACTGAACTTCCCTTCTTCTTTGCTCCTTTCACCTCCTTTTACAGTGGTACCTCCAGATTTCTCCTTAGTATTCCCCTTTGAATCTTAAGCCTGCCTTCAATGGCATTAGCTTTTATACTTTCTTAGGAGATAGAATCCACCGAAAACATCTTCAACTCCTTCCGTATATACTCATGTAACCTAGAAATATATTTCATAAAGATAACATAATCTCCCAAGTCTAAATCCAAAATCATAGCTTGATTCTGAAATTCCGAAGTATATTCTTGCACGGTTTGGTTGTAAGTCTGCTTCAAGTTGTACCACTTGAACCATCTTTCCTCAAGGTATCCAACTGGATAAAATTGTGTCCTTACAACTTCCTTGAATCTTCTCCACGACAATACTCTTTTACCTAGATTTTATCTTTGATAGGCTTTCCACCAGGTTAGAGCATGCTTTTGTAGATTCAATACCGCGAAAGAAATCTTTTCCTTTGAACCATATTCAAAGAAAGAAAAATACGTCTTTAGACGTTCAATCCAATCATCCAATTTTTCTACATCGACACTCCCATCGTAAAGTGGAATATCAACACGAAAATCAATTTTCAGATTCTTACCATGAGGTTTAGTTGATGTAGGACTTTTAAGAAACTCACTTTTCTTGTTTTCTTTATCCTCATCTTCTTCCTCTTTTTCTTCTGATTCATTTTTTTTCCGAAGCTTCAGGCGAAGTTGTAATCTTTTTCTTCATCTTCGGATTTGGTGTATGAGAACGAATACATTCAGTCAATTCTTCAAGGGTGGTTTTAATCGACTTCATGTATGTTTGTAGCGTAGCCACCTTTTCTTCCATAGTTTGTGGTTCGCTATTTTGACGGACCAGAAAATTTCGCCTTCGGCGCGTCGCCCCGCAGGCCGCAACTCCCCCGGTGCGCCACGATGAAGCTATGATCCGGGCCTCATCCCCAGGCAAATGCACGCTCACTTGCCCTTGCAAGCATGATCGTGGAGCATGATGCAGCTAACTCAGCTTCCACACCTTTCTAGCTTACCCTTGTTCTGCAAAGGGTTTATGGCCATAAGGCCAAATGCCAATGTACTTCGCAAGCATCTCTAGATTTGCCTCAACGTAGGGAATTCATCACTGAATTTCCTAGCTAGCTGAGCCACTGTCATACCGTCTGGTCTGGTCCAGGCATAAGCCCTGGACATGGCGTAGGCCGCACCAAGCCCTTGCCATTTCCTACGTTGCCTCACTTACCCACTCTTTATAACTTGATAGTAAGTATGAGCATCCATTTACTGGCATGCAACTTATCCTCATCAAGTCTGACCACAATCATCTATTGCGTCGAGCTACCGAGCTTAGATGATATGAGGGGCCAACGTGCTGGACCGGCAATGCTGCAACTCATTACGGCTGCCTACGTATCCTTCCCTACTCTAAAAGAATCAATCACAGACCGTAGTTCATCCTCTAAGGGACAAGCAACTTATTCCAACTCGTTTGCTAGGCCGTGGCCAAGAAATAATGGTAATGGCCTAGTCCGTATAGGCCGTTCCGTCAAATACATCCAAGTGATGCATCATCGAGTCCGTGGAATGGCATAGTGATTCCTTAGCATCATATGCCATATCTCAAGGCTAAGCAACTATAAATGATCCTTAGGCATCATTTATACCCTTCCGGCTAAGCTATGAAGCTTGCTTGGTGCATAGTACGCATATGCACCTTCAACCAACTACCCTTCCCTATATATGTTTATTTGACATTTTTAGAACTCTGATTGGGGGCGATAAAATCCTTCATCAACTCCCCGTTTTACTGTTCATGGCCGTTGCCATGTATTTTCCTGAATAACCGGCCAAGGTGGCTGTACATTCATTTCTGGATCACATGCCAGTTCCTATGCTCGGCCAGGATGGCTGAACATTTCCCGAACCAAACCCGATGAAGGGCCGTGATGGCTATATTTCCGACTTTGTCCCATAGGCCACACCAATGTCCAGCTGTGATGGCTGTACATTCTTAAGGCCATATACCCAATTGTCCTGAAGAACTCTTGGTGCGATATTGGCTCTTGGACAATGTAACTTCCAACTAAGGTCATATTGGCCTTAGCCAATATGCATACGCGATGTGCCTTACCTGGCACCCAATATTGACCCTTGGTCAATTGCCCAACGCAATGCGCCATTTTGGCGTGATATTGACCTTAATCCAATCTACCTCTTACCAACCAACGGAAGCTTTGGATGAAGCTTCATCTCAGGCCATGGCGCATCTTTTAGCATGCGCCATGCGAAAAAATACGGGGTGTTACACTCTTCACCCCTTAAAAGAATTTCGTCCTCGAAATTCCAAATAAAAACTATTGACAATCTCTTCGGTTTGGATTTCTTGAGCAAAAGTCCCATTCCAGATGCTCAGAAATCACGGGTTTCTTCAAGTTGTCATGAACAACAATTTAGACCTTCTGAGCACATGTCCCATACCACCTTCCCAGGAATCCAAAAAGTGCCCACAACGTTAACAAGAATCGAAATCGGCCAGTGCCAAGAGGATAACTCGACAAGGTATCCTAGATAGCATCCCATAGTACCACCCAGGAATCCCTAAGGTTCACAAGTTGAAATATTTCATCGAAATGACAAGGAAAAACTCAATGCAACACTGTGAGGACCAATCTCTAATGCCAGTGCAGTGGGATGCAAGCCACCATCCCTGACAGATTTACCGGGTTGCCACTCGTAAGTGGGATGCTATCCGGGCCTGAAAATGCACACCCTTGTCCAGTGCCAACGTGTGGGGATGATCAGTCCCATTGTCTACCCACCGTCCCAGACGTTCTTCCGGATGCTCATAAGCGGGGTTCCACAAAGGCCTGGCAAACTAACATTACTCATACAAGCTCAACTCGATTTGAAAAGTAACTGATCTAGCAGTTACAAACTCTTTCCCGCGCAGAAGTTGGCCTACTCTCCAACTTAAAGTATTCCATTAAGGAAAATAATTGTGGACAAGTCCACTCCGCACAAGTCCCTAGTGTTTTCTCAGAACTTGCTATGATACCATCTGTGACGGACCAGAAAATTTCGCCTTCGGCGCGTCGCCCCACAGGCCGTAACTCCCCCGATGCGCCACGATGAAGCTACAATCCGGGCCTCATCCCCAGGAAAATGCACACTCACTTTCCCTTGCAATCATGCTCGTGGAGCATGATGCAGCTAACTCATCTTCCACACCTTTCTAGCTTACCTTTGTTCTGCAAAGGGTTTATGGCCATACGGCCAATGCTAATGTACTTCGCAAGCATCTCTGGCATTACCTCAGTGTAGGGAATTCATCACTGAATTTCCTAGCTAGCTGAGCCACTGTCATACCGTCGGGTCTGGTCCAGGCATAAGCCCTGGACATGGCGTAGGCCGCACCAAGCCCTTGCCATTTCCTACGTTGCCTCACTTAGCCACTCTTTATAACTTGATAGGAAGTATGAGCATCCATTTACTGGCATGAAACTTAGCCTCATCAAGTCTGGCCACAATCATCTCTTGCGTCGAGCTACCGAGCTTAGATGATATGAGGGGCCAACGTGCTGGACCGGCAATGCTGCAACTCATTGCGGCTGCCTACGTATCCTTTCCTACTCTAAAGGAATCAATAACAGACCGTAGTTCATCCTCGAAGGGACAAGCAACTTATTCCAACTCGTTTGCTAGGCCGCGGCCAAGCAATAATGGTAATGGCCTAGTCCGTATAGGCCGTTCCGTAAAATACATCCAAGTGATGCATCATCGAGTCCGTGGAATGGAATAGTGATGCCTTAGCATCATATGCCCTCTCTCAAGGCTAAGCAACTATAAATGAGCCTTAGGCATCATTTATACCCTTCCGGCTAAGCTATGAAGCTTGCTTGGTGCATAGTCCGCATATGCACCTTCAACCAACTACCCTTCCCTATATATGTTTATTTGACATTTTTAGAACTCTGATTAGGGGCGATAAAATCCTTCATCAACTCCCCGTTTTACTATTCATGGTCGTTGCCATGTATTTTCCTGAATAACCGGCCAAGGTGGCTGTACATTCATTTCTGGCTCACATGACAGTTCATATGCTCGGCCAGGATGGCTGAACATTTCCCGAGCCAAACCCGATGAAGGGCCGTGATGGCTATAATTCCGACTTTGGCCCATAGGCCACACCAATGTCTAGCTGTGATGGATGTACATTCTTAAGGCCATCTACCCAATTGGCCTCAAGCACTCTTGGTGCGAGATTGGCTCTTGGCCAATGTAACTTACAACTAAGGTCATATTGGCCTTAGCCAATATGCATACGCGATGTGCCTTACCTAGCACCCAATATTGACCCTTGGTCAATTGCCCAACGCAATGCGCCATTTTGGCGTGATATTGGCCTTAAGACAATCTACCTCTTACCAACCAACGGAAGATTTGGATGAAGCTTCATCTTAGGCCATGGCGCATCTTTCAGCATGCGCCATGCGAAAAATACGAGGTGTTACAGCTATGCTTGGTTTCATCATATGAATTTGTCATATTTGATCCCCTTATTCTCCTAACGTCTTCTAACTTCTCGAGTACCTCACCAAGATTTTTGTAGAGAGATCTGGTGAAAACCATAAACCACAGGGATTTACCCTAAAAACTAACCTTGCTCGTGATGCCAAACTTGATACGTTTGATCTCTATACCTTGGTAACTATCACTATAAAGGAAGAATTAAGTATAATAATAGACAAGAAACTTAGAAGAATACAAAACATAAGTAGTGATTCGAAGAAATATATCTTCTCTAGATTATGAACAAGAAAACGATTACAATTATCCCTTTGTTACGCTCACAATATCTCTAAACAGTAGTTAACCCTAAACTGTTTGCTAAGCTTGCTTTTACAATAATTAATTATCTCACAAACTCCTCTAGGTTTTCTGTGTGTGTTTAGCTATTAGCCAAAGCTCTCTATTTATAGTCTTCAACGTACTCAGCCGACCAAGGACTTCTATTAGGAATCTATTTCCTAAACTAAGAGTATTGCCTAAAACAAACTCTTCCTAATTAAAAATTCTGCCTAAACACGGATTCCTTCCTAGAATAAGATTCTTCCCTCAACTTAGATTGAGGTTAACTAAGTTCCCTAAAGGAGTACGGATATACCTGTATCACTAGTCTTCCAAGTCTATCACCAAAAAGTCCACCAAGCCCATAAAACTATGTGTAGAAATAACCCAATAAAATTCTTACCAAAAAGTAGTCGCCGGAAAACTGGGTTCACATCCGGAAGTTGGCCGGAAAGATGACCAGAAACTATCTCAAGTATTGGAAAGTCAAACCATCGCCAGCCAATATTGGTCAACTCGGTCAGTCCGAGTCAAGATGGGTCAACTGAGTTAAGGCCAAATCGACTGGTTGAGTCAGGGTCTAACTGGCATAGGCCTAGGCCATTTTTAAACCTTGCACATGACATAACCAATGTTGCACCCTCATTGCGCTTCACAACTTCAATTCCAGCTCATATTGCACACAGACATTGGAAATCATGCCTACAACCCATTGTACCTAAGCATTCATCTATCATTCATGCTACACAGTTCACTAAGCCATCTCAGCCGCAACAGATCAAACACCATCTCACATCCAAGCAATCACACACATGGACTCAGCACCATCAACACCAGCTCAGGCCATTTAACTCTAGTACCTGCAACCATACATACCCAAGCTAACACAACTGCAATTTCAGTTCACTCTTCCCTGTTCAAATTCACAACTCCATGTAGATGTACCCATCTGAGCTCCAACAACATCACAATTACAGAACATCGCCACCATTTCAAACCTAGTAGCACCATTTGCAGCTCCAATAGAACCACCTAACCTGTGATGCCAACTGCCATTCACCAAAACATACACCATCCAACACAGCTTCCCTGTCGGCAAGCACCCGTGCCATAACTATAATAGCACGAACTCTAGATGAAAATAACCATCTCAGGCCAACCATCACCAATGCATTCTTCTCAGCTCAAAACTACCAGAACCATCCTCCTTTTCATTGTATCTCAACACCTGCTACGTCGGACATAGATTCATGCCTTCATTGCTCAACAACACAAGACTACAACATAGAGCTCACTATAACCTCTCAATATTTTCATTGCAGCATCAACTCAACCTGCAATTCCCTGAACATACCCATTGGACCAAAGCTTCACAGCTGCAGAACAAAAGCAACACCAATTCCTTCTTTACAGTAGCAACCCATTTCAACAACATTAATTCCATTACCTCATTCTCTGACATAGCATCAAAACCCAAGCACAATAGAGGCTTAGTTATCTAACATTTATTTTAGCCTGTAACTCAGCATTGTCACAGCTTCTTGACCCTAGCATTCATCATCTTTGGTTTCCAACCATTCCTGTAGCAATCAACACCATAACCTTCTCTGGTTTATGCCACACCAACAACAGGTTGAACCTTGTAAGAACATCCACACAAATCTAAACCAACACAGAACTGACCATCACCTTTGACCTAAGCATACATCTAACATTTATCAACTCAGGCCCTAAAGCATATCTACTTCATGCCCCTTCTTCTAATTTCAACACAAGTCATCATTATGGACCCATTTTTATTACTCAATTCAATCACAGTTCAGTCATGACTGCTTCCAATTCCAATTTAAGCTCGAGTTACCATTATTGAACCAAGTAGAACCCCAGAAAAAATCCTAACATGCATCTATCAGTCACCAATTGCTACCACCACTTCAACCACCTGCAATTTCTTAAGAACCCTAGATTTGCACTGCAACAACCTGTTAAACCAACTCCAACCCAGCTAAACCATTATAAAACACCACCAATGCCATCTCATGCAGCTTCATGGCTCAACAACTACAATATCAATACACTCTCCATTAACAACATCCCATCAACTTCTTCCACCAGCATCATCCATCATCAAAAGTATCTCCATTTCAGAACCTGCTCAACCTCAGAAATCATACAAACCCATCAATTACAACTCCAAGATGTAGCCATTTTTCTGCCATCCAAATTAGCTGAAACCCATATGCTCTCTCCTCAAACCCCCATCGTAACATCACTAGATTCACAGATTAGAACCAATTTCTTCTCACAAACCATATGGCAACAGACAACTATTCAGTCACTCTTAGTTAAACCTCCAGTGTTGGAAGTTAAACCAAGATATGGTGATTTGGTTCGTGGATCAACATCATATATTGATCCAGTCCGAATGGATTAACTGCTGCAGTTGACGCAGTCAAGTTGGATCAACATACGTTGTTGACACAATGTGCGATATTTGGAAATTCGAGTTAACTATAAGAGCAAGTTGTGTTGGTTGCTTGTTTTAGAGTTTTACTATATTTAGAGTTTCTTTGTGTTTCTAGAAGTATGATTTATTTAGAGTTTATTTTTATTAGGAAAGTACTTTGAGTGATCGTCAAGTTTGTGAGACTATAAGTAGGCTGTTAATCCATGAGAGAATGTACACCAAACTGATTATCAATGTAGTCATTTTATTGCTTACCCGTGTGCTCTCCTCTCTCTTGCTAGATCTTACATTTTATATCAAAGCAAGGTGATAGGAAGAGATGGGAGAGGGAGAGAAAGTTGAAGAGATGTTTTGCTTTCGATGATAAAGAATTTTGTTTGGTTATTTTTTGTTGCGTTGGTGTTTTTAGGGTTTCTAGTTTAAAAAAAAAAGGAAGAAGAAGTTGCGTTTGGTTTTGTTCGTGTGCTGTTGACAAGAAGGACTTGAAGCAAGTTAGCTGAGAAGAAGATGTAACATACAAGAAGGCAGCTAAAAAGCGAAGAAAGCTAGGTTTTTTGTAAAGTTTAAACGCTGGAAAACTGGTGGCTTTGGACATAAGAACCAGAGATAAAGAAGGAAGCCGTGGAGTCTGCTGATGTATTGGGTTGTTGATGACGGTTCCACAATCATGAAGATCGACTGAAATCATTCACAAAAAGGATGTATCTGAATAGAGTTGCTAACATGGTTTGGAAGAGATGCTGATAATCACAACAGTGATGATTTTATGATTCAAAAACTAGGGTTTGATGAAGAAGATGGTTCTCAATTGGAGTTGGTGATTGAATGTTTTGAGTTTGCATCGAATAAGAAGATTGCTGCCCTAGATTTGACTTCCAGTGATGATGGTTGGTGCTGATTACCATGGTTGATCACGATGGTCATTACAAAAAAAAAAAAAAAAAAAAAAAAAAACTCGAGCTGGTGATGAAACTCAGTGGAAGAGAAGAGAAAGCTGCGGTGACTGTTGGAGCCAATGGAGCTGTGGTGACTGGGGAAATATCGACGATGAAGATGTAGAGATTCCGAATCTCATGATGGAGGTTGCTGTCATTATCATGTGAATCCATAGATGATGTTTAGTGTGAATCTAAGAACGAGATGATGCCATGATGGTTGTTGTGAAACGTTATTTTTATACTTGGGTTTCGAGTAAGTTCATGGGAAGATGGGTTTCTGATCAAAACAGGGGGTCTTAATAGCACTTCTACTCATGATGATTAGCTGCTCGTGAATATTACAGAAGTGAAAGTCACAATATGACATGAAAGTTAGACCAGTTACAGAAATAATCTTTATTGCTTAAAAAAAAAGTGTTATTGAAGGTTTGTTACAGTATATGATGTGTTACAAAGAACAATCACAGTGATCAGTTGTTACAGAAGTGTGACAAAGGAGTTGTTACAGAACAGTTACAGAAGAATTGTTACAAAAGAGTTATTGCAGAAGAAGCTGTTACAGTGGAGTTATAACAGATTAACAGAAGCGTGACAAAATAATGGTCAAAGTTTGTGACAGCAGATGACAATAAAAACGTGTGATGTTTTCTGTCAGAGACGTTGAAGATAGCATATTTGATATTTGTTGAAGTAAGAAGTTTTTGGGTAAGTGGTTGATTCGAAGGGTTAAGTCGTGGATTCGAAAAACACGAAAGGATAAAAGTTGGTATTATAGTCAGAGGATTGGTACAGTTTGATAGAGGATAAAAGCTGGTATTGCAGTCAGGACTAGTACAGTTTGATTAAGGTGGTCAAATTCGGAAGCTTGGAATGACAAAGAAAGTTGGGTGGTGATGTTTAAGCTTAAGGGAGGATGGTAGGATTTTAAGCTCAAACATGTTGACAAGAAGTGTGATTGAAGAGTTTGTGGTAGAAACTTGGAAATCTTACAAAGTGTGGCAGAGTTTGTGATAGTTATTGCTTGTGGCAGAAGCATAACAAGAGAAATATTGTGAGAGAATCTTGAAAAGAAAAGAAGTGTGAAGGTTTCGCAACAATATCGTGACTGGAACAAGAGAAGAAGAAACAACAACAAGGTTGTGAAGAAAGACAAGTAATTACCAGGTGGTGATGAGAGATTGAAGAGAAGAGACGTCACAAGGGTGTGATCGTGAGAAGTGAAGCAATCCCAGTGGGGATTTGGCTAGAGAAGTGAAGAAATTCCAGTGTGGAATTTGAAGAGTTGAGTGGAAATCCTGCGAGTGAAATGGGTAAACAAGTGTTGAGGTTGAGCTACAATGCTCAGTGAAGACAGTTGAAGATGATCTACAATGCTCGGTGATGAGTTAAAGAATTTGGTTTTGTGTTTGGTTATCAATTTGAATAGACCACAAAGAGGTGTTTCTAGCTTGTTAAGAATGGTGTTCCGCTGCGATGAAGAATGTGAAAAGAAGTATGATGATTGTTGTTAAGCAAAAAGAAGAAGTTTGTTTTTGTGAGTTAATAATGACGGAATTCTGGTATGAAAAAAGACAAGAACGTGTTAGCGTTTATCAATGGAAGAAGAGAAATAGAAAATGATAAAAGACAAGGACGTGTAAACGTTTATCAAAGGAAGAAGAGGGTTACAGAATTATCATTGAACGATATCTTGGTTTAAGGTAGGATGTTGGAAGTTAAACCAAGATATGGTGATTTGGTTCGTGGATCAACATATGATGTTGATCCAGTCCGAATGGATCAACTGCTGCAGTTGACGCAGTCAAGTTGGATCAACATACGTTGTTGACACAATGTGCGATATTTGGAAGTTCGAGTTAACTAGAAGAGCAAGTTGTGTCGATTGCTTGTTTTAGAGTTTTACTATATTTAGAGTTTCTTTGTGTTTCTATAAGTGTGCTTTATTTAGAGTTTGTTTTTATTAGGAAAGTACTTTGAGTGATCGTCAAGTTTGTAAGACTATAAGTAGGATGTTAATCCATGAGAGAATGTACACCAAACTGATTATCAATATAGTCGGTGTATTACTTACGCGTGTTCTCTCCTCTCTCTTGCTCGATCCTACATCCAGTCAGCAAAACCCATAATACAAACTCAAACCCTGAATTCATTCCATCTCAAATTCGAGTTCTCCTTCTCTGACCACAATCTTTGATTCACACAGACCCTAACTTTTCATCTTTGCCACCACTGAACCACAACTCCAACTTCCAGTTTTCCTTCTTCTCAGTTCAACCATCTCCATCTTCATAGCACCACCAGCGACCTCAGTTGCAACCACTGAGAAATTCCATCTCACGTATTCTGAGTTCAAGAGCAGACCCAACTTCATATTCAACACCAACTTCTTCCATTAGCAACAAACAATCATCAACTGTAGAAACCCATTAACAATTCCTCCTTCTCTTTTCTCTGGTACATCAGCCGCCATGGCTTCTCAGTTGAAGTAGGAGACATAAACTCTAATGATGAGTTCCTCTGATTTTTAGGTTTGTATAGGAAAAGGGATTTATATTGACACCACACTTTAGTGGTTAAGGGGTAACCAACTCACACATGGTCCCAGATAACCGACATCCTAGTTCTCTATTCGACTGTCAGTTATGGGAAACTGACAGTTCATTCTCCACCTCTTCCTTGCGCAACCTAGTCTGCTCCAAATATGACTCTCCTATGAATTGATCCTCTCTGTCTTTTTCACTTCAAATGGACGATTTCTTCTTCTTTTGCTCCAAATGACTCCAAAGTACCTAAACACTCAAAAGCAAACATAAGATACATATATTTTATATGAAAACTAGCAAACTAAGCATAAATAATAGATAACCCAGTTTTTGTCTCATTAGGTATACCCCAATTAATCTGGGTATACCCCAATCTCGCCAAGTAAGAAAAGTGATACCTTCACATTTTAGATATTTATTTATTTTGGAAACGGAGGTAGGCAATATGTTTTTGATTTACCATATTATTACATGCTTTATATAATTACAGGAAAAGACCAGCAAAAAAACTGTACACTTTTCATCCTGGGAAAAGAAAACACTAAATTGGTTGAATAGCCCTTAAAATCTTATTCTTGTGCTCGGAGGGTACCCTATTAAACCAATTTCTTATTAGGGTGGTGAAAAATGAAAAATTAATAAGACTTCTTAAACTGGTGTTTTTTTTCTTACTACTACCGGTCTTTATTATAGTAAAATAAATGGTTGTATTACCTTACTCAAATGGAGTAACTTGTAATCTTTTGCATGTGCATGTTATTAGGGGAGGAGCTAAGGGTTGACTAACCCTGGCTCTAACCCCCCTAAAATCACAAAAACCATAAAAAGTTCCTTGATTTTATAATATGTTTTACATTTAGTCCACCTAATTTTTAACTTTAGCCCACTAATGTATGTATAATATTTTTTTAGTCCCCTTATTTTCAAAGTCTGGCTCCGCCGTTGCATGTTACTCATGTGTAACATATTCTTTGAATTCTGATCCAATAGTTTTTATTTCTACTTTTTGTGTGCTATTTTACTAATTTACATTATATAGCGGAGACTCATCAGGCATATTCATTTCTACTTTTTTTAGGTTTACAAGTGACAAGTGAGCTTCGCCGGCACCAAATTTTTATCGATAACAAAAATACAAGCGACTAAGTGAGCTTTGTTCTTCCGCGATGAAGACACACCCGGATGACTGCCCAAGCTCCTTACATGGTTTTAAGACATAACACCTTTTGAATCTTGATCACCTTTTGATAACAATAGTTCTTTACAAACCGAGAAAATGAACTACGTGAAAACCACTTAGACACACAAGTGGTGAGCCCCACCCCAAAAGAAAAATAGGGGTCCCATTTTTGGTTAATGTTGTGAGTGTGTAGTTTTGATGTAGTTCATTTTCTCGGTTTGTGAAGAATTTTCGTTTCGATAAAGAAATCAGTGACAAGGTTTAACGAGAAACAGCCTCTTTGTTCGATAGAAACAATGAGGTTGAAAAATGTTTTGTAGCTCTAATAAAAAAACGGGAAGGTCAAAATGTTACTTAACTTATATTTTACTTAACACCATATAAATATCGACGGATATATTTTACTTAACACCATATAAAAATCGACGGTTATAAAAATTGTGATATTCAAAACTAAAAGTAAGGGCAAACATCATGGTGCTCATTTTGTACGGTATCAAAGAAAGACAACTATGGTATAGAAATTCTCCAATTTTTAAGTTAGTTTGAGCAGTTCCTATGGGATGAACAAACTCAGAGTTTGTTCATTTTGCTCTCACTATGGCATGAAAAAACATGAAAAATCGATGTTCAAATCATCAAATCTGTTGCTTTGAACATTGAGTCGAAACATTCAGCGCGCGTCTGGGGTTAATAAATTTTTGAGGAATATGAAACTTTTCCAAAGTAATGAGAAGAGCATCTCACCCAATACATTCGTAGGCTTTACTCAAATCGATATTTAGAGCACATCTAGGGGAACCATTATTTCTGTGATAGTTTCATAACAACTCATGAGCTAGCATAATATTGTCTTGGATAGATCTCCCTGATATGAAGGCAGATTGGCAAGGACTAACCAACTTCTTTGCTACATGCTTAAGACGGATAGTCAAAATCTTGGTGATGCACTTCTATATAATATTGCAGCAGCAATAGGCCTGAAATCATTCTGGGAAAAAGCATTAGGAATCTTAGGAACTCAAAAGACTAGGGTAGCATTTACCTCGCCTAATAATTTGCGCTGTCTCAGAAGATCTTAACAGCCCTGAGGAAATCAGCCCCAATAATACTCCAACAAAACTTGAAGAAGTGAGAGGATAACCCATCCGACCCTGGAGCTTTATCAGAATCAATAGTGGACAAAGTTGTCTGAGCATCAAAAGGAGTTTCCGAATGTCGTCCAAACAGGTCGAAGTGGTAGGCAATGCACTCTGAAGCAATATCTTGGTCAGAAGTAAGCTTTCTACCGGCTTCATCATATAAGATAAGAATCATATTCCTTGCTCTTCTCTCAATAATGGACTTTTGAAGAAAAAAAACGAGTGTTGAAAAAAAGGAGTTGTCGAATGTTATCTGTTGAGAGGTAATTTTAGTTTTGGTTCTACTCGTCCTAGTCACACCAGATGACCTCAATTACTAGGAATGGTAAGAGAGAGAATTGCCTTTCCATTGTACCTTGTCCTTCCTTATATAGACTTTCCAAAATTCCCTCCTTTTATGACATCATGCCACATGTCTTAAATCTCATTAATTACTTCTAATGACATTCCTTAATATAGCCTCTTCATTCTTCATTAATCCCTTCCTTGTCCCTCTTGTCTCATGGGTATTTTCTTATTGGACTTGGGCTTAGTCCCCATGTCTTATGCTAGGCTTACCTCCATCTTTTGGGGGGGGGGGGGGGGAGGGGGGGCATTCCAGACCCGTTAAAGGGTATTATTTTTCATGTATCAACATTAGTCCCCTAACTATTGGGTTAATTATTAAATAACCTGATAGTGATATCATACTTTAATACGAATCAACACGTATCACGACATGCATGAGGAGGCATGAACGGCTGTCGCGTCATAAATGGTACCACTCTTTCTTATATATGTGGTTCGCATTTCCTAATTTGGTTACTAATTTTCACTTTCAACTTTATTTTCCCATTCCCTTTTGGTCAATATATCGTCTGCTTGGCTAGCTCTCTTCATGGATACGTGTTTTCCTTAGCGCCTATTCCAGAATTGGTCTCAACGATGTTTAAGCATTATGAATTAAAACGACTGTTGATCGTGAAGGCTGAAGTTGAGGCACTTCGGGAGCAGAGGATAGTAAACAGAGATGCTATGCGTGCTCAGTTTAACGAACGATACGAGGCGCATCAGGCTGCTCAGAAGGCTGAACCATATGGTCACGTACCACTGGAGGTCCATCACGCTTTGGATGATATCGTCACTGCTCGTTATTCGGCTAATTATTTATTTATGGATTCGTCGATAATGTTGGATACCATAAATCGCGACATTTACGATTGTCGTCTCCAAATTTCCGACTAAGCGGCTCCACCGCACCTCAGATACACCCTGAATTTAGCGGATGTATCTTCATTTGTGCCTCATCCTTACCTCGAGGACGAGTTTGCACGTTTGTTAGTCTTGAGGGACGAGGTGGGACTTCTATGGACTCTTAGGTTAATGCATCAGGACAAGGCGCGTAAGGAATACGATGAGCATGAAGATACTCTCTCGTTCTCTCATGGAGCAAAATCTAAGGACAAGATTATTCAGGTGTTTGAGGGTGAAAATGGTTTATGTTGATTTCGGTAATTTCGGGTTTGTGGGTGAGAAACGAATTTAAACCCTAAACAATGTACTGCAAGGGAGTACTTTAGATTCAAGAGATCAATCTGTACAAGTCCGGCCTAAACCAAAAAATGGTCGTTCCAGATTTGCCTCGGTCCACTACACCATTTTAAGGATATAGCAACCTAGAGTAGCAACAACGCTAGTGCCGTTGCGAAATTTATATAGCTAATTTTCTGTAGCGCCCCCTAAGCTAGAAGCTGACTAAACCAAGAATTTAACTAATAAAGAGGCACTGACGAATCTAAATTTAGCACTTAAACTTTCAATTAAGAAATCTGCTACAAAAACTTAACCCAAAACTAACCCCGCTCAGAAATATATATACAAGAACTCCTCTCCAATGATACATATAAAATAATCATTTGGTTTGCAAATAGAATTTACTACCAAATAAACATATCACAATATACACAAATAACGAAGTTAACTCCTCGAGCTTTCGATGTACAACTCTGCTCTGTCACTGAAACTGAAATGGGGAATAATTAACATTTAACTTCTAAGTAATCACATGCAGATTTGGAAAACATTACATGTTTTCCCAAACATTAGAAGATAACAAAACCACTGAAATAAACAATCATGTATATGGACCTAAACTCCTCCTTTAGTTTCTGCGGTGACATTTACACACCTTATAATTTCTGTGGTGACATTTACACACCGAAAGTAAAGACAAGTTAGTCTGTGGGTGATTGGTATACACACCCATAATATTGATGCCAATTCCACACCTATTATTAATATTGAGGTGTATCGCCCTAGCCATAAATTCTGAAGGAGCAAAAGATTCAATATACCACAGATGGAAATTCTCATTTCCCAAAGACAATCATAAAGATAAACAAAGCATGAAATAAATGAATAGACAATGCATGAGTTTATTAAATAAAGACTTTCGTAAAAGAAATAACAATGATTACAAAACTGTTAAATGCATTCCCACACCTTTTTGATGACCAGCCACGCTTATCTCGAGATCCACAATCCCCCGGTTCATTCTTTTAATCGCTCGTTGTTAATAGAATCTAACAGATAATCAAACAAGCACTCTAAGAGATTAGCCACAAGGCTCACACAAGGCTCATATAATTCTATCTAATGGTTCTAAGCCAATTATGGTATCTTATTCTCTATATTTAGCATAACTAAGAGTTTACAAATCTGATTAGATTGATTCTATAGTCCGTAGCTAAGTCTTGTGAATATCTACAACTTTGTAGAAGAAGTCAAAGTCTAATTCGGACTATAAGTGGCCCAATTCATTACTTATAAGAAAACCAGTCCTAAGCCCAAGTCCATTAATCAAAGGTCTAATCAAACTAAGTCAACTAACGTCACTAACGGTCAAACTGGAAGTCATAGGTCAACTAACAGTCCACATTTAAGTCCAGTCAAAAGTCAAGGTCAAAGTCCTGGGTAAATGGTCAAGTCAACGGTCCATTGAGTCAAACGAGTCAACTTAGGTCAGGATCTGTAACTCAGTGATTTAACACCGATTCAACTCAGTTAGATAAACTGAGTCAGCTAAACAAACCGAGTCAGCTAAACTGACTGGGATGATTAATAGGTCTAGAGTCAAATACAGATTCACTTCAATTCTAACACTTACAGCTCTAACTCAAGTTCGACTTCAATCTACTCATGTATCAATTCATTGAATCTTAAAACAGACTTCATAATCAAAACAAAAATACAATAATAGTCTACCTGCAGTATAGCAGTTCCAAGCTTTCACCGTAATCCCTATTTACAACTCTACAATCACCCTTCTTCTTCATTCCCTCAATTCTGCAATGGCAGCATTAAGCAACATCTAATTCAATCTTAAACAATACTCTTCAATTTCACTTTCCAGACCTACACCATTCACTCATGCCCCATTAACTGCCGCCAACAAAACAACAACATTCCCATTCAAAAATCATCTTCGTAATATCTATAACCTCCATCCCCTGCACCTTCAACTGAGGTTATATAACATCACCATCTTCAGGCATGTAATTCATGGTAACTCCAACATCAGTAACTACACCACAATCCCCTAAGCATCACCAACAACTACAGAACCACTACCAATACATACCTCCTCCCCTATAACATCAACTCTAATCTAAACTACACCCACAGCTTCAAGTCATAACTTCATAAATACTCACATCAACGCCACCCTTACTGCCATATCACTACCAGATTCAACATCATCATTACATAGATTAAACTTATTTCATGTATCATTCCTTCACTTACCAATTCTCTGTGACTAGCATAATCTTACAACATAACTACAACTACAACTCCAAAACTCAACACCACCAGTTACCATTTAACCTGCAATACCAGATACCCCCATCCAATACATCTTTCACATCAAACAACATCAATTTATACATCTCAACCACATGCTCCTCAACTGTACTTCATTACAAATCAAATCTACAAATGCAATTCCCTAATTATAATACCACTTCAATTTCATTTACAATCTCATAAACTCAATCTAAGAAATTGAATAACAACAATTACCTCTGAATTGATTCATCCATCTCAAGAACACCAGCAATCCCTTCAGTTTATCTCAGCTGATATCCATTAGAACTTGAAACCCATCTACTTCTGCTAACCAGTTCGGCTTCAATCAATCAACAGACCCTCATTCTTCATTTCCCATGAACATCTCTGATTCGAACACAAACAAAAACCTAATTCTTTGCATCAACAAAACCCACTTCTCATCATCCTCATAGAACAACAATTTCATCTTTTGAACCTTCCCTGAGTTTCCTTTATGAAACCCTAACTCTCTAATTAATCAACTCATCACCTCAACTGTTAATTAACACAATACCCATCTTAAATCCTCTCCTTAAATCATCAATTTCATCTTCTAATTCATCTTTGAATTCTTCTAGAAACCCTAATTCAAATCTCTGAGAATCCTAAACTTAAACGTACTCTTCCAAAATCACCGAATTAGCACCATCATCTTGTTATTATTCTCATGCTCTTGAAATCCATCTTCAATTCATCTTAATCATCACCAATTCGAAACCCCAATTCATACTTATAGTAACATCGATTTATTCTTCTCCCGATTCTAAATCAATCTCAGTACCATTACCACCTCACTCGAATTATCATGATATGAAGTTACAGTGATTCATATTGATAAAATCAACACGAAACTTCGATTTGGAATCGACAGGGAAAAGAAGAGGAGAGGCAGAGAAGAACAAGAAAAGATAAGAATGAATTCTTCGGTATAATTTTGGTGATAAGGCTAACGAAAATTGATAAAGGGAATCACCCGAATGATATGGGGAGACCAGGTTTCTAAAGGCACCCGAAAATTGATAAGGGCATCCTAGAGGTTAACGTTTCTCTTTAAATAATTCTGATAATATCTTATTCGTCCGATACCCGAATGACACGTTCGAGTAGTCTATTCCACGTAACTTTTCGAGATCTAGTCGATGGCACTAGTTTCGTATCTAGATCGTTGTTAGATTAATTCTTATTAATTAACGTTCGTGTTAGACTAATCGAGTTATTATCGTCTAATTCGTCAATTGACCGGTCTAATAACGTTGACGAGCTTCAAGGTCACTACATTCTCCCCACCTTTAAATATTTTCGTCCTCGAAAATCGAACTGCCTTCTAGTCTTGAAAACTCCCCACCTTTTAGAATAATTCCATCTCTTGACTAAGCACAAACAACAAGAATAAAGCACAAACCTACACGGCTTCTACAACTAAAATTTGTAGCTCTAGGTTGAACTATGCTGATTTAAATTCTATCAAACAGGAAACTCTAAGTTTCTTAAACTAATTTTCCATTTTATAAAAACTTGTCTCTAATTACAAGGGAGATTCCTACGAATCTTTCTAGGTGGATTTATAGTTATTGGTTTCCTAAAGAATTATATTAAGCTTCTATGATCAGTCATCTCTGAATGCAGTTGCCCTGTCAAGGTTGGCCAATCCCAACAATGCCTTCCTACGAACAGAGAAAACACAACCTTCACTGTTCTCCAGTGTTAGATAAACTAATTATTAATTTATTAAAATTAATTAGTCTTCAACTTTTATCTTAACTGGTGTAATTATAATAAATTTACTTCGTAAAATATATAGATAGTTCTCATCATTTTAAACAATTTCGTCGTTTGAAATTTAATGACTATTCTAAGTAAACCCAATTCGATTTTTGTTTAAGTGCTAACCTACTAGGACTGATTAATTTCTAAATTCTATTGTAATTGCTTTAACTTGAAGATTTTACTTTATAAACTATGTATATAATTCACAGCATTTTAAACAATTTAAACATCAAAATTTATTTTATCTTATTTATTTACATGAAATTAAATTTTAATTCCAAATTAAACCATAATATTATAATTAAATAGTTATTTAAAATTCATGTACTATTTTAAAGTAACTGAATGTTATAACTATTATCCAATTGTTACTATTATTATTTCCAGTGTGTCTATGTTTATTTCATTATGTAACTTGTTAAAAGTGAATAACCACTTTAAATTATTTATTTATTTATTTATTTTATGACGCTTGGTATTAATATTTAATTATTGTTATTACATGCATTTCTTATTTCTTAGACATATATGAGTTACTCATAATTAATCATAATGCGAAGTTTAACTTTATTATTAATACTAGATTTGATTTGATCTAACTCTATTTCCTTAAATTTATATTATTGTTAAGTAATCCTTAAGTTGTATTATTAATAAAATACATATTCTTCTATTATTATCCAAATATTATCCAAATGATATTTACAATAATTCTGAATTTTATAATAATTAATTTTAGACAGTATTATAATTTGCTTATTCTATCGAAAATTATTGTCTTAATTATACTATCATTTTCATTATTGTTTTATCAAATTTTCTTATTTGATTACTAGTGTAATTGACATACAATTAAAATAATTGTTTAGTAATGATACTTAGTTTAATTTTATTAAGCCCTAATCTTGTGAATAAAATTTTAATTTCACGAAAGATTGATATAACACTTTTTTTTTTATTCAGATTGAATTGGTAATATAGTATATCATGTTACATATTGGCGTTAGTAATTTTTAATATGATTTTAAACATTGAGTCTGCATAAAGATTTAATATGTCTTGTTTTAACTATCTTATTTAAATGCAAAACATATACTTCTAATTTGTTATTTTTAACTTTACAAATCTTAACCGTAGCTAATTACGTAGATTTTTAGTCTTAGTCATTATTTTATCGTTGTATATTTGTTAATGATATTTTAATTTAAATTATGCTCAATACAATACTAATTTAAATTTTAATAGTTCAAGTTTGTTATACTAACTTTTCGTTTCAAAAGAAAATTAATTTATTTATAAAGAAGGATTCTGTTATTATACGAATTTATTTCCTTTTAATTCTAATATTACACTACATATCCGATTGCTATTATTACTATTTCATGTATATTTGTTTCATTTTAAAGATTTATTGAATCATTTGTTAAACTAAGGATAATTTAGAATTAATAATTTGAGTCTTTTCATTTTATACATTATTATATCCTCGTTTTCTTAAGTCTAACGCCTAAAAGCATTACATTAGTTATCTAGTTTAGAAGTAAACTTATATCTCTAATTTGTAATTAGTTTAATTTACAAAGTTTAACCGTAAACAAGTGTTATTAAATTGTTCCATAACTATTTAATTAATCATAATTATTATTTTTATTGTTATATATATCTTTAATGAATTTTAGTTAAGTGCAACGTGACATTAATTGATAAATGCTAACAAAATTTTATTAAAATTTCTCTTTACTTTTATTATCATTTATAGTTATTGTTATAATAATATTTTATTGTTAACATTGATGGTTGAAATATTATTTTAACTATTCTTACAATTATTATTAAGTCCAAAATATTATTAACATTTATGTGATTATAATTTATCGATTCTACGTATAAGACAAGGTACTTAATAAATTTCTACGTGACTATTAAGATTTATCAATAAAACTGATCTCAATATTTTTAGTATTTGGGTTTGTTTACTTGTTCATACTTTTTAGATCAATTATTCTCAAATTCTTATTAGCTAAAGTTATTGGTGTATCCTACAATTTACTTCATTAAATATAAACAACCAAACAAATCAATCAATCAATCAAATAATTATTTTAATTATTAATAGCTTTTAATGATTACAATTTATCTCACAAACCCAACCCAGTTCTAAACTAATCTAGTTCACTAACTGGCACTGGCTATTCCCATATAAGATCTAATAGTGAGCTCTGATACCAACTTTGTAGCGCCCCCTAAGCTAGCAGCTGACTAAACCAAGAATTTAACTAATAAAGAGGCACTAACGAATCTAAATTTAGCACTTAAACTTTCAATTAAGAAATCTGCTACAAAAACTTAACCCAAAACTAACCCCGCTTAGAAATATATATACAAGAACTCCTCTCCAATGATACATATAAAATAATCATTTGGTTTGCAAATAGAATTTACTACCAAATAAACATATCACAATATACACAAATAACGAAGTTAACTTCTCGAGCTTTCGCTGCGCAACTCTACTCTGTCACTGAAACTGAAATGGGGAATAATTAACGTTTAAATTCTAAGTAATCACATGTAGATTTGGAAAACAGATTTGGAAAACATTACATGTTTTCCCAAACATTAGAAGATAACATAATCACTGAAATAAACAATCATGTATATGGACCTAAACTCCTCCTTTAGTTTCTGCGGTGACATTTACACACCTTATAATTTATGTGGTGACATTTACACACCGAAAGTAAAGACAAGTTAGTCTGTGGGTGATTGGTATACACACCCGTAATATTGATGCCAATTCCACACCTATTATTAATATTGAGGTGTATCTCCCTAGCCATAAATTCTGAAGGAGCAGTATCCAATATACCACAGATGGAAATTCTCATTTCCCAAATACAATCATAAAGATAAACAAAGCATGAAATAAATGAATAGAAAATGCATGAGTTTATTAAATAAAAACTTTCGTAAAAGAAATAACAATGATTACAAAACTGTTAAATGCATTCCCACACCTTTTTGATGACCAGCCACGCTTATCTCGAGATCCACAATCCCCCGGTTCATTCTTTGAATCGGTCGTTGTTAATAGAATCTAACTGATAATCAAACAAGCACTCTAAGAGATTAGCCACAAGGCTCACACAAGGCTCATACAGTTCTATCTAATGGTTCTAAGCCAATTATGGTATCTTATTCTCTATCTTTAGCATAACTAAGAGTTTACAAATCTGATTAGATTGATTCTATAGTCCGTAGCTAAGTCTTGTGAATATCTACAACTTTGTAGAAGAAGTCAAAGTCTAATTCGGACTATAAGTGGTCCAATTCATTACTTATAAGAAAACCAGTCCTAAGCCCAAGTCCATTAATCAAAGGTCTAATCAAACTAAGTCAACTAACGTTACTAACGGTCAAACTGGAAGTCATAGGTCAACTAACAGTCCAAATTTAAGTCCAGTCAAAGGTCAAGGTCAAAGTCCTGGGTAAATAGTCAAGTCAACGGTCCACTGAGTCAAATGAGTCAACTCAGGTCAGGATCTGTAACTCAGTGATTTAACACCGATTCAACTCAGTTAGATAAACTGAGTCAGCTAAACAAACCGAGTCAGCTAAACCGACTGGGATGATTAATAGGTCTAGAGTCAAATACAGATTCACTTCAATTCTAACACTTACATCTCTAACTCAAGTTCGACTTCAATCTACTCATGTATCAAATCATTGAATCTTAAAACAGACTTCATAATCAAAACACAAATACAATAATAGTCTACCTGCAGTATAGCAGTTCCAAGTTTTCACCGTAATCCCTATTTACAACTCTACAATCGCCCTTCTTCTTCGTTCCCTCAATTCTGCAATGGCAGCATTAAGCAACATCTAATTCAATCTTAAACAATACTCTTCAATTTCACTTTCCAGACCTACACCATTCACTCATGCCCCATTAACTGCCGCCAACAAAACAACAACATTCCCATTCAAAAATCATCTTCGTAATATCTATAACCTCCATCCCCTGCACCTTCAACTGAGATTATATAACATCACCACCTTCAGGCATGTAATTCATGGTAACTCCAACATCAGTAACTACACCACAATCCCCTAAGCATCACCAACAACTACAGAACCACTACCAATACATACCTCTTCCCCTATAACATCAACTCTAATCTAAACTACACCCACAGCTATAAGTCATAACTTCATAAATACTCACATCAACGCCACCCTTACTGCCATATCACTACCAGATTCAACATCATCATTACATAGATTAAACTTATTTCATGTATCATTCCTGCACTTACCAATTCTCTGTGACTAGCATAATTTTACAACATAACTACAGCTCCACAACTCAACACCACCAGTTACCATTACCTGCAATACCAGATACCCCCATCCAATACATCTTTCACATCAAACAACATCAATTTCTACATCTCAACCACATGCTCCTCAACTGTACTTCAATACAAATCAAATCTACAAATACAATTCCCTAATTATAATACCACTTCAATTTCATTTACAATCTCATAAACTCAATCTAAGAAATTGAATAACAACAATTACCTGAATTGATTCATCCATCTCAAGAACACCAGCAATCCCTTTAGTTTGTCTCAGCTGATATCCATTAGAACTTGAAACCCATCTACTTCTGCTAACCAGTTCGGCTTCAATCAATCAACAGACCCTCATTCTTCATTTCCCATGAACATCTCTGATTCGAACACAAACAAAAACCTAATTCTTTGCATCAACAAAACCCACTTCTCATCATCCTCATAGAACAACAATTTCATCTTTTGAACCTTCCATGAGTTTCCTTTATGAAACCCTAACTCTCTAATTAATCAACTTATCACCTCAACTGTTAATTAACACAATACCCATCTTAAATCCTCTCCTTAAATCATCAATTTCATCTTCTAATTCATCTTTGAATTCTTCTAGAAACCCTAATTCAAATCTCTGAGAATCCTAAACTTAAACGTACTCTTCCAAAATCACCGAATTAGCACCATCATCTTGTTCTTCTTCTCATGCTCTTGAAATCCATCTTCAATTCATCTTAATCATCACCAATTCGAAACCCCAATTCATACTTACAGTAACATCGATTTATTCTTCTCCCGATGCTAAATCAATCTCAGTACCATTACCACCTCACTCGAATTATCATGATATGAAGTTCCAGTGATTCATATTGATAAAATCAACACGAAACTTCGATTTGGAATCGACAGGGAAAAGAAGAGGAGAGGCAGAGAAGAAAAAGAAAAGATAAGAATGAATTCTTCGGTCTAATTTTGGTGATAAGGCCAACGACAATTGATAAAGGGAATCACCCGAATGATATGGGGAGACCAGGTTTCTAAAGGCACCCGAAAATTTATAAGGGCAGCCCAGAGGTTAACGTTTCTCTTTAAATAATTCTGATAATATCTTCTTCGTCCGATACCCGAATGACACGTTCGAGTAGTCTATTCCACGTAACTTTTCAAGATATATTCGATGGCACTAGTTTCGTATCTAGATCATTGTTAGATTAATTCTTATTAATTAACGTTCGTGTTAGACTAATCGAGTTATTATCGTCTAATTCGTCAATTGACCGGTCTAATAACGTTGACGAGCTTCAAGGTCACTACATTTTCGTTGCAATATTTTTGCAACGACATATGCTTGTTCCTATTTTAGCGACAACATATTTTCGGTTGCGAATAGAAACGGCGAGGTGTTCATGCATGCGAAGAACGCGTGTGGTTGGAAACACTTTGACGTTTTTTTCGCCCAAGTAAAAATTTGGTCAGTCTTCTGCTTTATTTTTCCACCCCTTCAGCCTTATCTCCCTATACTTAGAATTTCCATAGCCATTCAACCATTTTCATTTTTCCTCGCTCTTTTTTTTTTCTCTTCTTCTCCTGCAAGATATTTCCCCGCTTGAAGATTTCGTTGCAGCTCGATCTTAAGTGTTAATCTTAGAGGTTTTGTTTCTCTTGTTCGATCTGGTAAGTGTTTATCGTTATTAGTTTTTCGATTTCTGTTTGTGGATTCTAGGGTTTCACGATTTTAGGGCATTTGATTTCAGGTTTCATCTGTGAATCTGCTTTTTTTTTTAGTTTATTGATTATGGGGTTCATCTCTGATTCTTTTTTCGATTTTAAAGATTTTGATTTTAGTTTTTCAATTTTAATTTCTCGATTTTAGGGTTTCACCCGTGAATCTGTTGTTTTCGATTTTAGTTTTTTGATTTCTTCTTTCTCTTTCGATTTAAAGGGTTTTATTTTTGACTCTAACACGTCCATTTTAGGGTTTGTCAAGGTTGAAGAGCTGGACTACTTTGAAGAAAGAACTCTGAAGAACTGAAGAACATAGAAGGTATAAGATTAATTTATTATTTTATGTTAAGCGGTTTTAGGGGTTTTGATCAATTTTTAGTTTTGGGTTTAATTTCTATTTTAGGGTTTCAGAATATGAACTGATTTAATGGTTTGTTGTTTTTATATGATTACAGTTTGCGACATAGAATAACTGGTCAGAGTCTGTCGCATTTTTCGGCATTTTTTTATCAATTTAGCATTTTCTCAGTTTATTGTTTTCTATTCCTCCTTTAAATGCATGGTTTTCTAGTTTTGTTACTTTTTTTACTAAGATTTATGGTTTGATATCAATTGAGTTTTGAGTTATCTGTGTAAAAAATTCTCTGCAGTAAGATATGAATTTGAAAAAAATTCTGTGTTGATTCAAAGATAAACAAACCGAACAGGAATAGAAATGGAGATATCCAAGGAAAACTTGAAAAACATTGTAATTTCATATTTATGACTCTGAGATGGTAGTTGTGACACACATATACATCAACATTTTTCTTATTTACAGGAATGCTAATTAATAGACAAGATAGATTACAAATTTATGGCTACTCATGAGTCTGATGAAGGGCCTGATATTTTACGTTTTGTCAATTAGGGTTGATCATCTTTTTGTGGTTCAGATAACTCATATTCTGATGAATCACCTGATGCTTTATGTTTGTTGGGTCTCATAACACTTTTGTAGTTTAAATTACGTCCCCATATGGTCAATGTGGAGGTCTTATTCTCCCTTTTTCTCTTGGGTGTATCTGTCGCATAACATCAGTATCCACATTTCAGACTAACCATCTAGATAAAAACTCTGAATTATTAGTTTGCAACGCTTAACAATTCAGAGTTTGGACATAGAAGAACTAGTCAGAGTTGAATTTGACGTCAGAGGTTTGCAGTTGGTGTAGAATTGAGTTTTAGTTACTGATTGGTTTGGTCTGATTAAATGTAGTTGGAGATTTTCATGGTGATAAGGCACAAACTACATGGACCAGTGAAGAGACGGTAGCTAATGGCCCTTGCTTGTATTATGTCTGTTTGTTTCTTGGTTAATTTACCGAGAGACAAGAAATATGATTCTTGTAGGTGACGTATATGTGTCTGCGTAATGCGTGTAGGTATTGGTTCAACTAGGAGATATACTTGGTTGGAACCGATTGTACTCCAGACAGACCAGTGACATAGATGATTATCAAGCATGCCAGGAAAATAACTTTGGTTTTCGCTGTTACATATATCCTTTATCTTCCTAAACTTAATGTATTATCTTAAATCAGATATACACGATTATACATTAGGTGGTAAAGCAATGGTGGTGGGACATACTCCTCAAACTGAAGGCAGAAACTGGTATTTCATTATTCTTGCTTATGGAACTTTTGGTTGGACAAGCTCAACTATAACATTCTATATTCTAATTGGCGAAAGTATGTTTTGTTTCTTGAACTGCAGTAAATACAGTTGTTGTATATAGAGTGTGAATGTTGCAATGTCCAGCGGAGTCCTTAATTAAAGACCGGAGGTAAAGTATTTGTTTCTGCACCCTTTCATATGTAACATAAACTCCCTTATTAAGCTTGGTGCATACATGTCCCGCTTTACTTCGATTCTGACATAGATATGCCTAAACTTTAAAATTTATGTTGAGTTTTGATTAGGTTCTAGAAATAATAGACAATGAAGCAAGGGAAATAAGGAGCAGAACAAATATGTTTAGCGAATTTCAGGTTGTTGACTACAGATGGAGATTCTTACATCTGATAAGGCGATTATTAAAATTGCTAGGTATATTTCAACTCTATCAAATTAATTCTTCATTTGGAAACATGGAAGTTGTTTTACTGGGTATACCAATTGATGAAGTGGTGGAGATTTGCATCTATAATTTGTGTTGAAGTTCATCCTGTTGCGATACTGCTGGTCAAGGGAAATTTGGTGTCCTTAGAGATGGATATTAGTAAGATTTTTCTTTCATCTTTGCCTTATTTTTTTTTCTTTGACTTATGGTTACACATGGTACAATATTTGGCATGTTCAGGGTGATACTATCTTGGATTGTTCAAGTTTTTTTTTCCCTCTTTGTATTACAAACTATCTTAATTACACTTGGGCTAGTATTTAAGAAACTACCTCTGCAAGATATTGTGATTGTGATTCTTAGAGTTTGGAAATTATGGAGTAAAGTTATTGATGGACCTTACTGTTGGCAGGAGACTTTAATTGAGGATTGTGGTCGCTTGCAATTGTAGGAAAAAAATAATCGTGTGGTTGAAATTCTCATTACAAGAAGCTGAGGTTCTGTAAGCAAGACATGCATTATTGGACTTTCAAGTAAGAGTATATACTTTGACATTCATTGCTTATCAGTAAGTGAAATACTACTTCGGTCTTGCAGAGACCTTAATTTGTATCATAATTGAGTTTGAGTGGTAGTAACTGGTTTAGTCGGTTGAATTTTTGATGTTGATTTAATTTATTTTCGTCCTGTTTGCTCGAAATAGGGCATTTTTTTCTTCTTTCCAACCTATTTAATCTTGGACCCGTAACATACTAACTGATTTCTACCCCTTCATTTTCGCAAGAGAAAGGACTTAGGGATGAAGTTCAGGAGCTTAACTCTCAATTTCTAAAATCAAGATGCGTACATTGAGGAACGCTGAGTGTGGAATAAAAAGATGGAATCCTTCACTCCAAAGTATCACACTGGCTCCCTCCGTTCAAAGAAACAAAGGTATAATGTCAAGACAAATTTTTTTATCACTGCCTTCTTCATTTAATGTGTAGGAAGAATAATCTGATATGGGTTAATCAAGAGTAATCTAGAGTAGTATGGATTCAATCGAGCTATGTCGGTAGTATAAGAAGCATCTAGAGTACTTAGCTAGTAAGTAAGAAGGTGGTCGATTTATCTAGAGTGTTGGTAAATTTTGTTGTAAAAGATTGTTGGAAAGCCGGTCACTAGATTATTCTAGATTAGTCGTATACTAGATAGTAAAACAAAGTTCTTGGCTTTGTAGAGGTCGGTTAACTAAAGATATAAATAGGCTTGAGTGGGTTCAGTTATAACTTGTAAAGTTGTAATTGAGTGGAAACTCGAAGTTTGTAGTTAAGTTTGTACTCGAGTGAAATCATGAGTGGTAAGGTGTTAGGAAAAAAATAAAATAGAGAGAGCATTCTGTAAAGAAAGTTAAGGTCTGTACGACCAAGTTTTTAAAAAGAAATAAAAGTTTCTTTTCTTAAGTGACCCGCATGTGAGTTCTTTTGAGTTAGTCTAAACACTCTCTGTTTTGATTTTAGGACTGTATTATTGTTTACTCATTCTCACACTTGTTTCTCTGTTTGGATTTTCTTTAACAATCTCCATTTAGTTCACTTATAACAGAGTTAATTTCTTGATATTTGTTTTTCATGGTTTTGACTTGTCTTTGCATATTATACAAAATCTAGGCTTTAGTCTTTTTTTTTTTGTAATCTCAGTACTGAAACATCAACTTGGTTATTATGCAGTTATTTGGGCTTAAGTCAAAAAGCAGTACTTGGTGATATTTTAGCAGCAGCTGAATCTACGTATGATTTACTGAGGAAATTTGTTAAGAAAGCGGAGTCTCGTGATACATTATGGTGATATTTTAGTCATTCTTTCCCTGTTTTTCAGTGCCTCTGTCAGTTGACACAAATTAACTATGTTACCCATCCATTTATAAACATCAACATATAACGAATATTGTATGTCAGTCACAAAATTTTGGGTTATGTAAGTTTACTTGTGTACATTTGTATCAATTGAAGAATCCTTTCTTCTATAATAGTATCTAGTGGTGATTCTCAGTAAGATTCTCCACAATACAGTTTTGTATCACCATTATAGTTTGTATATTTGTGTGGATGTTGAATATGGGAAACTGGGTAATTGCGGGGGGGAATATGAGGGGTCATGAATTTTTACTAGGTCAATAAACATAGAATTGACCTTTTTTTTGTGGTTGCAAAAAATTAGCAACCTCGGTGCTCTGTTGCTAAATTAGAACTAGAACCAATAAATTAGAACCAGAACCAACAGTATCTATTCCGGGTAAGGGTATTCCTATAATTAGCAACATATTAGCAACATCAGGATGTTGTTTCGAATAAAAAATGTAGCAACGGCAAGTTCCGTTGCGAATGTCCGTTGCTGACCAAGATTCGCAACAAAGCTTATGTCGTTGCTAAAAATTACGACACCGTCATTAGTAACAGCGAAATCTTGTTGCGACCCTGTTAAGCAACATCTATGGTAGGTTGCTAATACCTTAAAATGGTGTAGTGGTCACAAAGTGAATGAGAATGGGTTGGTTTTGGGGAGGGAAGCAAGGAAAGTGATGAGACCAGAATAGTTGATTTCAGGAAGAGAAGTTGTTTTCGACGACTTGTATCAGAAAGTGGGAAGCTAACAAAATGGAAAGCTAGCAAAAATTTTCCGAGTGTTGTATGCTCCTGATTGAACTTGTTGTTCGGTGGAAATAGGTAAGACCCATTTATACAAGTCGGAATGAAATATACTTTGGTCTCATTAAGGAATGGAAAATGGGTGAGTAAATAAGAGGAGGTGGTAACCTTTAACTCATGGAATTGATGTCCAAAAAAAAGAGTGTTTCACCATTAACTCTGTAGGACCAGAATATTGCCACAATTATATTCACGAGAGATTAACGACACTTCTGCGAGCGTCACCGAAAACTCTTCAATAACATTTCACGAGCGTCACAAAATAATTCAGAGAATGACGTAATAAACAACGACAGCATAAAACATGAGAAAAATGTGAAGATTTTGTAGTTAAAAAGAATGCTCGTGAGCACAAGGTGGGAACTCGCGAGAGCAAGGCAAGAAATGAAGATTTTATGGTTATTGAAGAGTCTCGCGAGCATGATAGCAGATCTCGCGAGCACGATAGCATATCTCGCGAGCACGATAGCAGATCTCGCGAGCACGATAACAGATCTCGCGAGCACGATAGCAGAGCCAGCAAGGAGGATAGCAAAAATCCTAAAAAATGGGAAAGATTAGTTGAATGTGAGCTGTCACCCACTATGAAGACACCTATATAAAGAGAAGAGCAGGAGAGAGAAAAGGGAGGACTCAATTTTAGAAGAGAGAGATATTTTGCAGAGAGATTTGAGGAGAGAGAATGTATTTTCCTTTATCATCTTCTTCCCCAAAACTAGATCTAGAACTCCATTAATGGAAATTATTAATGTAAATCAAATGTAAATTTAAACAATCATAGTGAAAAATCATGGATGTAGATCAAATTGATCGAACCATGTAAAAATCCGTGTGTCTATTTACAATTTTTAGAATTTTAATCATACTTTTAATATCAAATTAGTTTAGATCAAGAGATTATTATCAAGATATTACAAGGGGTGTGTTGTGGGAAATCCTGCAACTACATTTTGGCGCTAGAAACAGGGACAACTACTTGTCAAATTGAAGAAGATTCAAAGAAATTGGCTATCATTAGAATTGGATTTCACTGGATCTAAAAATTTCAAGATCAAATATGGAAGCTACAATGAAAGATCATGATTATACAGCAAATAAAGAGAAGGAGATATATTAAGGAGCGGATAAAGAAAATATCAGCAAAGTTGTGTCAACAAATCATCGAAAAGGACAAATTTCTTCTCACTTTTCTTATTCTTTGTTTCATTTTTCGGATCCGGGAGACTTTGAATTTTTTAACTATCACACTTTGTTTTTCACAAAAATTGTTGTTTAGTTGATATTTTGAATTCAAAAGAGTTTTGATCATAAATTTACATCCATAAACCTTGAATTTAATCATAATTTTGATCGTATAAACAACTAATGTGAACATGATTTTTGTGATTGAAGTCAAAGATGAAGGAATCAAAAGATCCAGTGAAATTTCTCTTTTGCGATAAGATGAATCCACCAACTTATCAACATACAACGTCAGCGAATAAATGGATTAAATCAACACCAACATTTTAACAGAAAATTTAGATTCCAACGGAGGAGAAAGCACAAAGGACAAAGACAACACATTGGAAAAAGGAAGCAGACTAATGATTTATTCACCAAGTACTTCATCAACAATCGCGAAGAAATCAAAAGAAGTTACACCAACAAATAATTCTACAGGACAAAATCTCTTCTCTTTTATGATTTCATATTTAAAAAAAATAAAAAAATATCGTACTTTCTAGGTTATGCGATTTCCAAAATAGAATAAAATTGATGATTATCATTGTTTTTAATTTTTTGAAGTTGATATAAAAACTTGCATTACTCATGGTGATTGCTCGCAGGGAATGAACTCTCGCAAGAAAGAAAGAAAAAATAGCATGGCTAGAAAAGAGAATAGAAAGGGACAAAGAGAAAGCTTATACAAAGGACAACTAAAAAGAATAAATCACGAGAATCTCGCAACTCTTTCACAAGTTGAAGACAGTACAGTTGGTCAAACCATAAGCATACAAGTTTAAGGTCGCAGGGTCAATCCTTTCTAACTGCGATATTTTCGCATATTTTTTATTATTTTCTCAAGGACAAATAAAAGAACAAGAAATAAGTGTTATGCGAGGATGTCACAAAGAAATACTAGAACATATGGTTCAGGGTTCAAAGAACAAACAAGAGGTCACGGGTTCAAATTCGCAGAGACACATATTTTTTATTTTCTTCTCATTTTCATTGGCGAATAAAAGCATAAGGAAAAAAGTTTTGCGATTAACTTCGCAGAGAGGTTCTTGAACAGTTGGTCTAGAGAACAGTATGTATGTTTGTGGTCACAGGTTCGAATTTTCCTGCGAGCATAATTTTATTCTTTTTACAGAGGGTGAGAAAATAAATAATATCACAGCATTGTTTCATTATTTCGCAAGCAAGAGGCAGCATAGTTGGTGATCTGCGAAGTTAATGAGTTCATGGTCGCGGGATCGAGTCTCACCGCAACAATATTTTTTCACGATTTTTCTAAAGTTGCCTGACGAGAGGATAATAATAGTAAGATGACGATAGTATAAATTTCTATCGCAAACAGAAGCTAGCACAAATGGTCAATAGTGAAGTTAAGAAGTTCAGTATCGCAGGTTCGAGTCCCTCGCCAAGCATACTTTTTCTTTTACTTATTTTTGAACTTCAAGGAGCGAAGAAATAGAGTAATATATCAGAACTAGGCCTCTCTTTCGCAAGCAATAAGTAGTCTAAATGGTTAGAGAAAGAGTATGCAATCTAGAAGACTAGGGTTCGAATCTCCCTCCTCGCAAAGAATTTTTTGCAAGGCAAAGAAAAGAGTTGATGATTATCTCGCCAAGAATGAAGAAAGTTGACGAGAATTTCGCAAGTTAATTTTTCAAGAGAGGGTTAGAACAATTGGTATGGTGCGAGCATATGCAAGGGGCAGATCAAGGGTTCAAGTCTCATTTCTCCCATATACTTCTTTTTGTTGCTGCGATAATTACAATTCTATTTGCGAGATTTATACATTTCAAGGATGCCAATTTTGCAAGCAAACCAAATATTTCGCGAGAGACGGCAAGAAACAGGACCTCACATAAAAGCTAAGTACCACTTCCTTTAATATTTTATTCACAGAAAATAAATTTTTTAATATTTTTTACAAAAAGCGATACTATCGCAATATTTCAAAGGATATTTCTAAGATTTTTCATATTTCAAAAAATTTGATTTAATTTACCAAAAGCTATATAATCGCAAGATTTCTAAAATTTCAAAACATTTCAAAGATTTTTGATTTGATTGACAAACAACGATACAATCGTAAGACTTCAAAAATTACAAAACATGAAATCATCCCAAAAAAAAAAAAAAATTACAGTTCTCCAAAATTTTCAAAGATTTCCAAGATTACAGAAAACTAAATTATCGCAAAAATTTCTAAGATTTCAAATTTTCAAAATACGCGATGCAATCGCAAGATTTCAAAGAGGATTTCAAAGATTTCTCTAGAATATTTCTTTTACAGAAAGAGATTTTTGGTTTAACAAATGTGATACAACCGCAAGATTTCAAAGAGTATTTTTAAGATTTCAAAAGATTTTAAAGAATATTTCAACTCACAGAAGTGAGCAAAACAATTTTTTATCAGAGCTACGAGTGTAATCGCGAGATTATTCAAGATTATATAAATAATTGACAGAAATGAAAGAATGAAGAAATGCGAAAATATCGCGAGAAACGCGAATACAATTTCGCAGATACATAAGAATGGGACGAACCTTTATGGCGTGCACCCTAGCTCGCGAATAAAATTTCGTAAGAGGCAAATGTAAGACCTAATAGCGCGTCATATGAGGGGGTATCTCTTGACATGACTCAGCGATAAGGTTTTACCGCTGCTGGAACCTGAGTCATGCAGATGTTGGGGTTAAAGAAAACCTATCCGGGAGAGAGATCTTGGATTTCCAACTATATATGGTTATACCCTGGTTGGAAGACTGAGAATCTCTTCCAAGAAGTGCAGAGTATGACCAAGGCTCAGAGGTACACGGTTGAGCCAAGGGTGCCCGGAGTGTACGAAACTCTCTTGCCATCCTTGGTAAGTCTTGGCTTGCACTTAGCCTGAAGAAAACCCCACTTAGGGTGCAGTCTTGTAACTATAAGCCATATAGGCATAAAGGACAAGAGGCTGCGAACACAACTGGTTGTTGGCAAATCCGGATGGGGGGATCTAGTCTTGTATGGCCGATGTGCCCTCCTTGAAGGGGAAACCAGGGGGGAGATAAGGGCGGAACCCTCCATTAGGGAGCTGATAAGTGTCTTAAGACGACAATGTCATGGGGCTTTATGCTCGCAAGAGAATTTAGGCCTGTCATATTGTCGCGTGACGTAAATTCTACAGAGGCAACAAGCCAAAAGAGTTAAGATGAGATCAATGGTTTTTTACATGAAAGTGTAAAGACGTCCTGCGATTTCATCGCAAGACGGCAATGTCATGGGACTTTATTCTCGCGAGGGGATTTAGACCTATCATATTGTCGCAGAAAATTCAAAGAAAAATGGATAAGGCAAGATCAATGGGTCAATACATGCAAATGTAAAGACGTCCTGCGATTTTGTCGCAAAAAGAAAAAATTGGCAAAATAAGA
This sequence comes from Papaver bracteatum, assembly GCA_023529315.1. Taxonomy (NCBI): domain Eukaryota; kingdom Viridiplantae; phylum Streptophyta; class Magnoliopsida; order Ranunculales; family Papaveraceae; genus Papaver; species Papaver bracteatum. The sequence goes on from JAJJWX010005062.1 coordinate 72,041, forward strand.
CCTTTAACTAGGAAGGCAAAATAAGACCAATAGACTAATCTCAAACTTATCTATTTTCTTTTAAGAATGCAGGAAAGATTTGTTCATCGCAAGAGAGATATCAAGTACTATTTAGAATCTCTCAGAAATATTATTCAGAATTTCTCAGAAGTATTATTCAGAGTCTCTCAAGATGATTATCTACAATCTTGCAGAACTATTCATCAGATCGCAGAACTATTCATCACGGCACTATTCATCGTAGCACTATTCAGTCGCTATTTCATAATCTCGCAGAAACATTCAGAAACTTGCAAACTCATTCAGCATTTAGCAGATTATTCTAGAATTTCGCAGGAAATTTGATTACTTCGCAGAATATGATTATTTTATTGAAAGAGGCAGAGGCAATTCGTTCATTTATCATTTTCTCAGGGATTCTTCCTTCATAGATAAAGAACAGAGGCAACTATGGATTACCAAGAAAACATTTTTTGTTCTTTATCTTCTCGGCAAGAATCATTTCCAAAATGGACAAGGATTTTCACCAAAAATGAAGTAATAATTTCGCGTGAACAGAGGCAATACTTATGATTTTCATTAAAGGACGGATACTTCTTTATATTTTGAGGATTGAGTACTTCTTATATTTCTTCAAAGATACTTCATACTTCGAATACTTCAATAGTTAATACTTCTTATTTACTTAGCAAAAATATGAAACTTCACAAAAGAATAGAGGCAAGTACGTACTTTTCAAGTCTAGTATTCTTTCACTCGTTCCTTCATCAACAAAGATCAAAGACTACTACAACAACAGATTTTTTCTTAAAGATTACTTTTCAAGCAATATTCAAGAAAAAAGAGGTAAGATGTAGGACCAGAATATCGCCACAATTATATTCACGAGAGATTAACGACACTTCTGCGAGCGTCACCGAAAACTCTTCAACAACATTTCACGAGCGTCAAAAAATAATTCAGAGAATGACGTAATAAATAACGACAGCATAAAACATGAGAAAAATGTGAAGATTTTGTAGTTAAAAAGAATGCTCGCGAGCACAAGGCGGGAACTCGCGAGAGCAAGGCAAGAAATGAAGATTTTATGGTTATAGAAGAGTCTCGCGAGCATGATAGCAGATCTCGCGAGCACGATAACAGATCTCGCGAGCACGATAACAGATCTCGCGAGCACGATAGCAGAGCCAGCAAGGAGAATAGCAAAAATCCTAAAAAATGGGAAAGATTAGTTGAATGTGAGATGTCACCCACTATGAAGACACCTATATAAAGAGAAGAGTAGGAGAGAGAAAAGGGAGGACACAATTTTAGAAGAGAGAGATATTTTGCAGAGAGATTTGAGGAGAGAGAATACATTTTCCTTTATCATCTTCTTCCCCAAAACTAGATCTAGAACTCCATTAATGGAAATTATTAATGTAAATCAAATGTAAATTTAAACAATCATAGTGAAGAATCATGGATGTAGATCAAATTGATCGAACCATGTAAAAATCCGTGTGTCTATTTACAATTTTTAGAATTATAATCATACTTTTAATATCAAATTAGTTTAGATCAAGAGATTATTATCAAGATATTACAAGGGGTATGTTGCGGGAAATCCTGCAACTACAAACTCCCTATATTTACTAACCACCCCACCCTTTTGACACTTCCTTATGACAGGCATAGTATACGCCGCATGCGTAAACCGCCAAACCAATACCCAAAGAGGATCCCCTAGTTTGTGACATGTGTTGATGTCTCGAATGTTTTTGTGGAAAATATGTAGCATATTGTTGTTGCCTGGAAAGTCGAGCTTGGGAGATTTGCTAGCTTAGTGACCTTCGACGGTCGAGATTTTGCATCTTAAGAGGAAAGGTAGTCGTTGATCGTCCCACGCTTTCATTTTTGGTGGCCACATAGGGAAGGCCAGCATGGGGGCGCGGCAAGGTTGGCATGGGATGCCTTGGTGCGGTTTGGCATGGCCAAATTAGGGTTTTAGGTCAAAGGTTACCATGCGTTGTCTGGTAACCTTGGACGGCTAGGATTTTCTCCTGGGATTGAAGGGCGACAGTTGATTGCCGCACGCATTCGTTATGGTATCCGCATAGGGAAGGACAACATGGTGGCGTGGATAGGTTGGCATGCCATTGGCATGGAATGCCTTGGCGTGGTTTGGAGCGGCCAAATTAGGGTTTCGGGCCAAAGGTTACCATGTGTTGTCTGGTAACCTTAGATGGATAAGATTTTCTCCTGGGATTGAAGGGGGTCGTTGATTGTCGCATGCCTTCGTTTTGGTAGCGCATAGGGAAGGCCAGTATGGTGTCTAGGTTGGCATGCCATTGGCATGGCATGCGTTGGCGTAGTTTGGCGCGGCCAAATTAGGGTTTCGGTCCAAAGGTTACCATGTGTTATCTGGTAACCTTGGATGGCTAGGATTTGCTCATGGGATTGAAGGGGGACCGTTGATTATCGCACGCCTTCGTTTTTGGTAGCCGCATAGGGAAGGCCATCATGGTGGCGCGGCTAGGTTGGCATGCCATTGGCACGGCATGCCTTGGCGTGGTTTAGCGCGGCCAAATTAGGGTTTCGGGCCAAAGGTTACCATGTGTTGTGTGGTAACCATGGATGGCTATGATTTTCTACTGATATTGAAGGGGGACCGTTGATTATCGCACGCCTTCGTTTTTGGTAGCCGCATAGGGAAGGCCAGCATGGTAGCGCGGCTAGGTTGGAATGGGGCCATGGCAAGGTGTGTTTGGCATGACACGGTGGGGCCAAGGTCTTGGCATGGTGGGCCAAGGGTTTGGCATGCAATTGGCACATGGTGCGGCTAGCATGGCTAGGGCCAATGCAAGGTGCATTTGGCTTGGCATGGTGGGGCCAAGGGCTTGGCATGGTCGGTTTGGCTTGGCATGGCGGGGCCAAGGGTTTGGCATGCCGTTGGAACATGGTGCGGCTATCATGGCTATGGCCAAGGCAAGGTGCGTTTGGCTTGGCATGGTGCGGACAAGAGCTTGGCATGGACGGTTTGGCTTAGCATGGTGGGGCCAAGGGTTTGGCATGTCGTTGTCCCGGTAGATGTGGCTGGCATGGTTTTCCATTGGCATGATGGTATGTCTAGCATGGTTGGAATGCCTTGGCTCGATAGATGTGGCTAGCATGGTTTTCCATTGGCACGGTGGTGCGGCTAGCATGGTTTGCCATTGGCACAATGTTGCGGCTAGCATGGTTGGCATGCCTTGGCACGGTAGATGTGGATGGCATGGTTTGATATTGGCACAGTGGTGCGGATAGCATGGTTGGAATGCCTTGGCGCAGTAGATGTGGCTGGCATGGTTTTCCATTGGCACAATGGTGCGGCTAGCATGGTTGGCATGCATTGGTGCGGTAGATGTGGCTGGCATGGTTTTCCATTGGCACAGTGGTGCGGCTAGCCTGGTTGGCATTCCTTGGCGCGGTAGATGTGGCTGGAATGGTTTTCCATTGGCACAGTGGTGCGGCTAGCCTAGTTGGCATGCCTTGGCACGGTAGATGTGGCTAGCATGGTTTTCCATTTGCGCAGTGGTGCGGATAGCATGGTTGGCATGCGTTGGCGCGTAGTAGATATGGCTGGCATGGTTATCCATTGGCATGGTGGTGCGGCCAGCATGGTTGGCATGCCTTGGAACGGTAGATGTGGCTTGCATGGTTTGTCATTGGCACATGTGGTGTGGGAATTAAGGTTTTGCCTATCGGAACCCTAATTAGTATTAAAAAAAGGTACCCTGGTAATTTTCTCGCAGACATATTAAAGGGTTCGATAAATGTGCTTATGGTCATAATGACATCACACCAGATGTGCGGTTTTATGATTTTAACCCTATGCTAAAAACCACCATCAACATTAAGTCACGTGTTTAGCTCGGAATGGGAGCATAGTTGTGAGGTAAGCATAATATGGTGATAGTCTAGGATAGGAAATCGAAACAACAAGCCGTGATAAGATGGTCAGGAAAGTCCGACTAACCTTTTTCGACAGGTAAAGAGAGTTTGTGATTCCCGTGTTGGCGACCTTGCATAAATTGTACTGGAGATGCAGACCGTGGAGTGGCGAGACGATAATTTTTGGTTTATTTTGGCTACTCATCATCTTGGTTGGGTTAGGGAACATCATGATGTGAGCTTGGCGAGTTGTTGGTGTTGGCGCGATAATTCATGGCGTGAACGTTTTGGCGTGATGGGGACACAACAATGGAGCGGACGGCTTGGTGGTTTGTCTTCGCGGGCCCGGTTGCCTCTTTTCCTTGCTCGACTCAAATGAGAAGTCCTTTCCTCTTTCAATCGTTAAAGTATCATACCCTCTCATCTCGCCTGGAATTCATTAGGGTCTTGATGAGGGGTTTTGTTTGAGGCTGATTTCCCGGTCATGATGTCATCATGTTCTGCCTATTCAGTCTGTGTTTCTCTTTCTTCCTTTAGGTTTTCCACAGTACTTATGCCGGTGAAGTTTCATCGTCTTCCCAGTTTTACAACAAAGATTTCCTCTCGTTGAGTCCATATTTCTTCATCATGTATATCAGAAGTGAATCATCCTCGAGCCAACTAGGTTCTACTGTCAAACACGCGAGGCCTGACTCTGGCAATAATTCCCACATCCGGGTTATTCGGGTCAAGAAGATCATACCGGTATGTTCTTATGGATCAACATGTGTTTTACTATTTGCCGATGCGTGACAAGAGTTTTCTTCTATGTAGAGATCTCCTGTTAGAGCATGCGTTACCATTATTGATGAAGATGATTCGGTTACCCCTTTTTCTTCGAGCCCGATCCTACCAACCGCTGCATACCTGGAGAACGCTGACTTAGGAATTTCTTGTCATGAATATCCCAATATAGGTTTGTCGTTCGGAACCCATATGAGGTGTCTTTCCTCTAACTACCGAAACTTTGGTGGGTTTCTGGTGCGGAAAGAATTCGATATTCTTTACACAAAGATATGGAGGATATATGGCCATATGGCCACCAGGAGCATGGTGCAATATTGTTCATCCGCTTTAGTTTCCAAAGTTAATTGTCTCTTGTCGATGGTCGTTGAAATGGAGAGTATGTCTATCTGTGATGTCGCAGAAGCAACCATTAAAAAGTGGGAGAACATGGTGTCTACCTGTGAATCTCTAAAGTTCAACGTTAGTTGGTTGTGACATTGTCTTGACATTGTGAAAGTTGACAGAGCCGGTATTCTTGCAGGCGTGGTCCCTGCTACAAAAGCTATTCTGGAAGAGGAGAAAGCTCTGGCCATGGAGTCACAGAAGGTGGAAGAGTCAATCCGTAACTTGAAGAGTATGACTGCAAGGTATCAAAGCCGGTTAAAGATGATGCTTTCGAGGGATTACAATCTGTTGGATGGGATTTTCTGAGTTATGTGGTTGTGAGATGTTTGGTTTCTTTCTGGGTTTTAAGCATGTTTTTGCTCTCTTTTTTTGTATTATTTTTTTTTTTGAAAGAAAAGGAGAATTTTGTTGATTTACTTTAATCAAACAAAGTAAAGAGACTTGATATTCAAGATGTGGAATAAAAGTGGAAAGATGCATGGCTATCCGTGTTTGTGATATGGCGGGGCGCGAGGTGATGGTCATGCGTAGTATGCCTTAAGCCATTCTCCGTTGATGGCTGCTTCCAGTTTCCCTCCGTCTTCTTTAATGACTTTGTAGTACCCACTGTTGTACGCTTTCGTGACTATATAAGGCCCTTCCCACTTTGCGGAGAATTTTGGTGCGGACGCGTCTTGCTGAATGTGTTTGGCAGTCTTCAATACCAAATCTCCCACTTGAAAAACCCGAGGCTTCACGGTTTTGTTATATGTTCTGGAAACCCTATTTTTGTATGCTTGTGCGTGTTCTTCCTCCTTGGATCTTCTGAAACCTACATTGTCTAATTCTGCAACTCTGGCGCTTAATGCTTCTGCTTCATTCCATCGAACTCCGCTTGCTTCGGCAATCCTAGCCGATGGGATTTTAACTTCCGCTGGGAGGATACCGTCTATGCTGTAAACAAGGGAGTAGGGAGAGGCCCCGATAGAACTTCTTGGTGACATTCGGTATGCCCAGAGTGCCATTATAAATTGCTCATGCCATGTCCGAGGATTATCATGCACCGTCCGACTGAGGATTCAGATCAAAGTTTTGTTGGTGCTGTCAGCCTGTCCATTCCCTTGGGGGTAGTACATGGTGGAGAAGACTTGCTTAATTCTGTATTCTTCGAGTAACTCCCGCACTTGCTTGTTCACGAAAGAAGTGCTTTTGTCGGTTATGATATGTTTAGGAACGCCAAATCGGCAGATAATGTACTCTTTAATGAATGCTGTAGTTGTGATTCCATTCGTCCCTCATAAGGATATGGTTTTGACCCATTTGGTGAAATATTCGGTTGCTATTATTATGTACTTGTGATGCTTTGAGGACGACAGACTGATCTTTCCAATGATGTTGAGTCCCCAACTGTGAAAGGGATACGAACTTCTTATTGAATGCAGGGGAGTCGACGGTACATGGATAAGGTTTCCATGAATTTGACATTTTTTTCACCTCTGAACGAAAACAGCTGCATCATCTTCCATGGTTAGCCAGTAGTATTTCTCGTGTATCTGAAGAAATAATTTCCGTTTTCCTCGATGTTCGCATTCGTGCATCTCTTTCAGCATGATTGGGATTTCTGTTTCGTTCAAACATCATAGCAAACTTCCTCCAAATATTTTACGATATAAGATTCTTTCGTGGAATACGAATCTCTCGGACCTTTGTATTATCTTGGATGCATCCTTCTTATTGGTGGGGAGTATGCCGTCGTGAAGGTAACTTATGTATGGATCCTTCCAGTCCCCAGCTTGACCAATATTGAAAATTTCTAATTGATGTAGTGGTGCTTGACAGTTGGAATAGGTTCTTTGAAGTAACAGAAATTGAGCTTCCATTTCTGGCCAGTAGTATACAAGGCGTTACAAATGGCGATAGAGTGTTACCACTAATGTTTGCCCACAGATCTCATCATGGACGCGGTTGAGTTGTTGTTGTGCTTATCCCTCTCCAAGACATCTTGACAAGGAACCGTCTGGATTTCGATGATATAGCACCCCTCAGAGCATGAATTTTTTTTGTAAGGTTTTGAGACTAACCTTTCCCTGGAAAAGTGAGATGTTAAGTTCTTGGATGATTGGTGTTCTCCAGTTATCTTCATCCTCTTCGGGAAGTGAAAGCCATGTTGAATCCACGGTTCGCCACTTCACTGTCAAGGTTTCCTCAAAACCTTCAAATTGCAGTTTTGATGCTAGCGTGGCTAGGCAATCAGTGTGTTGGTTGCCGCTGCGCCCAATATGTGTTATGGTCGCTTCGGCGAAGTAGTTTAGCAGTTTTTGTACCTCGGATCTGTATGGGGCCAATGTTACTTATTTCAGTGCGTATACCCCATTCATATGGTTGACAAGTAATTTAGAGTCCACCGTTATTTCCAGACGTGTGGCTCCAGCTCGTTTAGCCAAGGACAGTCCGATGAGAAAGGCTTCATATTCTGCTGAATTGTTGGTGCAAGGGAAGTCTAGCTTGAAGGAGTGCGAGAATACTTCACTAGATGGGGATACTAGAACCACACCTTCTCCTCCAGTACCATTGTTAGAAGTAGCAGAGCCGTCGAAGAATAGTAGCCTTATTTCTTCTTGGATGAAAGAGATTTCCGGAATGTCTCCAGGGAGGTCCTCGTGTAGTGCCATGGTATTCTCTCCCGAAAACGCCGCCAGTAAATCCGCAACTGCTTTCCCTTTGATGGATCTTGGGGAAGCGCATGTTATATCGAACTCTGACATATGGAGGAGCCATTTGGTCGGTCTTCCTATCAGGGCCGGTTTTGAGAGGATGAACTTCACCGAATCGGATTAGATATCAGCACCACCTTATTGGACAGTAGGTAATGCCTGAATTTCTGGATGAAGTGGATCAAAGATAAGCACGCCTTTTCCGCTTTGGGATATCTGAGTTCGGCATATCTTAATGTTCGGCTGAAGTAGTATATGGGATGCTCAATCCATTCGTCATCTTCTTGGGCGAGGAGAGCTCCGACAGCAGTGTCGCTAAATGAAATGTAGAGGTGTAGCGGTCTTCCTTGTATGGTTGATTTCATGACGGCTAGAGAAGATGATGTTTGCTGAATTTTCCGGAACGCTTCCTGTTGTAGTGCTGTCCAGACAAAGCTTGCTACTTTCTTCAGTAAGGGGGTAAACGAAGGAACGAGTTGAGCCAATCTTGGTATGAAGCGGCGGATGTAGTTTATTTTACCCATAAAATTATGGAGTTCTTTCACGGTTCGCGATGGTGGCATCGTGAGGATGGCTTGTATTTTTACTAGGTCAACTTTAATTCCCTTGGCAGTCACCTGGAAACCTATGAACTTTCACGAAGAAACACCAAAAGCACATTTCAATGGATTCATCTTTAGTTTGTACTCACGATATCTTTCGAACACCTGTCGCAGAATTCCTGCATGGGCTGCCCGAGTTCTTGACTTGACCACTATGTCATCTACATAATCTTTGACTTTCTTGTGCATCATATCGTGAAAAATGGTGTTCATGGCGCGTTGGTATGTGGCTCCAGCGTTTTTCAAACTGAATGACATCACAGTATAGTAAAAATTTCCAAGAGGGGTTCGAAAAACTGTTGTTTGTGGGTGAAAACTATTCCTGCCAATTTTGGTAATTTGGGGTGTGGATGAGGAATGAATCTAAACCTTAAAAAAATGCACTGCGCGGTGAGTGCTTGAAGATTCGAGAGAGCAATCTGTGCAAGTCCGGCCTAAACCAAGAAATGGTCGTTCCAGACTTGTTTCGGTCACAAAGTGAAGGAGATGGGGTTGATCTTAGGGAGGGAAGCGAAGAAGGTGTTGAGATTGCGAAGGTGTTGGTTATGTATGACTTGTATCAGAAAGCTGAACTGGCTTGAAGAATGTAAGCTATCAGTTCCGGTGTTTGAATACAATTGTATCAATACTTTCCTCTGTTATCTCGTCTTGTTCTGTTTTTGTCTTGTGAAAAATAGGGCGGAGAACCTATTTATACAAGCTTTTATCCTAACCTTCGTATCTCGTGGAAAGTGGAGAAAGTGGAGTGATGGAGTAGTGTGTTGGTGTCACATGACCAGGCTTGCCCACTTCTCCCATCATCACTAACCGTCCATGACTTCCTGACACGTTCTTGTGATGGCGCGTTGTGCGCTGCACGCTGTAAACCGCCAGACCAATACCCTAATATGTTTCCCCCAGTTTGTGACATGATTGATGTCTCGAGTGTGTGGATAGTGGGACCCGCATAAAGTAGCATGTAGTGCTACGTTATTTAGGAAATTAATACTTGTGAAGTATCGTGTGTATACTATGCAGGTACTGCATCGAGTATATTCAGCATGTATGAAGCATCGTTGTTTGAGAGTCTCAAAGTAACTTCATGTCCAGCCTACTTCATGTGATGGTTTGGAAGTTGCGCATTCAAACCCTCTCTTGACCGATCACATGGTGTGGTAGAGTGACGGGTGGTGATCACCATGATGCCACCCTGACCAATTAACTCCTAACCAGGGCTGTATAGCCAAACCGGTGAAGTTGGATGGACGAGATGATCTTTGAGATACTCATATGTGACCGTTGATGGAATTAGGGTTTATGAAAAGGTGTGCAAACATCACTTTTCAGCTTGGTCGAATCCAAGCTTGGGACACAACTTTTCCTAGGCCGGTCGTGCATGTGTGTAGATAACATGACGATGTAGGCACCCATACCTCATTGTCTCACGAAAGTGTGATCTAGGCCACTCAATTCGTCCTGCGAAGTTGTGTGGTTGAGATCAATTTGCGATAGAAAATTAGTGCCGCAAAAGCCGCACGTCGTACCAACTTCGAGCGGGCGTTCCAAGACGACCAGGCTTGGTCGGTCTTGGCCGATTGCTCCAACGTGTAAGTGGTAGGCTGGTGTTCACGCCTATGCCTTACTATCCCATGAAAACATGATCTAAGCCACTCAATTCGTCCGGCAAAATCAAGCGGCTGAGATTAGTTTGCAATTTGGAAGGAGCTACCATGCATGTTGGAGTCGCGTGAACCGAGGAGAAAAGGAGAGTTCGGTCTTGGCCAATCAGGTGAGGGGATAGATGGGTCCACGGTGGTCATGTTGGTATGACCGGACCTACTTTGATCTAATCTCGGACCCTCCATTCGTGCCGGAGAAAATGGACGCTCGTGATTCAAAACCCTAATTTTGGGTTACAAGGTCGTGCGTCATGCTCCATTCAGGCGCACGATTTGGAATGACCAACCATGGTTGGTCCTGACCGATAGGTCAGGTATGTAGGTGGGCCCACGGTGATTTTGTTGACATACTCCGTGCCCTTTGAATCTACATCTGCACCCTCCATCTATACCTACGAAGATGGATGGTTGAGACTATTTTGAGACACATGTAATGTGCCGCAAACCCTAATTTAGGGTTTTGCGTCCATACTGCTATGGTTTGGACGTTTTGGAAAGCTAGGACAATCTTTTGGGGAGACCGACCATGCGGGGTCCGCATTGGCTCGGCAGCGGATATTTCATACCTGCTTGGGGGTTATGGAATCGATCTGGGACATCCAATCATGCTGGTGGAGTTGGATGGTCGTGATCATATCTAGACTGATACGGTTAGTCCGGATGCTCAATCGGGCTAGTATAACACACCGAGAATTGCAGCCTGTACGGGTATTTCGTACATGTTTCACTATAATGCTTGGAGATTCGTGTTGCTATGATGAGAGAAACACTCAGTCGTCATTCCGCACTAATAATGAGTACAGAAAATACAAGGCTGGTTGCGCATTAATTAATAATGTTGTAAATTCATAGGGTATATGGGATTGTTGTTACATGCTCCAACCTGGATGAATTTCGTGTATTTTATTCACAGAATGGGATTGTTGCCACATGCTCCATTCTAGGTGAATTAGTGAAGTGAAGGAGTTTCCATCACTTATTAATGGCCTTATCTTTTACAAGATGTTAGCGCATAATTTTTAGGGTTTTACAATTTTACCCTTAAATAAAAATCAACCATCAACAACTGTCTTACTTGCGTCGTGTTCGTACATCTTTATTTGTTTGTAGCCGCTGTATCTGTCCATGAAAGAGAACATACCATGTCCACTGGTAGCGTCTACTAACATGTCAATGTTGGGGAGCATAAAATCGTCTTTAGGGCAATATTTGTTTAAATCTCTAAAATCGACACAGCACCTGATCTGGCCATTCTTCATTTTTACCGGAACAACGTTGGCAAGCCAAGTAGGGTGGTGAATCGGTTTGATGAAACCAGCTGATAGTAGCTTTTGAATCTCTACCTTAATCTGTTCTTCTACATCGTGCCGGAACTGTCTCGGGGTTTGCTTAACCGGTTTGGATCCGGGTATCATGTGTAAATGATGAGTGACCAGTCTTTCGTCCAAGCCGGGCATTTCCTCATATGTCCATGCGAATACGTCTTGAAATTCCTTGAGGATATCTACCAGCTTTACACGTTCATCTGCGCACGGAGTCGAGCTTATCGAGATGGTTCATGGAGATTCTTCGTTGTCGACATTAATAACCTCAAGTTCGTCCATAGTAGAGTTTGCCCCGTCGTGTAGATGTCGTGGTACATCAGGTACTTCCTCCTGCGGCTCGTTACTACATTTGTGTCCCATGGGGCGGAGAGACTGTGTGGTAGTCTCCCCTATTAATTTCTAACAGCGGCGCTGATATACGGTTTTCCCTTTTTTATCATGACCCATAATGAAAGCCCGTCCTCGCTTGGTATGGTTGTAAGACGGACCCCGGTTCGGTGGGTGGAGGCTAGCGTGTCTCTCTTTCAAAGGGGTGACGTGAGACCGGGTTTCTCCGTGAAGCTGTGCAAGACCATCACTTTCTTCAATGTATATCCACTTTGGCAGTAGAGATTGGTGAGCCTTATTGGCTATGGCCTACGGGTCCTGTCTTGGCTCAAAAATCTCCATGCCACAGATCGGCGCATAAGGAGATAATGATGCAGCGATGCGAATGACTTCTCCGTTTAACATGGTTTTCAAGCACTGGTGATACGTCGAAGGAATGATTTTGTTGTTGTGGAGCCATGGCCTTCCCAGTATCATGTGGTAATCTGGCTCCTTCTCGATTACCTTGAACCTTACTTTTGACTGGACAGGTCCTACTGATAGATTTAGGTTGACGTACCCATACATACTGGTTTGGTTGCCTTCGAAATCGGTTATTGTAGTGGGCTGTCGTATAACTTCGTTCGACCGTACCCTGGATGGTCTGAGCGTCCTGAGGTTAACAACGTTGGAGGATGCTCCCATGTCGATGAGAGCCCTTTTGAATTCCACGTCCTTGATACGGGCTGTGATATGTGGGGAGTGGTTATGGCCTTCCTCTGCTATCAGGTCGTCGTCGGTAAACGTGATATTATTGACGGAAAAATATGGCGTTCTTGATGTTTCCAAGCGTGAAGGAACCAAGGACACGCTTAACGTTATTTGATTGATGGCGGAGAACGTCTCCATCCGTTGATCCTTTGAAAGATGTAAGAGTTCACATAAGTTTTCCATTAGTGAGTCCGCTTCCTGGTCTGCGGGTTTCTGATTAGCAGTGAAAATGTTGACTTGAGAGTGATCGTTCGGGATGTTAGTCCCCGGTCCTGGAGTCTCCGGGGCAAGTGAATCGTTCAATTCTGCCGTTAGGTTGATGAGGAAGTCCAGTATGGCATTAACCGCATCTTTTATCAGACCCATGTTCTTGGTGTGTATCTCCTGAATCCATACCAAGTCAGTCATCCTTGGAATTCCTTCGTCTATTGCGTTGTTGGGCGTTGCTTTGGGGAAGGAAACATTGCCGTTCGCCTGAGTGGAACTTGAGGATACAGATTCACTCTTAAAACCGACCATCCTCCTGAGTTAGAGAAACATATTTTGAAATTGATATTGGGACCGATAAATCAACCTCCTACTATGGTCTCCAATTGTTTGAGGGTGAAAATGGTTTCTACTGATTTCGGTAATTTCGGGTGTGTGGGTGAGAAACGAATTTAAACCCTAAACAATGTACTACAAGGGATTACTTTAGATTAGAGAGATCAATATGTACAAGTCCGGCCTAAACAAAGAAATGGTTGTTCCAGACTTGCCTCGGTCACAAAGTGAAGGAGAATGGGTTGGTTTTGGGGACGGAAGCAAGGAAAGTGATGAGACCAGAATAGTTGATTTCTGGAAGAGTAGTTGTTTTCTACGACTTATATCAAAAAGTGGGAAGCTAACAAAATGGAAAGCTAGCAAATGTTTTCTGAGTGTTGTATTCTCCTGACTGAACTTGTTGTTCGGTGGAAATAGGTAAGACCCATTTATACAAGTCGGAATGAAACGTACTTTGGTCTCATTTACGAATGGAAAATGGTTGAGTAAATGTGAGGAGGTGGTAACCGTTAATGCATGGAATTGATGTCCCATAAAAAAGAGTATTTCACCATTAACTCCCTATATTTACTAACCGCCTCACCCTTATGACACTTCCTTATGATGGGTGTAGTGTACGCCGCACACTGTAAACCGCCAAATCAATACCCAAAGAGGATCTCCCAGTTTGTGACATGTGTTGATGTCTCGAATATTTTTGTGGAAAACATGTAGCATATTGTTGTTGCCTAGCAAGTCGAGATTAGGAGACATGCTAGCTTGGTGACCTTCGACGGTCGAGATTTTGCATCTTAAGAGGAAAGGTAGCTGTTTATTGTCGCACGCTTTCGTTTTTGGTGGCCGCATAGGGAAGGCCATCATGGTGGCAGGACAAGGTTGGAATGTCATTGGAATGGCATGCCTTGGCGCGGTTTGGCGTGGCCAAATTAGGGTTTTAGGTCAAAGGTTACCATGCATTGTTTGGTAACCTTGGACGGCTAGGATTCGCTCCTGGGATTGAAGGGCGACCATTGATTATCGCACGCCTTCGTTTTGGTAGTCGCATAGGAAAGGCCAGCATGGTGGCGCGGCTAGGTTGGCATGGCTTGCCTTGGCGTGGTTTTGCGCGGCCAAATTAGGAATTCGAGCCAAAGGTTAACATGTGTTGTCTGGTAACCTTGGATGGCAAGGATTTGCTCCGGGGATTGAAGGGGGACCGTTGATTGTCGCACGCATTCGTTTTGGTAACCGAATAGGGAAGGCCATCATGGTGGCTAGGTTGGCATGACATTGGCACGACATACCTTGGCGTGGTTTGGCGCGACCAAATTAGGGTTTTGGGCCAAAGGTTACCATGTGTTTTCTGGTAACCATGGATGGTTATGATTCGCTACTGAGATTGAAGGGGGACCGTTGATTATCGCATGCCTTCGTTTTTGGTATCCGCATAGGGAAGGCCAGTATGGTGGCGCGGCTAGGTTGGCATGGGGCCATGGAAAGGTATGTTGGGCATGGCATGGTGGGGACAAGGGATTGGCATGGACGGCTTGGCATGGTGGGGCCTAGGGTTTGGCATGTCGTTGGCACATGGTGAGGCTATCATGGCTAGGGCCAAGGCAAGGTGCATTTGGCTTGGCATGGTCGGTTTGGTTTGGCATGGCGGGGCCAAGGGTTTAGCATATCGTTGGCACATGGTGCGGCTAGCATGGCTATGTCCAAGGCAAGGTGCGTTTGGCTTGGCATGGTGGGGCCAAGAGATTGGCATGGACGGTTTGGTTTGGCATGGTGGGGCCAAGGGTTTGGCATGCGGTGGGCGCGGTAGATGTCGCTGGCATGGTTTGCCATTGGCACGATAGTGCGGCTAGCATGGTTGGCATGCCTTGGCGCGGTAGATGTGGCTAGCATGGTTTTCCATTGGCACGATGGTGCGGCTAGCATGGTTGGCATGCCTTGGCGCGGTAGATGTGGCTAGCATGGTTATCCATTGGCAAAGTGTTGCGGCTAGCATGGTTGGCATGCCTTGGCACGGTAGATGTGGATGGCATGGTTTTCGCATGGCACAGTGGTGCGGCTAGCATGGTTGGAATGACTTGGCACAGTAGATGTGGCTGGCATGGTTTGCCATTGGCACAATGGTGCGGCTAGCATGGTTGGCATGCCTTGGCGCAGTAGATGTGGCTGGCATGGTTTGCCATTGGCACAGTGGCGGCTAGCATGGTTGGCATGAATTGGCGTGGTAGATGTGGCTGGCATGGTTTTCCATTGGCACAGTGGTGCGGCGAGCATGGTTGGCATGCCTTGGCACGGTAGATGTGGATGACATAGTTTGCCATTGGAACAGTGGTGCGGCGAGCATGGTTGGCATGCCTTGGCGCGGTAGATGTATCTGGCATGGTTTGCCATTGGCACAGTGGTGCGACTAGCATGGTTCGAATGCCTTGGCGCAGTAGATGTGGCTGGAATGGTTTTCCATTGGCACAGTGGTGCGGCTAGCATGGTTGGAATGCCTTGGCGCGGTAGATGTGGCTAGGATGGTTTTACATTGGCACGGTGGTGCGTCTAGCATGGTTGGATTTCCTTAGCGCGGTATATGTGGATGGAATGGTTTTCCATTGGCACAGTGTTGCGACTAGCATGGTTGGAATGCCTTGGCACGATAGATTGGATAGAATGGTTTTCCATTGGCACGGTGGTGCGGCTATCATGGTTGGCATGCCTTGGCATGTTAGATGTGGCTGGCATGGTTTGCCATTGGCACAGTGGTGCGGCTAGTATGGTTGGAATGCCTTGGCTCAGTAGATGTGGATAGCATGGTTTGTCATTGGGACAGTAGTGCGGCTAGCATGGTTGGCATGCCTTTGCGCGGTAGATGTGGCTGGCATGGTTTTCCATTGGCAGAGTGGTGCGGCTAACATGGTTGGAATGCCTTGGCGCGGTAGATATGGCTGGCATGGTTTGCCATTGGCACAGTGGTGCGGCGAGCATGGTTGGCATGCCTTGGTGCAGTAGATGTGGCTGGCATGGTTTTCCATTCGCACAATGGTGCGGCGAGCATTGTAGGCATGCCTTGGCGCGGTAAATATATTAAGGCATGGTTTTCCATTCGCACAGATGTGCGGCTAGCATGGTTGGCATGACATGGCGCGGTAGATGTGGATGGCATGGTTTTCCATTGGCAGGGTGGTGCGTCTAGCATGGTTGGCATGCCTTGGCACGGTAGATGTGGATAGCATGGTTTTTCATTGGCACGGTGGTGCGGCTATCATGGTTGGCATGCCATGGCGCGGTAGATGTGGCTGGCATGGTTTTCCATTGGCACAGTGGTGCGGCTAGCATGGTTGGAATGCCTTAGCGCGGTAGATGTGGCTAGCATGGTTTCCCATTTGTACGGTGGTGCGGCTATCATGGTTGGCATGCCTTGGGGCGGTAGATGTGGCTGGCATGGTTTGCCATTGGCACAATGGTGCGGCTAACATGGTTGGCATGTCTTAGCGCGGTAGATGTGGTTAGCATGGTTTCCCAATGGCACGGTGGTGCGGCTAGAATGGTTGGCATGCCTTGGAGCGGTAAATGTGGCTGTCATGGTTCGCCATTGGCATAGTGGTGCGTCTAGTATGGTTGGCATGCCTTAGCGCGGTAGATGTGGTTAGCATGGTTTTCCATTGGCACGGTGGTGTGGCTAGCATGGTTGGCATGGATTGGCGCGGTAGATGTGGATGGCATGGTTTTCCATTGGCACAGTGGTGTGGCTATCATGTTTGGAATGCCTTGGCGCGATATATGTGGCTAGCATGGTTTTATATTGGCACGGTAGTGCGGCTAGCATGGTTGGCATGCCTTCGTGAGGTAGATGTGGATAACATGGTTTTCCATTGGCACAGTGGTGCGGTTGGCATGGCTTGGCGCGGTAGATGTGGCTGGCATGGTTTTCCATTGGCACAGTGGTGCGGCTAGCATGGTTGGAATGCCTTGGCGCGATAGATGTGGCTAGCATGGTTTCATATTGGCACGGTGGTGCAGCTAGCATGGTTGGCATGCCTTCGTGAGGTAGATGTGGCTATCATGGTTTGCCATTGGCACAGTGGTGCGGCTAGCATGCCTTGGCACGGTATATGTGGCTGGCATGGTTTTCCATTGGCACAGTGGTGAGGCTAGCATGGTTGGAATGCCTTGGCGCAGTAGACTTGGCTGGCATGGTTTGCCATTGGCACAGTGATGCGGCTAGCATGGTTGGAATGCCTTGGCGCAGTAGATGTGGCTGGCATGGTTTGCATTTGGAACAGTGGTGTGGATAGCATGGTCGGCATGCTTTGGCGCGGTAGATGTGGCTGGCATGGTTTTCCATTGGCATAGTGGTGCTGCGAGCATGGTTGGCATGCCTTGGCGCGGTAGATGTGGCTAGCATGGTTTTCCGTTGGCACAGTGGTGCGGCGAGCATTGTTTGCATGTCTTGGAGCGGTAAATGTGGCTGGCATGGTTTTCCATTAACACAAAGGTGTGGCTAGCATGGTTGGCGTGCCTTGGCGTGGTAGATGTGGCTGCCATGGTTTGCCATTGGCACGGTGGTGCGACTAGCATGGTTGGAATGCCTTGGGGCGGTAGATGTGGCTAGCATGGTTTTTCATTGGCACGGTGGTGTGGCTAGCATGGTTGGCATGACTTGGCGCGGTATATGTGGCTGGCATGGTTTTCCATTGGCACAGTGGTGCGGCTATCATGGTTGGCATTCCTTAGCGCGGTAGATGTGGCTAGCATGGTTTTCCATTGGCACGGTGGTGCATCTAGCATGGTTGGCATGCCTTGGCGTGGTAGATGTGGATGACATGGTTTTCCATTGGCACAGTGGTGCGTCTAACATGGTTGGCATGCCTTGGCACGGTTGATGTGGCTGGCATGGTTTGCCATTGGCACAGTGGTGCGGCTAGCATGGTTAAAATTCCTTGGCGCAGTAGATGTGGCGGGCATGGTTTGCCATTGGCACAATGGTGCGTCTAGCATGGTTGGCATGCCTTGGCGCGGTAGTTTTGGCTGACATGGTTTTCCATTGGCACAGTGGTGCGTCTAGCATGGTTGGCATGCCTTGGCGCGGTAGATGTGGCTAGCATGGTTTTCCATTGGCACAGTGGTGCGATGAGCATGGTTGGCATGCCTTGGAGCGGTAGATACGGCTGGCATGGTTTTCCATTGGCATAGTGGTTCGGCGAGCATGGTTGGCATGCCTTGGCGCGGTAGATGTGGCTGGCATGGTTTGACATTGGCATAGTGGTGCGGCCAGCATGGTTGGCATGCCTTGCCGTGGTAGATGTGGCTGGCATGGTTTTCCATTAGCACATGTGGTGTGGGAATTAGGGTTTTGCCTATCAGAACCCCAATTAGTATTAAAAAAAAGGTACCCTGGTAATTTTCTCACAGACATATTAAAGGGTTCAATAAATGTGCTTATGGTCATAATGACGTCACGTCAGATGTGCGATTTTACAATTTTAACCCTAGGCTAAAGACCACAATCAATATCAGGATATTCAGAAGTTGGTGAATGAAGCTGATCAGGACTTGCGTCTGGCCAACCGCAATATGATGATTGTAGTAATAAGATTCAAACTCTAAGACTTGTGAAGATTAAATTTAAAGATTCAAAGAAAATAATAAACAAAGGTGAGAGTCACTGGGCCTAGGATTTCACCGGATTCATATCATCAGGTTCAATTATTTATTCTTCAGCAGTTATAGCTCAATAAATAAAAACATGGACTCTTATTTTTGCATAGGTAGATTCTCAAAATATTAGTTATAAATCGTAAGCATGAGACATCAAACATTTAAGCAAGCATGACCCATCAAATAAAATAATAACTAGTTAATCAAAATCATAATTCTATTTTAATTAGTGCAAAAGTCAAATAGAGAATAAATAAATTCACCCATGTATGGAATTCGGATTCATCCCTCATATTGTAGGCACACTCAAAATTCATTTTTATTGCTCAAAAGTGCTTACAAGAAGTGAAGAGATAAGAAAATTGAGTTTCGCAACGCTGTAAAGCTGTTACAAAACTGTTACAATGAAAAATACAGAAAACTATTGTTTTTATCTGTCGCAGAAAACTGTCGTTCCTGATGGAAACAATGACAGTTTTAAACGACATAATACAAGCATAGTTTGTTCTTCTTCTTATCTGCAGCAGCAGAAAAATCTGCTCTGCAGTCACTCGATACCTTTATTCTTCTCCCCAGTTACTCGATACCTTTACTCAACTCCTCAGCTGACTATTTATAACTGATAGACTCCAAATAATCTCAGTTTAATGCCAAATATTCTCCATTATTCCCATGTAATATCCCGTGATATTATTTCAATTTTTATCTCCCTCGCACGATATTCTTCAGCTGAAATCATTCAAACACGCTGTATTCTCCTAACTGATTGAGGTAAACTCGTGGAAGGGGCGTAATCTTCCAAAAACACTCTAGAGGTTCCAAGCAAAGTATCCGCATTTATTCCTCCCTGTATTGTCGAGATTTCCTTGTTCTTTCAAATCCAGCACATGTCGCCATCCTGTTGTGTTGTAACAACTCATACCAAAAAAAAAAACTTTTGAGAATATCCGGCTAAACTTCCACCAAATCTTGTCCCAAAAATTCGCAGGTGACAGATTATTTACTCTTGCCCTGTTTCTTTGTGTTTGAACGTTGCAGCCCAAGTTTTTAAATTCTGATGGACTTACCAGTCCTGTTCGAGTCTAATAGGCCCAAAACAAGCTAAATCTTCGATTAAATCTCACCATAAACTATCCAAAACAAGTTTCACAGTATTTTTCTTCCGTGCGGAGCTGTGTTTCCTTATAACCGATCATCTGGCTAATTTTCTTCAAACCAAAGAGACATACCAACCATGTTAAGCCAAAACAGGATGATTGCAACCGATTCCAAGGATTGAGTCAGTCTCGAGATATCCCAAAAATCCAACCCTAATATTGTTCTCGCTGCTAACAATATTCCCTCCAAAACATGATTTCAAACGAGGAAGAAAAAGATATCCCTTATCCAACAGCTAGGTGTCGATAGTAATTGGGTTACCCCTTATCATTTGAAGTGTCCCTTATCCAAAACTGGGGGTGCACTTAGCAAATTCCTTCGTGGGGTGCCTTTAACATTTTTTCGAGCTGATTCTTCCAAAAACGTTTATTTCTTAAAAATACCTACAAACAGGTTTATTAGTGATAAAATGAGTCTCAACTAATGTATTTATGGGTGAAAATGCGTCACACTTGTGTGCTCATCAAATTCCCCCACACTTTATTTTGCTAGTCCTCGAGCAAAACAGAAAATTGACCCGCTACACAACTGGTCATATAATAAAAGAGAGTTAGACCCGCTACACAGCTGGTCATGACAAATGCCATACACAAGACCCGCGACACAATTTTTTTTTTAGACCCGCTACACAGTTGGTCATCACATGCGAGAAAAATAAAAAGACCCGCTACACAGCTGGTCATAACCCTAATAATCATTAAAAAAAATTATATATATATATATAGACCCGCTACACAGCTGATCATTTATTTTTTATTTTTGACCCGCTCAACAGCTGGTTCCTGAAAAAAAAAAAAAGCTAACCGCTCCCCCGCACTTAAACATTACATTGTCCTCAATGTAATTGAGTCATCCAACGTAAAAATTAAGATGGGAAATCCAAAAATAAATAAAAATAAAATTAACAAAAATAAATAAATTAACCAAAATACCTATTGGAATGTACATAAAAGATCCCCATAAACTAATAACTTGAAAATTTGGGGATCAACTCAAAATATTATATTCACAAATGAAAGCTTCACATTTATGTCATGACAACGCGGAGACACTGAAACTATCAAAAAGAAAAAGTTACCCCCAAATCTAGTGTTTATTTCACAAGGAAGTGCATAAAGAACATAATATGAGGATACTATTGGGACTGAGAAATTTTCAATTGGCTCATGCACGGTATCATCAATAGGAAAGTCCTCTGAGTATTTGGATGCAAAGTGATCCAAAAAAAATTTAGAAGCACACAATTCTAACCCTAAATTTGGTAACTTTTGGAAGTATAAGGGTCAAGAAACAACCTCTAAGTTGGGTGAATTATCTTGTGAGATAGATTCATCAATGGAATTAGGAAAATTATCTACACAATCATCCACATTGTCATCCACAAATTCTATCGGGAACAAAGAGTCACTGAAAAAAGAGGGGGTCTAACAACCACACCCAATATTTCGATTAGTAATCTGTATGGACAACCCCGAGTTGTTTTCTAGAGAATTAACTAGACTCAATCAATAGAAAATATCTCAAGGAGTTATTATCCAAATCTATCAATTTGATTTACTCAAGAAAATACAATTCGCGAGTCTTAATCAAAGAGAGATAACTTGGATGGTACCAAAGACCAATATCCAAGTGTCAATTAATTTAAATCAACAACCAATAAGGTCGGATATTCTAATTGATTGAACAACGCACAACCTGTATTATTTCAATTATATAATGAAATATAATACGGAAAAGAAATAACACAGACACCAGAATTTTGTTAAAGAGGAAACCACAAATGCAGAAAAATCCCGGGACCTAGTCCAGATTAAACATACACTGTATTAAGCCGCTACAAACACTAGCCAACTCCAAATTAACTTCGGTCAGGACTATAGTTGAAATCCAATCAATCTCATACTGATCCAATGTACAGTTATGCTCCTACACCTCTTATCCCAGCATGATACTGCGTACTTGATTCCCTTAGCTGATCTCACCCATAACCAAGAGTTGCTACGACCCAAAGCCGAAGACTTTAGCAAACAAATATGTCTCACACGGAAAAGTCTACAAGATAGATAAATTCGTCTCCCACGAATAAACCTATGAGTTTTGTTCCGTCTTTTGATAAATCAAGGTGAACATGAACCAATCAATAAAACCAGACTTATATTCTTGAAGAACATCTCAGTTTTATCGATCACCTCATAATAAACTTAATCGACGCAGCGAAGAAGATTATTGAAGAATCACAAACGATGAGACGAAGATGTTTGTGACTACTTTTATATCTTTCCTAACGGAGATAGAAATCTCAAGCAAATTATTACAATTGTACTCATACGATAGAAACAATAAGATCAGATCACACAACTATAAGAAAAGTAGTATCGGTCTGGCTTCACAATCCCAATGAAGTCTTTAAGTCGTTAACCTGGTTTTTGAAGAAGAAGACCAAAGGCGAAAGGAGAATCGACTCTATCTTAGCAAACTAGTATCACACATAATGTGTGGGGATTAGGTTTCCCAGTTGCTAGAGTTCTTCCTTACATTGTCTTTCAAATTAGGGTTTGCAATCAATGTTAGCTTAATAACAAAGCATTCAATATTTACCGTTAGATGAAAACCTGATTAGATACAAGTTAATATCTCTCAACCGTTAGATCGAAAACTTAGCTTTCCATAAAACTTGATGATTTTGGGTTTACACACATGTACTTGATGATTTTGCCAAATGGTTTCATATCAACCATATTCTTCTTCACCAAACTAGTCCAAATAACAAATAGTTTAGAGAGTTGTTCAATTGCTATGAGATCTTATGTACAAAAATGTTTATTTTCCCAGTGGTTATATTGTCTAAATCATTTTTAGACATAACCACTCAATTTCAATCATTGAAACATTCTCGAGAAAGGACGTCATATAGTTGATTATTCACAAACTAGTACGCACGTTCACGGACTGAGAGAAATTTCCAAAGTGATTGAAACATAACATGACTTTTCAAGTGCTAAGGACTTATACATATATGGCAAAGATATATTGTCTAAACTCTCATTTCAATCATTGAAAATTCTTGGCTATAAGTTATTCACAAAAGCTTCGAGAGAAATTTCCAAAGTGATTGAAACATAACATGATTTCGAGCAAAATAGATAAGTGAGATATACTCAGCTCTAAATGTCACATGTGTATATTCTTAGTCTATATAGTAATACTACTTTTGTCTCAAGATAGGAGATATAGTAGATATACTTTTGAGTGATAGATAAGTTCAAGTCTCCACATACCTTTTAGTCGATGAAGATCCACACGTTCCTTGAGTAGTCCTTCATCTTGTATGATGATTGCCATGGAGTTCTTGAGCTCAACTACACTTTCTATCCTAGTCTGAGACCTTAGATATAGTAGACTAGAAATCAAGACTTTATAGTTTTGATCACTAACATTGACAAACATGCTTGAGATAGCAACGTATGCGAGTTCGACCGAGCAATGCTCTAACAGTCACTACAAGACTGATCAACATCATCATTAAATAATTATTGGCATTCCAGAATTCTCAATCTTTGTTACAAACTAAGTGGTGTGTATTTGTAATACTTCTCGTATATCGTTAGAGGCGATTCTTCACTTACCTCATATGGAGCAGAAACTCCATATCGTTGCCTATGCTTATATTCACCAAGCATCATCTCAGATGAGGTTGCTTGATAATTTAAATTTCTACGCTTATATTCCTCCAGCGTCATCTTAGGTGACGTCTCCTAAGAAGAAGTCATCATCCTCAAAAAGTCCCTGAAACAAATAAAAAAAGAAACGCATAAAAAGAAAAAAATAAAATGAAAATATTGTACAAAATAAAAATAAACCTAAAAATTAATCTAAAAACAAGTCCGCGTCGGCGGAGCCAAAAATGATAAGATTTTTTTATTGTTATTGTAGTAATAAGATTCGAACTCTAAGACTTGTGAAGATTAAATTTAAAGATTAAAGAAAATAATAAACAAAGGCGAGAGTCATTGGGCCTAGGATTTCACTGAATTCATATCAGCAGGTTCAATTATTTATTCTTCAACAGTTATAGCTCAATAAATAAAAACATGGACTCTTATTTTTGCCAAGGTAGATTCTCAAAATATTAGTTATAAATCGTAAGCATGAGACATCAAACATTTAAGCAAGCATGACCCATCAAATAAAATAATAACTAATTAATCAAAATCATAATTCTATTTTAATTAGTACAAAAGTCAAATAGAGAATAAAATAATTCACCCATGTATGAAATTAAGATTCATCCGTCGACCCAGTGTAGGGGTTTAACTCCTCATATTGTAAGCACACTTAAAATTCATTTTTATTGCTCAAAAGTGCTTACAAGAGGTGAAGAGATAAGAAAACTGAGTTTCGCAACGCTGTAAATCTGTTACAAAACTGTTACAATGAAAATTACAGAAAACTATTGTTTTTATCTGTCGCACAAAACTATCGTTCCTGATGGAAACAGTGACAGTTTTAAACGATAGACTACAAGCGTAGTCTGTTCTTCTTCTTCTTCTTCTCAGCAGCAGCAGAAAAAACTGCTCTGCAACCCTCTATTCTTCTCCCCAGTTACTCGATACCTTTACTCAACTCCTCAGCAGACTATTTATACCTGACAGCCTCCAAATAATCTCAGTTTAATGCCAAATATTATCCATTATTCCCATGTAATATCCCGTGATATTATTTCAATTTTTATCTCCCTCGCACGATATTCTTCAGCTGAAATCATTCAAACACGATGTATTCTCCTAACTTATTGAGGTAAACTCGTGGAAGGAGGAGATATCTGAGTAATCTTCCAAAAATATTCTAGAAATTCCAAGCAAAGTATCCGCATTTACATGTATTGTCGAGATTTCCTTGTTCTTTCAAATCCAGCACATTTCTCCATCCTGTTGTGTTGTAACAACTCATACCCAACAAAAAAAACTTTTGAGAATATCTGGCGAAACTTCCACCAAATCTTGTCCCAAAAATTCGCAGGTGCCAGACTATTTACTCTTGCCTTGTTTCTTTGTGTTTGAACGTTGCAGCCCAAGTTTCTAAATTCTGATGGACTTACCAATCTTGTTCGAGTCTAACAGGCCCAAAACAAGCTAAATCTTCGATTGAATCTCACCAAAAACTATCCAAAACAAGTTTCACAGTATTTTTCTTCCGTGTGGAGCTGTGTTTCCTTCTGACCTATCATCTGGCTAATTTTCGTCGAACCAAAGAGACATACCAACCCTATTAAGCCAAAATAGGCTGATTGCAATCGATTCCAGGGATTGAGTCAGTCTCGAGATACCCCAAAAATCCAACCCTAATACTGTTTTCACTACTAACAATATTTTCGCCAAAACATGATTTCTAACGAGGAAGAAAAATATAGCCCTTATCCAACAGCTGGGTGTCGATAGTAATTGGGTTACCACTTATCAGTTGAAGTTCCCCTTATCCAAAATCGGGGGTCCGCTTAGCAAATGTCCTATGTGGGGTGCCTTTAGCATTTTTTCGAGCTGATTCTTCCAAAAATGTTTATTTCTTAAAAATACCTACAAACAGGTTTATTAGTGATAAAATGAGTTCCATCTAATGTATTTATGGGTGAAAATGCGTCACACTTGTGTGCTCATCAATGATGGGCGTCTGATGGTGAAAACCTTGGACGTGAATATCGCTCTTCGTCGAACCTTAATGGATGGTTAGGTTGTGTGTCTTCCTGCGGGGATTTTTTTCTTTCTTTGTCTCGTTTTTTTTTCCGCTGTTGTTTTCCTATGTATCCGCTCTGAAGTCTTTTCCTTCGGTGGATCCTTTGAATGTTTGTTATTTTTTCTTGTATGTAAATAAAATTTTGTTCTAGGTGGAAATATTACTCTCTTTTCTTTTATATTGTGCGATGCCATTGATTCAGGTGAGTTGGTTGTAATGTATCCATCCCCTTTCTTGTGGAGGAGAGGCAGGCATACCGCGCCTACTCCCCCCCCCCTTTTTTTGAATGACGGGGTGGGGTGTATTAGGTCGTCGTTTAAGCATGTCTACTCCCCCCTCTCTTTTTTTATGAAGGGAGTGGGAGGGATGGTTAGGTCGTTGGTTAAACACACCTATTCCCCCTTTTTTTTATTAGGAGGATGCTTCTGGTTGGGTGGGCGCTGCTAGAACGCGTCTACTCCCCCTTTCTTTTTATTATTAGGAGGATGTGGTTGGTTGGTTGGGCGTTTATAGAACGCGCATACTCCCCCTTTCTTTTCAGAGTGATTAGAAGGGTAAGGTTGGGCAGGAGTTGGTTAAACGCGCCTACTCCCCCTTTATTTTTATTAGGAGGATGGGGGTGGGTTGGGAGGGCGTTGATAGAACGCGCCTACTCCTCCTTTCTTTTTATTAGGAGGATGGGGTGGGTTGGGTGGGCGTTGGTAGAACACGCCTACTCCTCCTTTCTTTCCAGGTTTTCCAGCTAGTCAGGCGCCTTTGGCATTCCCAAAGCTTCTTTTTGTGGATTTGTCAATCGACTGGGCGCCTTTGGCATTCCCATAACCTTTTGTAGATTTGTCAGCTATCTTGGTGCCTTTGGCCTTCCCATAGCCTTTTATAAATTTGTCAGCTAACCGGGTGTCTTTGGCATTCCCAGACCCCTTTCTAGATTTGTCAGCCGACTGGGTGCCTTTGGCATTCTCGTAGCCTTTTTTAGATTTGTCAGCCGAACGGGTGCCTTTGGCATTCCCGCAGCCTTTTATAGATTTGTCATCCGACCGGGCGCCTTTGGCATTCCCGTAGCCTTTTGTAGATTTTTCAGCTGACCGGGCGCCTTTCGCATTCCCGAAGCCTTTTTAAGATTTGTCAGCCGACCAGGTGCCTTTGGCATTCCCGTAGCCTTTGTAGATTTTCACACCATGATTATAACTTACTATTTATTATTCACGGCAGGTGCTTATACATTGAGTGATTTATGCATAGAACTTTTTTAACCATTTGTCGTTGATGGGCGTTTTGACCTTGGTTCCATTCATTCACCTAGGATTATAGTATCCACTGTCCGCCACCTTTCTTATCTTGAATGGGCCCTCCAAATTTGCAGCAAACTTACTAGCACTAGTATTTGTTTGTACATGAGGGGAAATTTTGATACCTAAATCGTCCACCTTGAAGGTTCTTTCATTTAAGCTCTGGTTGTAATAATTAGCTGTGCGCTTCCTATAGGCTTCTGCGAATCATTCCTCTCGTGCTCTCCTTTCTTCTATTGTATCTAAGTGGGCGAATTGGCTTATTTTTTATGGTGTAGTATGGCTGGCCATCGCCACCCTTGCGGATGGAACCGCTATTTCCGTTGGAAATATCCCATCTTCTCCACAGACTAGTGAATATGGTGATGCTCCTGTGGAGCAGCGTTTTTAGATTCTATATGCCCACAATGCAAGCGGTAATTGTTCGTGTCGTTCTCTGTGATGATCATGCACCATTCTGCTCAGGACTCGGATGAGTATTTTGTGGTTCTCCTCCGCCTGCCATTCCCCTAAGGGTAGTAGGGAGTCGGCATATGCAGTCCTGTGTTGTATTGGAGGAGCAGATCTATCACATCCTTGTTGACGAACGACTTGGCGTTATCCGCCCTAATTATCATAGGTGCGCCGAACCTGTAGACAATATGCTCTTTGATGAACGCAGCCACAGTTGCTATGTGTCGGGGGAGACTTACGAAATCCGAGACGCTATGCGCAATACGAAACCTACACGAGCAATGAAACACAATGCGGAAATACACAACTATGCGATATAGACACAATCACACAACACCAGCAATTACGTGGAAAAACCCTTCCAAGGTGAAGGGTAAAAAACCACGGGCAAATCTTCCACTATAATCAAACAATGGGTTACACACAATTCTCCCAAAATTTGGGGATAACAACAACCTCAAGGTGCCTATAGCACTTGGATATCAATTTGCCTAATTACACTCACCCCTAAGGATGGATCAACAATTCATTCATATATAATATGAGATTCACTATCAATTTGAGAAATAGAAGTGATTTGAGATACTTACTACTAGGGTTTGACAAACCCTAGAATTTTCCCCTTTGAAGAGATGTGGAAATTGATCAATCAATTCTCCACCAAAACAACCAAAAAATCCTTCAACAAGAACCCTTTCTTCTCCTCTTCAAGATGCCTCTAATCTCACCAAAAATGGTGGCTTAAATCTCTCTATCTCTCTTTCTCTTCTTCCTCTCTTTCTTTCTCTTTCTTCTTCACACAAAAAAGAGCTCGACCAAAAACTAGTCTCCTGGATGTTTTCAAATGAAAACATATAGCATAGGACATGTGCTATTTTGATCCCCCACTGTATAAGGGGCATGCACCATTTGTTGGACCATATGTTGTGACCGGCCCAACAATCTCCCCCTCACGACTTATGGTAAGGTACCCATCACCACCAAACCTGCCCTGCTGCAGAAATACACATGCTTGTATTTTGGTAGCGACTTTGTCATCATATCAGAACCGTTGTCATCTGTATGGATCTTCTCAATATACAAGACCTTCTCCTCGAGAATTTCTTGTATCCACTGATACCTAATATTGATGTGCTTAGACCTCGAGTGAAAACTCGAATTCTTGCTGAGATGGATGGCACTGGCATCACGATAAACGATGAACCTCTGTTGCTTTACACCGAGTTCTCTAACAAACCTCTTCATCCATATCATCTCCTTGCAACTCTCAGTAGCTGCAATGTACTCTGCCTCTGTAGTAGACAATGCCACACATTTTTGTAACTTGGATTGCCAAGACACGGCTCCCCTGCATAGGTAAATAAGTAACCCGATGTAGACTTGAGACTGTCTTGAGCACCTGCCAAATCTGAATCTGTGTAACCAACTAACTCTGGCTTGTCACCTCCATAGCACAAACACATATTAGAAGTACCCCTCAAATACCGTAGTATCCATTTCACTGCTTCCCAATGCTCCATAGCAGGATTTGATAGAAATTTGCTTACCACTCCAACTGCATGAGCTATATCCGGCCTTGTACACACCATTGCATACATCAAACTACCAACTGCGGACGCATAAGGAATTTTCTCCATCTTCCGTTTCTCAACATCATTCACAGGACATTGATCACGAGTTAACTTAAAATGGTTTGCAAGTGGAAAACTTACCGGATCATCCTTGTCCATGTTGAATCTTTGCAACACCTTCTCAATGTAGCTTTCTTGTGATAGCCACAACTTCCTCGCTTTCCTATCACGAGTGATCTCCATGCCAAGAATACGCTTTGCTGCGCCCAAGTCTTTCATAGCAAAAGACTTGCTCAGATCTGACTTCAACCTGTCAATCTTTTTCTTATCTTTGCCAACAATAAGCATGTCATCAACATATAGCAAAAGAGTAAGAAAATCACCATCAGCAAATTTTTGAATGAATACACAATGATCCGAAGCTGTCCTCTTGTACCCATGTTCCTTCATGAACGATTCAAACTTCTTGTACCATCTTCTTGGAGCTTGCTTCAAACCATATAGACTCTTCTTCAGCTTGCACACCATGTGCTCTTTGCCTTTGACTTCAAAACCCTCGGGTTGTGCCATATACACATCTTCCTCCAACTCACCGTGAAGAAATGATGTCTTGACATCTAGTTGTTCTATCTCAAGATCCAAACTAGCTGCTATTGCCAAGACAACCCGAATAGAAGAAAATCTCACCACCGGTGAGAAAATCTCGTCAAAGTCAACACCCTTTCTCTGCTCATAACCCTTCACAACTAAGCGTGCTTTGTACCTTGGTTTTGAGTTACCATCTTCAGTCTTGATTCTATACACCCACTTGTTCTTCAAAATTTTCTGGTTCTCAGGCTTGTCAACCAAATCAAAAGTGTCATTCTCATCTAAAGAGCCAACCTCTTCTTTCATGGATTTCAACCACTTCTGACTTTTAGGAACACTGAGAGCTTCTTCATAAGACTCTGGTTCACCTGCATCTGTGAGCATCACATACTCATGTGGTGGATACTTTGTTGAAGGTAATCTGGTCCTGCTGGATCTTCTCAACTCAGCTTATGGTTGTTGTTGTTGCTGTACTTCTTGCTCAACATCACCCACTGGAACATCTTCATGATCTTCATCTTCATTGCCATTTCCATCAACATCATCATCATGTTGTTCAAGAATAGGAACAACTGGATTTGGATCCAAGGTCATATCGTCTTGAAGCTTTGGCATCTCAATCTTCTCAAAGTCTTCAATTGTCTGGTCTTCAAGGAATCTTTGCATCCCTACTTCTGATAACCTTCTTCTCAACTGGATCCCAAAATCTGTAACCAAACTTCTCTGTTCCATAGCCTAGGAACACACACTGCTTTGCTTTGTCGTCAAGCTTTGATCTCTGATCTTTTGGGATATGAACGAATGACCTGCAACCAAACACTTTCAAGTGATCATAAGTAGGCTCTTTGTCTCTCCATACCTTTTCTGCTACTTCTCCATCTAGCGGTCTTGAAGGAGATCGATTGATCAAATACACAGCAGTATTCATTGCTTCACCCCAGAAATGCTTCTGCAACTTGGAATGAGATAACATGCACCTGATTCTCTCAAGAATAGTGCGGTTCATCCTCTCTGCAACACCATTATGTTGTGGAGTCTTGATCTTGATTGTTCATGACGTATACCCATGCTCTTGCAATATACTTCAAGTGGCCCAATGTACTCTCCCCCGTTGTCAGAACGAAGGCACTTCAAGGTTCTACATGTTTCTCTTTCCACCATGTTGTGAAACATCTTGAACACAGGAACAACATCATCTTTGGTCTTGATTGCATATGACCAAACCTTCCTTGAAGCATCATCTATGAAAGTAACAAAATAAACAGCACCACCAAGTGTTTTGACCCTTAAAGGTCCACATACATCAGAATGAACAAGATCAATAATACCAGAATTGCGCTTGGGTAAATCTTTATGAAAAGAGACTCTAGTTTGTTTACCAACTAAACAATGAGTACACTTACCCAATTGCATACCTTTGGCATTTGGCAAAACTTGTCTTTTGGTGAGGATTTGAATTCCCTTCTCACTAAGATGACCAAGTCTTCTATGCCATAGCTCGGAGATTGAATCTTTGTCAACAGCATTCAACTCACCTTTCAACACCTTCACTTGTGTCTTGTACAATGTGCCACACTTCTTGCCTCTTGAAATAACCATGGAGCCCTTGCTTAGCTTCCATTTTCCATCACCCAAGTGATTGTTGTACCCTTCATCATCTAACACTCCTGGTGACATTAGATTCAAACGAAGATCTGGTACATGTCGCACATTTCTGAGAACCAACGTACATCCAACACTTGGTCTCAACCTTCACATCACCCATTCCTACAATCTTGAAACACCACTGTTTCCCATTCGATTGAACCAAAGTCACCAGCCTTGTAGGAGGTAAATACATCTTCATGAGGAGTAGCATGATAAGATGCACCTGAATCAACTATCCATTCTGAATCAGAACCTGCAAAACTAACACAAACATCATTACAACACGAGAATACAATGATATCATCATTTGTCACAGTAGCTGCAACACCATTGTCTTGGTTATCATTTCCTTTCCCCTTCTTGTGTTCTTGCTTCGGCTTCCTGCATTCATTTGAATAATGACCTCTCGTATGACAGTTCCAACATTCAACTTCCTTTCGGACTTTGATTTACCCCTTGACTTGCTACGGCCAACTTGTCTTGTCTTTTCTTCTACCCCGATTTTCTGTCACAAGAGCTTCTGAATGAGATGAGTCTAGTGACCTTCTTCTAACTTCTTCACTCAGCAAACTGCTAGTTGCAACAGTCATGTTCAACTTCTTGTCTGGAGCAGAATAACTGAGACAATTCCTCAATGGATCCCAACTGTCTGGTAAAGTATTTAGCAACATATAAGCTTGAACCTCTTCAGGAATTTTGAGGTCCATAGATGTAAGCTGATTCATGATACCCTTCATTTCATTTAAATGTTGCGCCATTGAACTCCCTTCCTTGTAACACAGCTTTCCAAGCTTTTTGAATAGAAGAGCTTTTTCACAAGGAGACTGCTGATCATATATCTCCTCTAACTTGGTCCACAAAGGATATGCTAGTGTCTCACTAGCCACATGATGAAAAATGCTATCATCAATCCACTGACGAATATAACCAACTTCTTTTCGATTAGTAACCTTCCAATCTTCTGCACTTGTCGCCTCAGGCCTTACTCCCTTACTCTCTATTGGACCATAGAGATCTTTACAATATAACCAGTCTTCCATCTTCGCCTTCCATATGACAAAGTTCTCACCGGTCAAATTGACCATTCTATTACTAGTGCTAGCTTCCGCCATTGCACAGGATTAGCTCAACCCAAAAGCTCTGATACCATTTGTCGGGGGAGACTTACGAAATCCGAGCTGCTATGCGCAATACGAAACCTACACGAGCAATGAAACACAATGCGGAAATACACAACTATGCGATATAGACACAATCACACAACACCGGCAATTACGTGGAAAAACCCCTCCAAGGTGAAGGGTAAAAAACCACGGGCAAATCTTCCACTATAATCAAACAATGGGTTACACACAATTCTCCCAAAATTTGGGGATAACAACAACCTCAAGGTGCCTATAGCACTTGGATATCAATTTGCCTAATTACACTCACCCCTAAGGATGGATCAACAATTCATTCATATATAATATGAGATTCACTATCAATTTGAGAAATAGAAGTGATTTGAGATACTTACTACTAGGGTTTGACAAACCCTAGAATTTTCCCCTTTGAAGAGATGTGGAAATTGATCAATCAATTCTCCACCAAAACAACCAAAAAATCCTTCAACAAGAACCCTTTCTTCTCCTCTTCAAGATGCCTCTAATCTCACCAAAAATGGTGGCTTAAATCTCTCTATCTCTCTTTCTCTTCTTCCTCTCTTTCTTTCTCTTTCTTCTTCACACAAAAAAGAGCTCGACCAAAAACTAGTCTCCTGGATGTTTTCAAATGAAAACATATAGCATAGGACATGTGCTATTTTGATCCCCCCACTGTATAAGGGGCATGCACCATTTGTTGGACCATATGTTGTAACCGGCCTAACACTATGGCGTAGTCATTAAGGGGTATTTCCTCGACCCATTTTGATGCATACTTCGTGGATGTTATTATGTACTTGTGGCACTTTGAAGATATTGGGTTGATTGGCCCTATAATATCCAGACCCCAGTTATGGAATGGCCACGATGTTACTATGATGTGTAATTGGGTGTGAGGCGCCCGAATCAGGGTCCCATGCATCTGACATCTTAGGCATTTTCTGACGTGCTCCGCGGTATCACTCTCCATGGTTGCCCAATAAAATCCGCCTTCGTAAAGTTATAGGAACAACTTCCGCATTCTTTGATGCTCAGTGTCGTTGGACCGAGTCATCACTTTCGCTGCTTCTTGGTCGGGCAGGCACCGTAGCATAGCATTGCTATAGCTTCTGTGAAAAAAGACACCCTCATGCATGAAGAAACGCGCTCCTTTCTTTTGGATTTTTAGGGCCGCCCTGCCTCTCGCTGGGTAGATTTCCATGTTGGATGAAATCTATATAAGGTTGTCTCCAATCTACTCCTTCAAATGTACAGACTTCCGCGGGTTGCGGTGGAGCCTGACAGTCGGCTCAACTATCTTGGAGAGCCGCTGCTTGGGCTAACATGCTTTGCCAGTATATTATCAACCTCTGAAGTTTTATGTAAAGGTGAACGGTGCCGGTTTTTCCGCATGTCTCCATGTGAAATTCCTGGAGTATTTTCTCTGCTTCCCTTTTATTTACACATCTTGCAAGGGATCCACCTGCGGCCCGGTAATACAAGGCTCCGTAGATCATCACAAATTGCTTCAAGTCTTGGGTAATCATTACTCGATCTTCCTTTATCCGAGTTAAGTCCTCGACATACCCTCATCTCCAATCATCTGCCTCCTTGAAGGCTAGGTCTTCTTCCCAGGTGCTGGGAAGCTCATTTCTTCTTTCCGAGATTATACCCTCATCTTCACCATTTAGTTGCATCTTGCTTATTAGAGTTGCCAGAGCATCTGCACGCTGATTTATGCTTCTGCCCATATGGTCTAATTGTGACCATGTCTGGTTCATCAGGCTGTGAGCCTCTGCCAGATTTGGCGCTAGGTGAGGTTCTTTGACGTGGAAGTCTCCGTTCACTTGGTTCGTCACTAGTTTTGAGTCGCCTTTTACTTATATGCTTCCTAAATTAAGCTATTTTGCTAACTTGAGTCCCAGAATTAGTGCTTCATATTCGGCAACATTATTAATGCACAGAAAATCCAATTTGAATGAATACGAGAGTAAGTCACCTTATGGGGCTTCGAACACTACTCCTTCTCCTCTGATGGTTCCATATGATGACCCGTCGAAGAACATGGTCCAAGTATGGTCGACATCCACATCTGCTACTTCTCCAGGTATGTATTTGTGTACCTCATCATCTCCTTCGCCCGGGAACATGGCTATTAGTTAAGTTATCTCCTGTCCTCGTACCCCATTTGGTCGCTGGTATTTGAGCTTGAACTCTGATAACTGAAGCAACCATCGAGCAGTCCTTCTCGTTATGACAGGCTTGGATGCTAGGTAGGCTATGGGATTCGCCGCGGCTACCACGATGGTCTCGTATGTCAAGAGGTACGGACATAGCTTCTGTGCTGTGTAAATGAAAGCCAGACATGCCTGTTTTATGCCCAGGTACCTCAGTTTTGCATCTCGCAAGACTCGTCTAACATAATAAATGTGAAAACTCATTTCCTCCCATGTGTTGTGCGAGAACCGCGGCTATTGCAGAACTGGTAAATGCCGTATAGAGATAGAGGGGAACTCCTCTTATCGGGGGCCTGAAAACTTTAGGGATGACGAGGCATTGTTTTAGTTTTTCGAATGCGGCGCACTGTACCTCTTCCCATACAAAGGCTACGCCTTTCTTTAGTAAGGGAAGGAACGCAGTCATCAATTGTGCTAAGTTAAGCACGAAACGCCGTATGTACGATATTCGTCCTATGAAAGCTTGAAGTTCGTTTGCATTCGCCAGAGGTGTCATGGTTGTGATTGCTTCAACCTTGCTTAGATCTACTTGAATTCCTTCATTAGTCACCATGAAACCTATGAACTTTCCTGACGTTACCCCGAAGGCACATTTAAGGGGATTCATTCTGAGCTTGAACTTCCTGCATCTCTCAAAGGCTATCTTCAAGTGGGAGATGTGATCTTCAACCGCTTGTATTTTGACCACAATGTCATCGACGTATACTTCTACCGTTCGGTGTAATAAATCATGGAATATGGAAGTCATGGCGTGCTGATACGCGGCACCGGCATTCTTCAGACCGAAGGGCATCACCATATAATAGAAATTTCCATATGGAATTAGAAGGCGACCTTCTTCGTGTCCGACATTGCCATCCTTATCTGGTTATACCCGTTGAAGCCGTCCATGAAGGAGAATTGTTTCTTGATTACCCCCCCGTTGCGTCTAGCGTTTTATCTATATTGGGCAATGCTCGATTCAGGTCTCTGTAATCCACACAGCACCTGATATTCCCATTCTTTCTTACCACGGGCACAATGTTAGCTAGCCAAGTTAGGTGATGGATAGGCTTGATAAACTTGGCCTTCAACAACCGTTCCACCTATTCCTTTATTGCGAGAGTTGTGGCCCTATGGAACTCCCGGCTCATTTGCTTTACAGGCTTGAACTCATGTGTCACTCTAAGGTTGTGGGCAACGAGATCGTTGTCTAATCCCGGCGTCTTGTCGTAGTCAAAGGCGAAGACATCCTTGTAGTCTCTGAGTAGTGTGATCAACGTTTATCTCTCTTCTTCTCATAAGCTTTTGCTTATCATGATGGGGCCCTTGTCCTCCCGCGTTCTTATATTAATTTCCTTCATACCATCCATAGTGGGGTCTCCAGGCGTTCGCTCTTCTGCAGCTCTAGGGGTCGTGTCTATAAGCTGGTCTCGTAACTCCTCATCATTGATTGCGTTGTAAGATAGTTCAGCTAAACTTTTCTCGGCATCTTCTTAGGGAGTCTCCACTTTGTTTACCGACGCATTGGCGCGCTCTTGTACTTTCGCGGGGTACTCCCTCAGCTGATTTCTATAAGAGGTATACGTTCCCTCCGTCTGGCTTAGAGAAACGGTGGAATCTAGGTTTCCCTTCTTGTTTCCTTTTTCTTTCAGCTGGGAACACCATTCTAGACGGGATAAATACTAATTTGGCCGGCTCCGGCTTTTCTTCGTCTCCCCACTTAGGGAGCGGGGTAAGTTGTACTTCGGGTATTTTATCTTCCTCCTTCGGCTCGTTGTAGAAGACCGTGTCTGCCATGTATGCTTCCTCCGAGTCAAAAGGGTTTCTCGTGGCATGGATTTGGTATTGTTTGCCTCCTATATTGGTCTTAACAGATTTGTGATATGTTGACGCCACCACTTTATGGTTAAGTAGCCATCCTCAACCTAGTAATACATGGAACATGGTGTCGTCTTCCATCACGTAGAATGGTGTAAGTGCTCGGATAGGGCCGACTCTCATGACTAGATTGACGATCCCGATGGCTGTCTGGGTGTGACCACCGAACCCATTTACTGTTGTAGTTCGCATCCTAATCGCGGACATATGTACTCCCAGGATGTCCAACGTATGCATGGAAACTAGATTTAGAGACGCCCATCTACGAAGGCTCTCTTTAGTGGGTGTTTATTGATGTGCACCGTTAAGTACAAGGACCTAAGGTGTTCTCCTATATAGTAGATGTCTTCGTATGTAAACACAATCGCCTCCTTGGGGAGGGGGTCATAGGCCTTTCCTGCCGCGATAGCCGCTATAGACTTGGATGCTTCTTTGATTTGGTTTTCGCTGAAACTGAGGGAATCAAAGAACTATTGGGAGAGTATTGTCTGTGCGAACTTACTAGCCACGCCATCTATGTCTGTGAATGCAGGGTTCTCCATTTCTACTTCACACGCCTCTCCCTCATTGTCATCCCATGGTTTCCAAACATCTCCACTCGGGTCGTGAGAGAGCATCATAACCTGGTGTTGAGTTGCCTTGCTGTCTTCAGGATTTCTCATCTCGATCTCGCCTATCTCCAGCTTCCTTTGGAACATTCTTCGGAGGTTGTAGAAGTCGATTGTGGGGTGTTGTATCCTTCGATGGTAGTGACAGTACTTATCATCGTTATTGTCAATGATGCTGGAGTTCATTCTTGTCGGGGACAGTTGGGTTTCTTTATTCGCTACCCATTGCTCCAACAGACCCACGATCTGCTCTTTGCTACAAGGTAACGGTGAAGGGAGTGCATGCGGCTGGTTCTTGTATGACTGGTTCGCCTGTGTTCCCCAACCTTCTTGATTATTGTTCGCGCGGGTATTCCTGTGCACGGTCAATACGGTATTGACTGTATTGCGCCAAGCCTAGTCTGAGTTGTGCTCTTCTACGCAGTCAGCGATTCTTGCCGCCACTTCTTCTAGCTTGACGAATGTCGGGAATCGGAAGTTGACCAGGCTTTTCTTGAAGGACGGTGTCATTCCGCGTACGCAGATCTCCACTAGCGCTTCTTCCTTGATGTCCTCATGGCAGTCTAACGTGAAGAGGCAAAACCTGGTTATGAATTTTCCTATTTATTCTCCTAGATGATGGTTACATTTGCTCAAATCTATAGTTGTAACTTTTCTTTTTGTTGAGTAAAACTTCTGAAGGAAAAGGGTGGACATGGCCGACCACGAGCTAATGCTTCCTGGTTTTAGGTTGTCATACCAAGTAAACATTGTATCGGTTAGTGACTTCAGGAACTCCCTCAGGCATAACTTCCCATTAGTCGCATGGTCATTCGTAGTGGACAGGAATCGGCTAAGGTGTTCCTGCGCATTCCCTTGCCCGTTGTATACCTTGAATTTTGGTGAAGTATAATCCTCTGGGTATTGGTAATCCATGATTTTAGAGGAGTATAGGCTATCCATGAAATCGTAATTATCCTGTTTTACTACCTTATAGTTCGTTTCTAGGTACTTAGCCATCGCCTCATGCATCATAGCTATAAGTTCCTCTTCCTTTTCTTCCGCGCTCTCAGTTACTCCTCTAGTGTTCTGCTCAGCGCTGGCTGTCTTCAGTAGTTTCCTGAGTTCTTGTTCTCTGCGGATGTGATCCGCTAGATCTTTCTGCATTTCCTTTAAAGACAGCTGCGAGAACGGCGTGTTCTCGACTTCCTATTGTTTGTTCTTCTCCAGCGGAGCGTCTGGATTCTTCGTCTGTGTGATCGGGTCCGAGACTATCCCTACTCTCCCGCCCCCTAGATTGAGTGGTGGGTTATTTGTCTGATTCTCTGCCGCGCCCGAACTAGTGCCCCCTAGGTGTGTCATGGTGAGCTAGGCACGAGCCTCCAGGTGTGGTCACCAAATGTTGAGAGGTAATTTTAATTTTGGTTCTACCCGTCCTAGTCACACTAGATGACCTCAGTTTACTAGGAATGGTAAGAGAGATAATTGACTTTACATTGTACCTTGTCCTTCCTTATATAGACTTTCCAAAAGTCCCTCCTTTTATGACATCATGTCTGTCTTAAACCTCCTTAATTACTTCTAATGTCATTCTTTAATATAACCTCTTCCTTCTTCATTAATCCCTTCCTTATCTCTCTTGTCTTATGGGTATTTTCTTATTGGACTTGGGCTTAGTCCCCATGTCTTATGCTAGGCTTACGGGGGGCATTCTAGACCCGTTAAGGGGTATTATTTTTCATGTATCAACATTATCCAAATTATAATGTTCATTCAGTTTATTGTGTTTGTTGATCTCTTACTGCTCAATATTACTTGCTTGTAGTTAATGTCTACAGAACAAACTAGTTGTGTGAAACGGTATCAGCCCCTAATATGGTTGGTATCCCCTTTATAAATCGTGGTAAAAAGGGGCAATATTTTGAAATTGGTCTTGGGCAACACAATTGTCAGGGCCGGCCTGCTCGGTAGCTACTTGTGGTTTTAAAGCTAGTAGGAAACTAGGAATTAGAACAAGGCTTACACTTTCGTGCTTTCTGTTAGACAGCGCAAACAGAAGCACGGAACCCATAATCCACGTGAGTACAACAACATAGGTAACATCAATAAATATTCTCAGGTCAGAAGATACGTATTTTAATTTTGAAGATCCTCCTCTAGTTGTACTCCTAGGGAAACCAAAACTCTCTAGTCCGACCGAACCTAACAAAGATTTAAAGAATAACCAACGGTCAGGAACTAGTAGGATGACAATTGTATCTGTACACCTTAGGATGGACATATTAGAATACTCCAGTCCAGTGTTTGTTTGGTAACGAATTTGTTGGGAAGGTTTTGTTTGGGGGAAAGAAAGAAACTCTTTTAACCAAAACGGCGGAGAGATAGATAGACGAAGAAGATACTGTAAGCCAGGAATAATCTAGAAACAGATTCTTCTTATTAAAGCGAATAATTCTCCTCTACAGGTATTTCAAATCATTTCGGGCTTTAATTCTGAAATCAATCAATCTAGTTTTGTGGATCTCTTTTGTTGGATTTCAGTTTCATTCAGATCTGTAAGTATTTTAGATTTGAGTAGATTTTGATATGTCCTTGTTCATGTATTTGTTAGATCTGATTTGTAAGTTTTGAGCAGTCTTTGGATTTTTGGGTTAGGTTAAGATTTGTTCGTGCGAACTTTTCCACAAGAAATTTTAGCAGGTTAGTGAATTTAAGATTTCTTAATGTTTTGATTGAGAGCTCCTTGAGTTGTTTGTTAACTTTGTGTTAGGTTTTTGTAACATGTCTGCAAGTTTAGCTGATAGATTTTATGCGTTTTGCCTTCAACATTTTCGGCAAATTCCTCGATGAATTCAAATGCTGTAAGATAAGCTGATATATTCTATGTCCATTGATTAGGAGTGTGAAAAAATGGAGTTTCAATCGTATAAAATCGTGTCTTTGAAATAATAGTTTGGGAGCTGAAGTAAGTTTTGAGCAGTCTTTGGATTTATGGATTTTCATTTTTGAGGTTAGGTTGAGATTTGTTCCTGTTCTTATGTAAATTTTATAAGAAATTTTATTAGGTTGATGAAATGAAGATTTCTTAATGTCTTGATTCATGTAGGTGAGCTCATGAGTCGTTGATACTAACTTTACAAGTTTTTGTTAATTATCTTTGTTTTAGGTTAGTAACTAGTCTACAAGTTTAGCTCCCCCTTAAGCATTTTCAGCAAATTTATCAACGAATTCATTCATTGACGAGGAATCTAAAATTAAGTTTAATTTGTATAAAATCGTGTCCTTTACATCATTTGGGAGTTGAAAGGAATGATCTTAGAAAACATGAATTCGAGAGACCTATAGTAGTTGTTAGCCACATGAGATGTATTTTAGAAATGAATGTTTTGCGCCAAAATCAACTGGATTAGACTTGAATGTATATACGTGTGTGTGTGTGTGTTTCCGACTTCGATTTTGTATTTGTGCCTAAATGTTACTTTCAATTCTGTTTTCCTTGTGTAAAATATAAGCTTTGACATATATTTTGCTTGTGTTCATTGTCAGATAGTAAGATGGCTGCAACAGCGGCAACTACTTTTTCGGTTGCATCTGTTTCTTATGGAAGCCAAGGATCAAAATCTAAGCCCTTCAACTTTAGATTCAACTCCCCAAACTATCTTAAGAGTTTCAGTGGTCTAAAGGCTGCAGGATCAGTTAAATGTGAATCTGAAGCGTCTTTCTTCGGCCAAGATAGCAGTACTGCACTTCGTTCCTCTTTCGCAGTAAGAGCTGAGAAACAGAACAAGGAGGGTCTTGAGAAATGTTTCCAGCCTCAAGCTTCTTTTAAAGTGGCAATTCTCGGAGCAGCTGGAGGAATTGGTCAACCCCTTTCACTTTTGATCAAGATGTCACCTTTGGTCTCGGCCCTTCATCTCTATGATATTGCTAACGTGAAAGGAGTTGCTGCTGATCTCAGTCACTGCAATACTCCTTCCCAGGTTCTAGACTTCACTGGCCAAGCAGAATTGGGAAATTCATTGAAAGGTGTTGATGTGGTCGTCATACCAGCTGGTGTTCCAAGAAAACCAGGAATGACACGTGATGATCTCTTTAACATCAACGCTAGCATTGTGAAAACCCTGATTGAAGCCGTTGCTGACAATTGTCCTGATGCATTCATCCACATCATCAGCAACCCTGTCAACTCTACGGTACCAATTGCAGCAGAAATTTTGAAGCAAAAGGGTGTTTACAACCCAAAGAAGCTTTTTGGTGTTACAACGCTTGATGTTGTCAGGGCTAACACTTTTGTTGCTCAGAAGAAAAACCTCAAGCTCATCGATGTGGATGTCCCAGTTATTGGAGGGCATGCTGGAATTACCATCCTACCACTTCTCTCTAAGACTAGACCATCAGTAAGCTTCACAGATAAAGAAGTTGAAGATTTGACAGTAAGGATCCAAAATGCGGGAACAGAAGTCGTCGAAGCAAAGGCTGGTGCAGGATCTGCCACCTTATCAATGGCATATGCAGCAGCAAGATTTGTTGAGTCATCTCTACGTGCTCT
This sequence comes from Papaver bracteatum, assembly GCA_023529315.1. Lineage (NCBI taxonomy): Eukaryota > Viridiplantae > Streptophyta > Magnoliopsida > Ranunculales > Papaveraceae > Papaver > Papaver bracteatum. Next base: position 113,451 of record JAJJWX010005062.1, read on the forward strand.
CGATGGAGACTCAGATGTGTATGAGTGCTCATATGTCCAGTCAGAATTGACTGATTTACCCTTCTTTGCATCAAGGATTAAGATTGGAAAGGAAGGGGTTGAGGCCATCATATCCTCTGACCTCCAGGGTTTGACTGAGTACGAAACGAAGGCACTGGATGCCCTTAAACCAGAGTTGAAGTCCAGCATTGAAAAGGGTGTGACCTTTGCACAGAAGAAAGAAACCCCAGCATCAGCTTGAAAGCCGAAACCAACTACTACTACACAGACATAATATGAGTTATATGTTGAAGGCAAATAAAACCAAGGTTTCAGTTTTGTAGTGCAGAAGAGTTTTCTGTTTCTTATGCAGGGTTGCTATTTTTGAGTAGCCAGAAATAGATTTTGGGTTAACATAGTGTTGTAGGTTGAAGAGAATTTTTCGTGGGTTCACATGGGAGATTGTATTTTCATTTATGCTTTCTGATTGTTGTTCTCTATTTTACCTGTTTCCTTGTCAGTTGTCGTCTCTGCAGTGTATGAATCCCGTTCAGTAAAAATGGAAGCCTTTAATAAGTTGGAATTGAAAATGCAATGAATTCATTTGGATGTTAGATCTCAGAATACAGGTTAAGTTTGCTTTTAGACTTGATATAGCTTAAGCTTAATTAATCGAGCAAAGATTTTATTCTTTCGATCTCAGATTCCAAGGATTGTCTACAAGATCCGAATGAGTTTCTATTTGCGTTTTAATCCTCTTATTTCGATCACATTTGCCAACAATGTTATGTTCTTTGTTTTACCAAAACTAAGAAAAACCGATGAAATTGGATAATTAAACATCATTCAGCAAGCAGGAAATACATGTAAGTTTCATACAACCAAACAAACAGAATTAAATTATACTTGGATTAAGCTGCAGATAATTTGAGATCATCTACAACTTCTACAGTTTCTATTGCACGATTATCAGTGCTAGAATTTTCTCCAATTGCTCCAAAATAGGGGAACTCAACTGTGGATTTGCACCTCTGCCTGGGAAGTACTGGGCACCTTATTAATTCCGAACCATTTACATCAACGCAGATATAGATCTCATAAAGCTGACTATTACCGTCTCCATCAACATTACATTGTATTCCTGGAATAAATCCAGTTGCTTCTCGTATGGCTTTCTTTATGCGGTTTAAGCTGTAAAACCTTCCATCTGGTTTTATGCCTGCACAGACACATTTCAAAACCATCCTAATTAGTAACAAGATATAGATAGCAGAAAGAGATCTTGAGATGGACGCCTGCTCTGAAGGCTGGATGCGCTGCACATATGCGAGCTCATAAATTTTACCTGAGTTTGAGAGGATTCTGAGAAGATTTATTTTTCTCTTCAACTTTAGAGCTGACGCAAAGTAGTCATGCTGGTTAAGGCATGATTCTGAGCAGGTTCCATGTTTGTTCCACTCATGCCCCCAAAATGCGTCACCATTACCACTAGGACAGGCAAGCGTTGGCCAGTTTTTTTGTAAATCCCATTTGAGGTCTGAAAGCTACATATACAATCACAGCCTGGTTATATTGTAAACTATACATAGCAATAGCACATATTTGCTCTGCTCCCACTTCTTTTCATGGATCTGCTAGTTAACTGTGTTGCTAGCAATTTAAGAAGACAGGCGATTATAGTCCATTTGGTCAAGTTTTCAGATGTAAGAATGGCTATAAATGGCTGACCGTAAGTAAAATTTCTACTGTAAGTCTTCGAGAACTTACCATTGATGGATCATATAAACTATCACGATCGCAACTGGATGGATAAGAACCATCCTTGTAATTTGGCCAGAGCCCGTGAATTCCAAAATCTGCTCTTGGTTTGCCAGTCGATGGAAAGCAGCAACCACGTTTGGTGTCGCAGTAAGACCCTGGCCACTAACAAAATATAAAAGAACACCGTTAGAAAACAAACGCACATATAGATAGCACAGTAAACACAAATAAAAAGAAGTGATTGAGTTGTTGATACTCACTGATTGAACAAAATAGAAGAAATCAAAATCTTGGGAAACACATTGAGTTGAGAAAAGTTGTATCACAAGCAAAATGTGAAGAAAAATGAGAAAAGAGAGCTTGCTTGATTTCATGATCATGGTTGCAGCCAAGTGAACTGTACTAAAGATGAGAATCAAATTATTATCCTCTATCCCATACTTAGCCAGCTACATTCAATATTGATGAACAAAATAATTGTAAGAGAAATTATTGGTGAACTGAATTGAATAGTACTAATAAATTATGTCATGCATTGAGATGCACTAAGATATGCCTTTAGGTTGATTGGATCGTAATACATGCATTACATTTTCTCATTTCCTTTGCATTTCCTCCTGCTTTGTCTTTCGGTTTTTTTTTAAGCCATATTTTTGTCTCAAGGTTATTTGAGCATCTTCTCCTAATTTTAAGGATCGAATCTATCCTCCAGCTCACCAGAAGACAATAAACTCTCTCAACAACCCATCTGTTCTTTCAAAAGCATAATTTCCTAGTTCTCTTCTTCATGGCTGCTGATGGAGTCATGGAGGTACCAATTTGCTTGACGATACCAGGCCCAAAACAGACAACCACCTAGCAATTGGGCCTGAACAGACCCGACCAACCTTGACAGTAAGGTCAAATGGATCATACATTCAACTGAGTTTCAATACAGTGTGATTTTAGCTTATGGAATTAGATCATGCTCACCATGTTCTATAACTCACTAGAACTTGGCCCGTGCCGTAACGGCACGGCCACGAACATAAGTGAAAAAAAAATATTTTGACCGGTGTTATTCATTTGTTGTTACTATTTAAAGTTATAATTGTTCTACATACATTTTGATTATTATTTTTTCTTTTGTATTTGACCGAGTTTATTTTAACACCTAAAAAATCAAGCACAACTTGTAAAATATAATGTTATTTGTGTCATAACGACATCGAATAAACATTGCACACTACTATAATTGTGATACCACCACCAGAACCACCCATTACAACTACCTTTTTCACTAGCAGCATTGCCGCCACGGGCTCCATGAACCGTCACTCATAAACATCACCCTGATTACCCATAATATCTATTGATGTAATCTATAATACAAAACAACATAGGTTTTTGAGCCTTGGACGGTCGGATAACATTTGGAGAGACAAACAGGTGATCCGACCATCCCAGTCTCATCCCAGCCGAGGACATCTAGCGGCTGTGGTGTTTGTAACCACCTTTGATTATGAAGATATTCATTATAGAGATATTAATAAACCACAAATAAAGTGGGATCCTCAAATGAATTTCCATAAAATTGATTTAATGTTTGAATTCATACTATTGAATTAACCCATGTAGAAGCACACTGAAAAAATAGATGTCATCCCATGTCTTTAAAACACAAATTACAAGCCATTATTATCTAAAAAATAAAAAAAAATTAAGGGAAGAATCAAAAACTACAAATATATTCAATGTAAATGGAAAATATCTTTAAACAATTATCCATCATTTACCAACCTGCAAAATACAAACAATTTTTTTTTAATCATACCCATTGTGAAAAGGGAAGAATCAAAAATACAAATAATGGTTTTCATTATGCTCAATGTATGTATTTTGGAACAATGAGTAACAAATGTGACTCACCATAAAATTTTCAGCATGGAAAGGTAGCCTATTTTCATTATCCTGCCAAAAAAAAAAAAAAAAAAAAAAAAAAAAAAGTTACAATGTAAAACCCAAAGCACATAGAAATTTAGAAACATTTACTATCATCCTTACTAAGATCGATTTCCGACTGCTAACATTAAGATCGAACTACCTGTAATGCTACTTTTTGTAGGATGATGCTCAAGCAAAAAAAAAAAAAAGCTAAACTCAAAGAAATAAATTACAAAAAAAAAAGGGAAAGAATTCTGAACAACACAAACAAAAGGAGGCCAAACTCCCAAAAAATAAACAAAAATAAAAATAAAGCAATGTTAGTATATGAAACTTATAGCTTCCCAAACAACGGTTATTCCCGGAAAAAGAAGGATGAAACTTATGGGCAAGGGTTAGAAACAATTTCTATCATCCTTATTAAGATCGATCTCCGACTCTTGATCATATGCTAACATTAAAATCGAACTACCTGTCATGCTATCTTTCCATCATATCTACTGCACACAAAAAAAAAGCTAAACTCAAAGAAACATAAACCAAAAAAAAAAAAAAAAAAAGAACACTGAACGGCGCAAACTATATTGCAATTCTGTGATCAATATTTTTTCGGAATTCCTGATACGTTTTTTTTTTTTTTTTTTTTTTTTTGCGGCAATTTCCCTTTTTCACACTAAGAAGAATGCAACGGATATTTCCCTTTTTCACACTGCATGAGACTGAAACTTATAAGAAATTTTGGAATCTATTTTTGCACCATCGGATATTGCCCTTTTTTGGCTCCATCGAGTAATTGCACATGCAAAAAAAAAAAAAATTCCCTAATTATGGAGAGCTCTGTAACGGGGGCACCACATTATGATTACGATATAATAGCACATGCATTCAATCGGTGACCGTTATAAATAGAGTATATTTCTTCAACCACACACATTCACTCATTTCCAATTGATTGCCTTATTCCCAACTTATTTTCTTGGTGAATTTTAGCTTAAGAGTATCAATATGTCAAACATACTACAAACTATAATCATATATTTATAACCCATTGGATATTTCCCTTTTTCACATTAGAATCTTTATCAACATAAATAGAAAAAAAAAATTCATTCGGGAACCAGTTAAATATGATTAGTTGAGTTGACTACCTTTTTCTGCTCAAATGTTGATTTTTATTTGAAATACTCATGTATTCAATGTTTAGTGAAAATTTTTGAGGAACTTTTGGATGTCATAATTACTGTCCAAGCATTCTAGAGTAGATGGGTTCTTATGAAGCCCAAAGAGTTTTGTTAGTCTAAAATTTAAACCTTGCCAAGTTTCATATTTTTACCTGTTTTAAAGAATCACAATTGATGAGAGTAATACTTTGTTTAAATTATATGTAGTAAATAAAACACAAATTATTTCCTTATCAAAGCTACAATTATGGTCTTCAAATGTAGATAGTAGTTTTTTTTTTTTTTTCTGAAAGTGCACCATTAATAATTTAGGAGACTTGGATAATGTAAGAAACACTATACATTTATCACATATCAGTTCAAGGTAATACCGAATTTATAATTATTTGGATGACAGATATCTAAGATTTTCATTACTACAAGTTCTCAAGGGTCAAAATAATTATTATCATAGTTTATAGTATTTATTTAAATGATTATGACCAAAAATTGTATCGTCTCATGCCGTACCGTTACGGCACGGGTTATTTCTAGTCTATAATACAAAACAGAATGGGTTTTTGAGCCTTGGACGGTCGGATAACATTTTGAGAGACAAACATTGCATCCGACCATCCCAATCTCATCTCAGCCAAAGACATCTGATGGTTGTGGTTTTTGTAACCTATTTCATTATGAATTCAAATTTATTGACCTTTAATTAGTGGATAACCTCTTAACTCAAGATATTTAAAGAAATATTAAATGAGATCATAATACCATTTATGCATTGATTGTATTTGGTGGTGGCAATGTGAATCTGATGGGAAGTGAGATTTTTTTTTTTCTTTTTCTAAAGCATAAGTGAGATATATATTTATAAATATATGTACATACCATTACTTAAATGATTAAGTGTTGGTTTTTGGATGATTTATATGGCTAATTTTACAGTGTAGTTATGGACATTATTTTGGACTAAAAGCCTAATTCATTTTAATCTTGGGTTTCAAAATAATGGTTCCCGGTAGCAGGGGGAAAGAATTCATCATATTCAAAGACATTCGAAGGATGTAAGATTTGTAACCTCCTTCAATTATGGATATATACAGTGATAACCCTCATAATTAGCTCCTAACCAATTAAAAAAATTAGTATGCCAACGAAAAATCCTTACCTTTAATTGATAAGAAACTAAAATATAATTATCCTATAAAAAGCATACAAAAAAAATATTTTTCAAAAGATACCTTAACAGATTAGCCATCTTTTATCAACCGGGAAATAAAAAACATCGTTAGAACTTTTGTCAACATAAAAATTAAATTTATTTATTTATTTATTTATTTATTTCATATACCGTTAAATATGATTTTGAATAATAATACGCACGTCTGTTGATTCAAATACAGTCAAATGCAAAAAAGATACGAGTCAAAAAAAAAAGAGTCGAATTACAAAATAAAAAGGGTAGGCTTTGACGGTTGAATAATATTTTGAGACAAACGTTTCATCTGGCCATCCCAATCTAATCCTAGCCAAAGACATCCGACATATGTAAGATTCGTAACCTCCTTCAATTATTAATATATGCATTGATAACCCTCATAATTAGTTCCTCACAAGTTTAAAAAAAAAAAATTGTATTCCAACAAAAAAATCTTTACCATTTAAATGCTACAACTATGTAAAACTCATTTTTTTTATTTTTTTATTTAAAAAAAAAATTGACTCATATCTTTTTTAAATCAAATTAGCCCTCCTTCATTAACCTACAACAAATAACATTTGAGGTTACAAAATGTAAAACCCTATATGTGCCTTGAAATAAATGAATTGCCCTTCATCAACCTGCAAAGAACGAAGAACATTATGTTAAGAATACAAAAAAAATATTTTCATTTGATTTATTTTTTATTTGGTTGGAAACAATTGAAAAATAAAAATAAATACATGTAATTGAGAACTATCCAAATAATGAATCGCCAAAACTTTTCACTTCAATTATTGGCCTAATTTATTGAAAAGGAAATATTATTTTCAAGTCATGAAGACTCGCAAGCTTGCATTCTTTGCATCCTTGCAAACTTGACAACAATCTAGCTTGGAGTCGCATTCCTTTTCAAAGCTACACTTATACTGAACCTCAATATTTTCATATACCTTCCTGACTTTTTGGGTGGTTTCCTTTTTCCTATGATCTACTAAATTAAGTTTTTTTATCTTCTTGATCATGATTGTCTTTTCTCCATAACAACACGATTGAGCGTTGTCATCTAAATCTTCATATATTGACCCATCACTATCATCAAATCTTTTTTTATTCTCATGATCCACCTCTAGCTTTTCAACTCCTGATTTGATGTTATTGTTATGGAGAAGTTTAAGATATTCAGTAGATATAAGGCTACAAGCAATACCTTCATCATTCTCGGTATTATTGAACGAAAGAAACCCGATTCTCTGCATTTAACTATTTTAATTTCTCTAAATCAGTCATTTGGTATCTTGGTCGCTTTTGCTGATGTCCTTTCCAGAACTTACTCCACCAATAAACGTTACAAACAAGGGCATAAAAATTGAGGCTAAAATTTAGAACGTGCATTACATAATTAGGGTTCATATATATAACTCACTTTTTTTCCTATTTTAAGTAGATCGGAGATAAATGTTTATGGACGAAATAAGGGCAAAGTAGACTTAAGGCTAAAAGCAATGCCTTGAACACGATCTAACTCCTTTGATCTTCCTCTCCACTACCGGTTTTCTTCGCTTTATTATATTCCTCACCCCCCTAATCATCCTCCCTACATACACATATTATCCATCTATAATCACTAATTTACCATCACAATTCATTCCACTGAAATACTTACAATTAAGAAAATGACATACGTAGTAAAAAGTCTGCATGCAGAAGAAACAATTGCTTTATGATTAACATATTATTAGAAAACCCAAAGTAGCGAAATGGAAGTTGAAACTCAGACAAATCAAATGTTTAGGATGAGGGAAATAAATCAGGAGAGATCAAATAAGAAACCGCGGCTACGAAAACTATACGGCCAAGACTTTGCAATGAACAATGAGGCATCCAATTTGAAATCCGTGAGAAAATATTAGACGAAATGAATGATTCTCCTGCCAAAATTTAGACCAGGACACCCTTTGAAGACGTCTAAACCTAAAACTGAGAAAATATAACGAAACTTATCGAAACTACTGAAAAATATCATGAGGAATGGATACAATGATATCGGCGACAGAATATCGATGTTCCTTTGAGGAGGAAAATGAAGGAAACCCATACTTCATCGATCATCCGTATACTAAAATATTAATGATCCGTGAAGAGAATGAGAGAATGAATTTTTGGCTTCACCGAAACCATGCAATGGAGATGACCTGGGATAATACATGAACAGAATCACCAAAACATATGGAAAATGAACACATGACGATAGTGCCAGCGATCGAGGAAGAATTTCTGAGAGGATGTAATTACATGTATTTCTCATCCGATACAGATTCAACGTAAAGATCTAAATACAACAAAAATTAGTATCAAAGACCTCCAATCTTTGGGCATCGACTAAAAAAATATTATTTCAGGGCAACATAAAATAATTTTACCTAGCATTTTTATCAGAAATTATTATTTTAATCAATTGCAAGTGTAACTGAATTTATAATTATTTGGGTGACAAATATCTAAGATTTTCATAGCTGCAAGTTATCATGGGTCAAAATAAATCTTATCATAGTTTGTAGTATTAATTTAAATCATTCTGACCAAAAATTATTTCGTCTCATGCCATGCCGTTACGGCACGGGTTATTTCTAGTTATTAACATAGTTGTTATCTATTAAGTGGGAGTATATATTCATTTAGATAATTAATAAGACATTTATCATGAGAGATTAATAAAAAAATTATTATGAGAAATTAATGAAATAATAATGATGTGCACAGATTATGACTATTAGATATGAATTTCTAACTTTCAATCATAGATATGTCTTATAAACACTAAACAACCATTGATTTATCTTCTCCCTAAACAAATCTTGAGGATGATACTAAAAACAATTGATAAATTAACGAACTAAAGATTTTGAGGATGATACCAAATCATCAAGGAAATAAGGTTGAGCGAAAGCATGTTCTTGGATTTAATTTCTTTCGTCTCTTTAGTCTATCTCTAATTCCCAAATTTATTTCTGATTTAGGTTTTCTCAAAAGTGGGGAACTAAAGTTTTTAAGTCCACTCCTCCTTATGGATGTGAGTGAGAGAATCAATTTTTTAGTTTTATGGGAATGTAGGTTTGTTATTTTTAGTCTATCAAATTTCTCCACTTTGCTTTTGATTTTTGGGATGGGAAATAGAGAATATGTAATGCATTGTTTCTTAATTAAAGTGTGTATTCATGGGATTGACCACAGACGTGGATTTATCAATCTGGAGGGAAAATCAAGATCTCTCGTTATGTTAACCAACTTAGTTAAACTTTGTTTTATAATACAAAACAAAGAAAGATGAAAACAAATGTCACCTAGCTATGATATAACTCATGTCATAACCGTGCGACTTAATAATAAGTTAAGTTATTGTGTACTGGTTTTGATTCGTACCGTCAATTTGCAGTTATTATTTTAATTGTCATGTATTTTTACCGAGTTTATGTTATCATTAAGACGATCAACCACATTTTATATTCTTTATAAGGTTAACCAATTTGTGGCGAAACATTATTAACAAAATATATTACTTTCACCAACACCCACCAGATCCAAAATATCATCTGATACCACTTATTTCCCCCACATCACCATTGATTCCAACCCCAATCACTGGACTTGCTTTTTAATTTTTAATCACATACATCATGAGAAAAGTTTATATTGAACAAACTTAAATCGTCAATTAATTTATTCCATTTTTTTTTTAATTTCATTGGTTTGTTTTTATTAAATTCTCTTTTATATTGTAATCAATTTTATTTAATACTAAAAGTCATGATTTGTCTGTGAAAAGGCGAGGGTACCCAAATATACCTCAAGCTATTACTTTTCCTTCCTATAAGTCCTTTCTCCGAAAGTGATTGTTTATGGACTGAGTCGAGACAATACAACAAATCGGCTCACACTTTGTGTGATCGTCTATGGATACGAGATCGAGACAATACAACAATAAAGTGTGTTTACTTAATACAAAGGTTCGGACTTAACCAAACTCAACAGGATTCACGTATTAAGTAAATAGGAATTAACGTTTGTGCAATTTACTTTAATTATAATAAAACAATTATAATGCGGAAATATAAAGTAAATGACACAGCAAGATTTTGTTAATGAGGAAACCGCAAATGCAGAAAAACCCCGGGACCTAGTTTGGAATTGAATACTCTCAGGATTAAGCCGCTATACAAAATAAACCAACTTCGTATAGTTGATACCAAGCAACTAAACCTATAGTTTACCTAGTTCCATTTGTATTCCCACGCCTCCAACCTGTAAACAAATCACATACTTGGACCAATTCCTTTGGTTCGTATTTCAAACAGTAAACGAACAACAAATCTGTTTGGTATCAACTCTCTTCAACCAAGTGATATGAGTTGCGCAAAGGTTCCCTTGTTTATCTTAACATAAACTCCTTTGCCAGGTTCCAAGATCTATCTTATATTCAATCACCCAAAGGCAATCGTTAAGATTAAGCCAATCAATACATTTAATCCCAATGAAATATATTGATTCCGATCTTCCTCAATTAATCAATCCAATCTACCACAAGGATAAACCGATTATTAATTGGATCCTCTTTTTCCAAACAAGTATTATGCACACCAAAGATTATAAAAACACCAAGTCAGAAATCTTCAATATCTTCTTTGTCTTCAAATCTTCTTAGATCTTCAATAAACACATGCACACAACTACTTGAATCTCTTGTGATCAATCACACACAGAACAGAGTATGTTAACAATGGATTATCACAAGATCGTCTTTAGATCTAACAACAGTCTAAAGATCCCTGTCGAAACCTTGAACTAGTTTGAGTGAATCTTATATCAGAAGAGAAGATTCTCAAGCATAAACAAACTAGGTGCACTCAAAGTTCAACCACCATTAGTCAATCAAATCAATATGAAAACTAAAGATAAACCGTAATATCTAGTTTCCCACCAACTGGTCACGCTAGAGCTTCTCAATCCCAAAGAAGACTTTAAATTGAGCGGCCGTAAGAGATTTCACCTAATTAGATTTCTCTCCTCTCCGATAGGCGGCTTCACTAGTAACAAAGACAAAAGAGTAAGTTTATTGTTATGCAGGATTAGTTTGTTAGAAATGCAAACTCAAAGTATTTATAGACAACGAAGTTTGGACACCAAGGAATTTCCAAAACCGAAAATATTCTCAAGATATTTTTCATTACTACACCAAATTCGGTTTTCATAATTCATGTGAATGCACTGTCCAAAAATATGATCGAAATCTCCTTGGAAAATCTTTAACTAGTAAATGCACATCAATAATTCTTATTTTCCATATATAATTAAAAACCCATAATTAAAAAGATTCTTAACTTTTTTAAATTCGATCTTGGGATTTACTTCCTTCTTAGCCGTTAAGGAATGTGTTTGAATAATATAGAATAAGCATTAATGCACCGTGTTCAAAGTGTGTCGACATCTTACTCTTGCAAGTCCTTTTTCATACTTGCTCACTTGAAACCGATTTACCACACTTCCAAACAAGTTTAGAATTGGTTCATCTAACTTTCAAGAACTATGTGATTGATCAAGTAACACTCAATCACAAATCATGGGCTTACAGTTCTACCAAAACAAGTTTCGGTTCTACCTCCATATGAGTATTGTGCATAGTCACACTAGCTTACCATAATTCGTCTGATTAGGTACTAGGATCGGTTCCCCACATATATTTGGTATCTAACTTGTATGCACTGCACATGTCCATAGGATTGGTTCCCCCTTCCCAAAAACTTGCTGCACATGTTCATAGGATCGATTCCCCTTTCTTCCATAAACCTTGATGCACCTCATACAATGATCGGTTCCCCTTGTGATGCACTGCACCTCTTACTAGGATCGGTTCCCTCTTTCCCAATAATTAGTCAGACGCTCACAAACCCGATCATACCCCAGGTGATTACTTAAAATTGGTTTCACTAATAAAAGTCATACCAATACATAAGTCAGGCCTCATATGACAAACAAGTCATGAGCGGTTATACTAATCACACATATTGGTTGTTCATAAGATATGCAATGAAGAACGGTCCCAATAACGCCTGGCGATTTTGTTTTCAGTTCACAACACATATCATGAACTTACTTCCTTAAAACACATGTAAAAACATTATTTCCTAGGATGAAATCCTCACCTCATACCCATACATAATCATAATAGCATTCATACGATTATGTCGATGTCTTATATAGAAAGTTTAATGGTTAAGCAAGAAACTTCATATTGTATTCCTTAATACTATATCTATCTAGAGTGTTCATACTTTGCAGTTTTATGTTTTCAATATGCACGACTTGAAAGATACGTTAGGGAATGAAACAGTTCAAGTCAAATATTACTAACCTCAAGTGAAAGGATGATGTTGTGGTTGTAGCTCCGTACTTCTTCACTTCTTCAAGTCTTCGCAATACTTGTAATGTCTCATCCTAATACTTTCAAGCTAACCTATACGAAGTTGACTCTAGTACATTTAAATCAAGCGACTTTTAAATGAGTTTTGGTTCACTAAAATATGACAACCAAACTTGACATACCAATGCTTGGTGGGTTCAACCGAGCAATGCTCTAACAATCTCCCCCTTTGTCAATTTTAGTGACAAAACTCTTACAATCATATGGATAAACAAATTATAAGAATTCATTACACATACGCTTGATTCCCAAATCCAACAGCACATAACCTGCATTCATTAAATCCTTAAAATTCCGTTGTTGACATTATAATAACAAAGCTCATACTCCCCCTAAAGGTGAGATAGGTAGATTTTCAATCCGCACGTCTTTGTTATCCCAATCATATGATATGTTACTCCCCCTTAGTATGTGTTTTTCCTCATTCGTTAGATAAACGTTTCAAGCACCATTGTACTCTTCCCTACTGACACCAATCAACCATAAAATTGATACCAGCATCACTTGTTTACTCCATATATTTCTCCCCCTTTTTGTCACAAAAATGACAAAGAAACGAAAAAATAAAGGACAACACGAAAAGGATCTTACAAATCTGAAAATAGACTTGAAACCTGTTGAGTCAAGCACGGGGGTTCCACATACCATTTTTGATAACCAATATCAAAACCGAAACTACAAAGTAATTACGTTTTGATATGTTATCATGGAAATGATTGCCCGAAGCTATTTTCCCAACTAGTTTAGCAAACCAAAAATCAACTAAACAACCTAGTTCCTTTGCTAACCCGATTGTATAAATACAACCACTTCATTCGATAAGACCGAAACAAAGATATACTCCATTTTTCTCATCAAGTTCTAATTATCCATATAACTTCGACCTTTAGATTTCAAACAAGCCAAATACTAGGTTAGTTAACTAGCATTTCCTTCTTTAGGCTTTAGGCTAGAATTGAATAACCGAAACCTCCACTTTGATAAGTCTAACTAAGATCAGAATTAACTTAGTTTATCTTATTCGGAATCGAATTGGACTAAACAACTCATCCCGTCAACATATTCATTCGTTAAGCCATAAATAATTCAAACAAACCAATTAATCAACTTGCATAATTATTCACCTCAACTGGACGCAATTGAAACAACATATATATCAACGTTTTACTAATGCACCGAAATTTTGTAAGCCTAAACAATTGATACTACACAATAAAGCAAAATAACAATTGTTTTACTTAGCTGGAAGCAATTGAATTAACATAGACATTAAAGCACCGCAATTGCACCAAATTTTGTAAGCCTAAACGATTGATATCACACAACAAAGCAAGATAACAAAAGTTTTACTTAACCGGAAATAATTGAATCACACAAACATCCACACATACATAATGGAATAAACACATCAATTGTACCAACAATTTTGTTTAAGCAAAAGCAATATATATATCAAATAAAAATAGACTTTTCTTAAAACAGGAAAATAATTAACTAACAAGATTATTACCTCAATTTCGCATCCAACTTCTCCAAATATGATCGCATCGTTTTTTTTGTTCCGGGAGAATTGATATCGAAATACCATTATGTTGTCATCCTTATACCAAAAACAAAAGAATAACAACAACCAACCTTTACCAGAGAAAGGTTGAAAATTGGTTTTAACAATTGCAAGCAAAAGTTGAAAACCGTCGAAACACATATGCTTTTATGCTAAACCAAAACCGATTCAACATATTGTGACTTTTTCACATATTGTTTCTACAGGAACCCCTCATGATCCTTTGATAAAGCCTACCAACATGGGCTAGAACTTAATCCTGCTAAATCAAAAATTCACCCAAACCATAAGGGTTCACAACATATTATGAGATCAAATATCAAGGTAATAAAACCGAAATCAAACATCTCATAAACATACATAGCAAATAAATAAAGCATTAAAGTACCGGCTATGTAAATCAAAAACTATCACAAGAAAAATTATAAATCAAATAACTTTATTCATAATAGCTTTATTCAATAGACTTATACAATCAATGAAAGCAATCAAAAATTGATGTCTATTTTTCCAGATTAAGTATTATAGCAAATAACTTAATCTCTAGTGGTACTCTTGTTGTTCACTAATGTTTCTTCAGTGTTCAAACTGTTAAAGCATGTCTCAAGAGACTTGTCTGCAACCACTTCTTGTTTCTCAAGTTTCTCAACTTGAATTTTCATGTCAGCTATTTCAGATTTAGTTTTCTCAATCTTATCCTTGAGCCAATCTTGATTTCGAATCCTTGTTATGAGATTGGTTCTTAGTTCTTCAAAAACATGGATGTAGGACCAGAATATCGCTACAACACTTCTCTGCGAGATTAACAACAGTTCCCAGCGAGCATCACCGCAATCCTTTTAACAACACCTTGCGAATGTCACAAAAGCAGTCAAAAGAGTGATGTAATAGCTGACGATTGAAGAAAACATGAGAAAATCATGTTTGTCCTGCGATGGTTACAAATATTGCGAGAATGAACATCGTAACTATCGCGGTACAATCGCAGAACAAATCTGAAATAAGAGGAAAACTTAGTTGTCATCCATTATGTAACTACCCTATAAATAGAGACCCAATATGTCCAGAAAAGGATGATGTATTTTTGAGAGTTGATAAAGTCTTGAGGAGAGAGAAACTTCAAGAGAATAGTTGTATTCTTAAATTCTTACATTTCCTGTAAACATTTTTGAAAATCAAATAATAAAGTGTCGTTCTTAATCTTCAAATTTGAGTTGGTTATTATAAATTATTAACAATGGTGTAGTGTAGGATTTCCTGCAACTATATTTTGGCGCCTGAAACAGGGAGAATCAAAGCTAATAAATCTCTAATTACAACTTGAAGATTTGAAGAAATTTTTAAAGTTAAAGAAATGGCTAGAAGAAGAAGAAATACATCAGAACCGCCAACAACTGTGAGGAGGAGTAAAAGACTTGCAGGTGGAGAAACAAATGAAATAGGAGAATCTTCAAGGATAAGAACAAGAATAAATAGAACGAGGATTGAAGGATGAAATCAAATTCCACAACCAAATCACCAAACACCAATACAGGATAAAAACATGGATTATGACGGGGTGAGTGTGCATACTTGGAGATCGGATTCAATGGAAGAAGAAGAAAATCAACAATTAAGAGACGGAAGAGGAGAAGAAAGAAATCAAAGAATGGTTGAAGGATTAATTCATGGAGAAGGTGAAAATGAAACAGTATGAGATCTAAGACAAAGAATACAGGAGGAAATAAGATTAGAGGAGGAAGAACGTACAAATTTAACAAGACAAAATCATGAGTTGAAAATGGAGAATTTGATATTACAAAGTAGAAGATCAAGAAGTACTGTTAGATCGAGTTCAAGGACATTTAGAGAAGAACCGAGACGAAATTCCCCAATCAGAAATACTAGAGAAAATACTCGAGAAGAAAGACAAAATCCAAATGAAGAGCAACGTCATACATAAGAAGAGGTAATTGAAGATCGCCATGATCCGCGAGGTGAAATTATGGAAGATAAATGCAATAATAGAAATCAATAGGATGGAAATAATCAAAATGGCGAAGAAAATCGAGAATAAGGTAGAAGAATATTACATGGGCGAGAAATTCAAAGAAATCAAAGAATAATTGAGGATGAAATTGAGAGACATTATGCTGAACAAGCGCGTCTAGCTTGCAAGAGAGAAAGATTAAGAGCAGAGATAGAAGAACAAGAATTCCAAGAAGCAATACGGCAAAATAACCATGAAAATCGAGAAAGGAGACGGACGCAAAATCGCCATAATAATAATATTCAGGAAGAGTATGATAGAATACAAAGGAGAATAGAAAGACAACGAAGAGAAATGATGAGAAATGAAGAAATTTGTAGAGAAGAAAATAGACAGTATAATCAGCTGCGATGGCAAGAAGAAGCTGAAGCAGAAGATCACAGAAGAAGGAATGTGGATGTAGATGAAGATACACAAAATCTCGCAGGACAAGAAGTACATGAACGCAGGAGAAGGGAAGCTGCATTGAAAAGACCAATGGAACCAAATTCAGATGCGAATGAGCAAATTTTAAGAGAATTAGCAGAGATGAGGGGGATAATAAATAACAGAAGAGAAGGAGGTAGAAGGCAACTTGATGAAGCTATTGAAGAAGCTGTGAGAACTCCATTCACTCAAGAAGTACAGTTAAGAGGAATACCTCCAAAGTGAAACTTACCAGCATTTTTGATGGAACTACCTGTGTTGTACAACATGTTAAGGCTTATGTTAGATGTATGCTACAATGGGAAAACCATGATGTTGTATTATGAAAATATTTTGCATCCATCTTAACTGGCGAGGCGCTAAAATGGTTCGAGGGATTGCCAAAAAATACTATAACTTCTTTTGATCATTTACAAGCTACATTTCTGGGAGCATATATAAGCAACAATTCATCGCGGCCAGGCATTGAAGATGTATTTGGATTAAAACAGAGGATTGGCGAGAGTTTGAAGCACTTAACCGTAATATGGAAGACAATGTGCAGTGAGATGGCAGGAAGAGTAGATAAGAGATATCTTATCTTATCTTTTATCAATGCAGTGTTCATAACCAATCTGATGTACATACAAATTTTCAGAATCAAGAATACAATCACTATGACAGAGCTGCGGGAATTACAGGAGGAATACATTGCTTTGGAGGAAAAACAAAATGAGATGGAATCATATCCAATCGCAAATACCAGTTCAATAGCAGCAAATGGGAGTTTACTTCCTAAAATGATTAATTATGTGGCGAGTAGCTCGCAAGCACAACAAGAGAAAGTGGAAATTGATAACCAACAGAAGTTGGTAGCTATGGGTAGTCGAGATCAAGAAGAATATTAAAGGGGGAAGAATTATTACAATCGCGGTGGGAATAGTAAGATTCAAAGGCTTGATCAGCCACAAGAAACTTATGGTGGACAGAGGAAAAAAAATCTCAGAAGCCAAGGTAATCAGGAGATAATATGGGAATAAATTAAGATGCCACCTATGAATGCTAGTATAGAAAAAATTTGGGAGGCTATTATTTTGATGGAAAATATTCCATCACCATGGAATATAGGCAAGGAGCCACATCCTAATAATAGAAATCAAGAATTTTGTCCTTACCATCACTTTCATGGCCACTCAGTAAATGATTGTAGGAATGTAAAGAGGATAATCTTGAGGATGATGGATCAGGGAAAGCTAAATCATTTTTTAATAGGACATCCACAATCTCAGCGGTTACCATCCCCACCAGATAATCGCAGAGTGAATACTGTCAAAGGAGCAGAAATATGCGTAATAGAAGTTGGGGCTAAAGCAAAGAATTTGTTTTGTAATTCCATTGTACATTCTTACAGAACTATCGAGGATTTCCATGATAATGTTCTAAGAAGAGTCTTCGCGAGGGACACAGAGGGAAGAGAAATAATGAATATAGCGAGAGCTTCGCCATTAGAAGCGTGGAAAAAACAAACTATATCTTTCGTTGCACAAGAAGTACCAGAGCCTGGCGAGCAGCATGATAACCCGTTGGTGGTAAGATTAGAAATAAATCCAAAGCAAGTAGAAGAAGAAGATGAAGAAAATGATGATAAAACTGAAGACTCCTGGGCCATCAACAGGGTTTTAATAGATACAGGGAGTTCAGATGACATCTTATTCTACCATACTTACAAGACCATGGGTGGAAAAGATGAGTATTTGATGCCATCAACATATAAAATTTATGGCTTTAATGGAACAGCTAACAAACCAAAAGGGGAAATTGCAATGCGGATTCCATTAAAGGGGATATCTTCAAAGATCTTGTTTTGTGTTGTTGACATTGAATCACCTTACAATGCCCTGATTGGTCGACCTTGGCTATATGGGATATTAGGTGTAGCATCTACTTTTTATCAGTGTATTAAATTTCCTCATCCAAATGGTGTTGGAGTCATTAAGGGAGATTGGGGCGAAAGCAAGAAATGTTATGAGATTGATATAAAATCTTGCGAGGAAAGAGATGAGAAGAATAGTAATTGGAAGTACAACATCAAGCAACAGCAGAGATGTGAAAGGTTGATGATTAATGCAATAGAGCGACGAGAGGAAGTTGATGGCGATCGTCTCGCTGGATAAAGAAAAAGAAACAAAACGTAACAGAAAAGCAAAACCAGAAAGTAGTAAGTAGAAAGGTAACATGTTGGATTTTAAGAAATTCATGGATGAATTTTTTGAAGAAAATGTTTTGAGAAAACTATTTTGAGATAAAATTGTAAAAGTGTACAAGAAAAGAGAAGTTCAGAATGAAGAAATTTTATCAGAGTTATAACACTCGCGAGAAATGCGATTAAAATTTCGCAGAGATTAAAAGAATGGGACAAACCTTTATGGCGTACACCTTATTCGCGAGTACAATCTCGCAAGAGGAAAATATAAGACCTAAAGTGCGTCATATAAGGGGGTATTTCTTTACATGACTCAGGGATAAGGTTATACCGCTGCTGGAACCTGAGTCATACAGATGTTAGGGTTAAAGAAAACCTATCCAGGAGAAAGATCTTGGATTTCCAACTATATAAGGTTATACCCTGGTAAGACGACTGAGAATCTCTTCTAAGAAGTGCAAAGTATGACCAAGGCGCCGAGGTACACGGTTGAGCCAAGGGTGCCCGGGGCATACGAAAATACCCTGGCCATTCTTGGTAAGTCTTGGCTATGATGCACTTGGCCTGAAGAAAACCCCACTTAGGGTGCAGTCTTGTAACTATAAGCCATATAGGCATAAAGGATAAGAGGCTGCGAAAACAACTGGTTATTGGCAAATCTGGATGGGAGGAACTAGTCTTGTATGGCCGATGTTCCCTCCTTGAAGGGGCAACCAGGGGGAAGATAAGGGCTGCACCCTCCATTAGGGAGCTGATAAGTGTCTAAAGACGGCAATGTCATGGGGCTTTATGATCGCAAGAAAATTTAGGCCTATCATATTGTCGCGTGACGAAAATTATACAGAGGCAACAAGCCAAAATAGAAAATTTAAGATGAGATCAATGGGTTTTTACACAAAAGTGTAAAGACGTCCTGCGATTTTGTCGCAGAAAGAAAAAATGTGGCAAAATAAGACCTTTAATTAGGAAGGCATGATAAGACCATAAGATTATTGCGATAATGCTCGTTGAATTTATGATATTTGCGATTTTATACACAGAACATAAAGTTATGCAATTATTGCTAGCGATAACATCGCCAATATCTAATCTCTATTCAATTTTTTCATATTGCAGATGAATAATAGAGGCAAGTATGGGAATGCGTAGAATGATGAAATTATTATTCATCCATCATATGATAAAATTGCATAGATGATACATTTACACAGATAATTAAAGGATAATAATTATGTTAATTGATTATGTTGCAGAAAAAGAATTATTTTCTAATTCGTACAGATAAAAGCAAAAGAAGTTTACACATCAAGTTGGAGAAACTTGCAACAATACTACGAGAAGCAGAAAATAAGTGTACAAAATTTACAAGTAAGATAAAGAGAAGAAACAGAACTAAGTAGATCCATCACCACCTTCATCGGATTTCTCTTCTTCATCATATTTCTCATCATTACCAGATTTCTCTCTTTCATCGTTATCATCATTACCCTCATCTTCATCAAACTTCTCTTCTTTGCCAGATTTTTCTTCATTACCATTATTATTGTCATCTTCATCTTCGCTAGATTCCTCAGCTTCGCTATCAGAAATGTTAAGATTTGGAGTTTTTGCTGGAATTTCCTTTGCAAGATCAGGATATGAAGAATGAGGAATATCGTAATCATCGCAAAACAGTTTAATGGATTTATTGCGAACTTCCACAAGAAAGCTATTAAAATTCGCAGTAGTAATTCTAAATTGTTCTTTCAACCGTGAATACTTCTCATTGCGAGCAGTAAGACTATTTGCGAGTTGATTCTTTTCAGCTTCAAGTTCTCCAATCCTTCTCTTTTCGGCTCCTGCGAGTATATAACAGCAATTTAAAAATTTTGCAAGGAAGAATAGTACAAACAAGAAATTAAAAATGAAGGGTGACTAACAACCTTATCTTTCAGAAATCATGTCTTTAATTAAAGCCGCTTTTTCAACATGAAGATTGACATTTACACCTAAATTAGTTCCGGCATTGTCGAGAACTTTCGCAGCCCAAGCAAACTCCACGTCATTATTTATAAGAAGATGGGAACGAATTTGGTTTTCTCTTTCAACAAAACCATCCTTCTCGCGGATAAGACCATCCCTTTCAATTTGAACTTCAATAATGGTCTTATGGAAATTTGCTAAGGTTTCAGCTCCTTGTCTAGATATATGATCTTTGTCTTTTGAGAGATCTTTGTTCTTGGCCTTTAAAGTTTTAATCTCAACTTTGGAATTGTGATAAAGTTGTTTGATTCTGTGCGTTATATCTAAACAAGATCTATAGTCAATTTCTAAGAGGCGAAACTTAGATCTGAGTTCATCTATGGAAAGGGAATTAATATTGGAAGGATTATTTAAAGAATTATTAAGAAGCTCTAGAAGAGTATCATTGTCTATTGGTTCAGGAAAAGAGCGAATGGTTAAAGCCTCATCAATGAGACCATAAATGTTTGCGAGAGTGATAAATAAAGTAAGAAAGAATAGTGAAATATAAAATTATGAAGGAAAAGAAGAAGGTTATCATACCTAAGAGTTGTTTGTTAACAATATCAAGATTGGATACTTTAAGTGATTGCTGAGAAAGATTGTTCTCAAGTTCTTTATTCTTTTCGCGAAGATTGGCAAGTTCAGCTTCCATTTGTTCATTCTTCTCGTGAAGATTAGTGAATTTAGATTTTAGTTCTTCATTCTTTTGGCGAAGAACAACATTATTCTGTTGAGAAAGTGCACGCCTTTTGTCTAAATCAGAGGCAACGGCAAAGGAAGCTCTTCCAATCTGCGAAAGAATAATATAAGTTAAGACCTGGCGATGGAATAAATACATAAACAGGTTGAATAAATGAAAACATACCAGGGTACCAAGAGAAGTTAAGAGACTGGGAGTCAGCGATCTTGATATTTCTTGTAGAGAATCATTATCTATCAATATGGGAGCATCGCAGACTTTGGCGAGAGCCTGGGATGTCTTATTAAGAATTTCATCTTCGTAATTATTAGCGATACCATGAGTAATATCGCCAAAAATATTAGATAACTGGGCCATTGAAGAATCATAAGAGGAAGAATATTTCATGGAAGGAATGGCATTATCATCATCATTGTTGTCCTTATCAAAATCAATACTTAAATTTTCTGGAATGGGTTGAGGAATTGAAGAAGGAGAGAGTTGGGTTTTTCTTCTCTTTAAGGGAGGATCATCAGATTCCTCATTGTGATGGACAGTAGGTTTCCCTTTGGGAGGAGCAGTAGATTTCCCCTTGCGATCAACTGTGGATTTCACCTTGGTTCTCGCAGCCTTTATTGGCTCCAATTCTTCGATTTCCTGTGAACACAGATAAAGATAAGAAATAGGGGCTACAATATATTGTTAAAACTAATGAAAAGATATTTCTTACTTCATCTGTGAAACATTTAAGAGCTAAGAAAGTGCTTGGTTTCCTAAAAGCTTGGTAGCTGAGTTTCATCCTGTCAATCTGGAAAAAATTGAAGTAATTAGCGAAAATATAAAAACATGGGGAAGAAAGTGAATAATAATTATACAAAAGATCAGAGAGAGTATACCTCTTTAGTTCTTTCAGGCCAGTTGAAGACCCAAGGATGATATTCTGAAAGATTCGCGGGTAATGCGCGAGGACCATAAATATAAGAACCTTCAAGACATAACGGAAAAATAAACCACTTGTCATCGCTGGAGTGGCGAGGGCCTTGATTAGTAGATGTATGCCAATCAATGTCTAGCATAAGAGCTTTATCATCAACGATCTTTTCTTTCTTCAAGCGAACACCCCAGCAAGTGCTATCCCTCTTCATAGGGACTATTTTGTAATTTTCAAAAAAAAAATCCACAGTATAATCTGCAGAGACAATGGGAACATCTTTAAATTGAGGATTCTTCACAGCTTCAGGGTAGCGAGATCCTTTATCAGCACCGCGAGAAGCATATTCAAGCAGCAATCGAATACAATCTCCACCTAATTGATATATCGCTCGCGAGAACCTCTCGTCATAAATTATTTCAGAGAATAGTGGAAGTTCCGGATCATAGAGAGGAATGGGAAGGCCAGCTTCAAGTTGACCTAGCAATACTATAACCTTCTCGCGAGATCATTGATAATCAGTGAATAATTTGA
This sequence comes from Papaver bracteatum, assembly GCA_023529315.1. NCBI lineage: Eukaryota > Viridiplantae > Streptophyta > Magnoliopsida > Ranunculales > Papaveraceae > Papaver > Papaver bracteatum. The sequence goes on from JAJJWX010005062.1 coordinate 136,311, forward strand.
GAGAAAGTTCGGATTTAGGGTTCTGATTTGGAATTGTAGACAGAGTAAAACCTTTGCTTTTGAGTTTTTCTTGCATCTCACCAAAAGCAATCAAATTTTTAGCACCAGCGGCAACCATTTTTAAGTATGGGAATGAAAGAGAAGGTTGGAAAATAAGAAAGAAATCACAGCGATAACAGATGCGCAATTTGCGGAAGAACAATAAACTTGCAGAGGAGTTACGGAAATAAAATAAGAAGAAAGTAAAAGAGGAAAAGAAAAGAATAAAAGGAGTATTTATAGAAGAAGAGATTTCTCGAAGAAGACGAATGCAATAAATGCAAAGAAAAGACATGAATGGTCAGATCGCAGCGGTTAGAGAGTACGTGTCATAAATTTATTAGAAGAGAGAATACGTGAAAACAGCTGGCGAAGGATATAGAAACGTGTCAGAGTAGAGAAATCTGAAAAGATAAGTAGTTGCAGCATTTTAAAGTTCTCATGATCTTCTCCTCTTCGCAGAAAAGACATAAGAAGAGGCAAGATGTAGGACCATAATATTGCTACAACACTTCTCTGCGAGATTAACAACATTTCCCAGCGAGCATCACCGCAAGACTTTTAACAACACTTTGAGAATGTCACAAAAGCAGTCAAAAGAGTGATGTAATAGCTGATGATTGAAGAAAACATGAGAAAAGCATGTTTGTCCCGCGATGGTTACAAATCTTGCGAGAATGAACATCGTAACTATCGCGGTACAATCGCAGAACAAATCCTAAATAAGAGGAAAACTTAGCTGTCATCCATTATGTAACTACCCTATAAATAGAGACCCAATATGTCCAGAAAAGGATGATGTATTTTTGAGAGTTGAGAAAGTCTTGAGGAGTGAGAAACTTCAAGAGAATAGTTGTATTCTTAAATTCTTACATTTCCGGTAAACATTTCTGAATATCAAATAATAAAGTGTCATTCTTAATCTTCAAATTTGAGTTGGTTATTACAAATTCATAACAAGGGTGTAGTGTAGGATTTCCTGCAACTACAATGGATATAGTCAATCATACTATCAGAACGAACCTACTTGGTTTTGGTTGGATCTTGTAGATTGTATGCCAACAGACATGATTCATCTTGTGATCCAACCGAACCTTCAGAATCATAATCAGACATGATTTTTAATCTACTTCTTTTCTTCCTCTCAGTATTGATTCCTTGACAATCTTTAATCCTTTGAGCCTCCTCCTTATTAGTCTTTGAGACACTGCGGGTTATTGGAGGCATGCTTGGTTATTTATAAGATGATTGATCAGGGTATCAATATACTGGAAGGGATAGTTTCCATATAAGAGGGGACATCTTTCGGACCGAAAAATATAAGTAGAACCCGAAAATATTAAAGAATATATATCGTTTCTGTAGATGGGGAAAACTATTTGCTAGTTTTTACGAAATTGAAGAGTAAACCGTGTGGAGACTCCTTGAACCGAGCAAAATGTTGAACCTTACATAGATATACTGCAAGAAGGGAGTGATTTAAGTTCGAGAGATCAATCTGTAAGTCTCCAGCCTAAACCAAGAACAATGGTCATTCCAGAGTCAATTCGGTCACAAGAGAGGATGGATTGATCTGTAGGAGGGAAGATGAGAAATGCGTGAGATCAATGGTGAACTGAGATTGTAGGTTTGTTGTGAATTCAGCGTAAAAATGCTCTGAATGATTGAAATTTTTCTCAATTGAGAGTGATTTCTCTGAGTTCGTGTAGACGAAAGATTGTTTGTATGAACTTTGATGAGAAATTGCTATACGATTGTTCGAGTGTTCGAAACTTGTCCTTTCAATCAGGATTCAGAGATATTTTATAATGCCGGAGTTGAAAACACCATGATCCCATGAAGTGTGACAGTTTGCTGGAATCAGAGAGTGGGGAAGTAGGAAATCGTGTTAAACCAATTACTCGTCGTGCGGAGACTTGGTTAATTTTCCACCCACTACTTTATCGAATCTTCCAACTGATTGCACAACTTGCTCATATTCTCATCGTGGGTGAACACACGTGCCGTAGACTTCCAGACCAAAACCCTAGTTAATATACCCCCATGTGACGCGATTGAAATCTCGTGATTGTGGAGTCAGTTGCTGACTTTATGGGACGATGAGTCCATGTAGTGCTGAAATGAACATATTATTAAATGTTCAGAAACTCATAAATTAAATATGTCTTCTGAGATGAGGTATTATTATAAAGCAAACTGTGTTGTTGAATTGTTGAATATTGATAGTTGAACCAATATTCCTTGATCTGAGCAAATATTGCTAGTCTGAGCAAAATATTGCTAATTTGAATAAACATTGCCGGTTTGAGCGAATATTGCTAGTTTGAGCAAATATTGCCTTTTGATGAATCGTTGGTATCAAGACCAAATAAAATATTAATTTTAAGTTACTGACTGCTGGGTCGAGCAAAATAAATAAAGTGTTGATCATGGAATCAACATAAAATTAACAGAGTACTTGAATCTGCTCAGAATCATGTTTCTGCAGAGCTCTGGATTCAAAACCCTAATTTTACTGAAATGATGATTTATTTCAAATCAATACAGAGTGACACAGGGACCGACTACATGGGATGACGGGTTCACCATATATCGCCCAAATGCTCGAATGATCACAAATACCAAAGTCTCTTGAGGACCAGTTGGTGAAATAATGATTAAATGTTGGTTTAATCATTTACTGAAATAATGCTCGTGTGAGCGACAAATAATAAAACCTGGTTTTATGGAAATATGAAGGACCGACCAAGAGGTCATGAGACCGGCTCTTGGTGGACGTGGGACCAGTGGATGGTCATTTGAGCAAACTTCCAATTGTTTGGAAAGAGTTTGAACCTAATATGAGCAATTGAGCAAATTAGGTTAAAATCACTAAAACATGCGGGACCGGATGTTTGCAAGCCTCAGGGTCACCCTTGGTCGGTCAAGGGGGAAACTCCATGAAACAGGAGAGTTTGATGAAATTAGGGAACCTCCATGAGATGAGAGAAATAAAATAATAAAATAGGGAATATGAGTGTGGGACCGGCAATGGCCAAGGCATGGCCGGCGGGCCATGAGCGCGGGTCCCAGGACACTCTTCCCAATTTTATATAATTTTCATAAAATCAAAGAGATTTGTTAAAATCAAGGTATTTTGTTGAAATCAGGGAGTTTTCATGAAACCAGGAAACAAAACACCAAACAATGATAAAACAATGGACGTGTGGGACCGGCTAGGGCATGGTCGGCTGGCTAGAGCTCGGTCCGACAAGTTTTCCCTAATTTTTTTTAATATTTTCTATGATTTTAGAGAAAATACATGAAATTAGGTAATTTTAGGGAAAATTCATGAAATCAAGGAATTTTCATAATTTAAGAGAAATAATAAAACAATGGGACGTGAGGTGTGGGACCGGCCAAGGCATGACCGGCCGGCCGGTGGTCGGTCCCGTGACACCTTTCCCTAATTTTATTATTTTTTGATGAAACCATGAGATTAGATAAAAATACATGAAATTAGGTAATTTTCATGATTTTAGGGAAAATTCATAAAATCAAGGAATTTTCATAATTTGAGAGAAATAATAAAATAATGGAGATGTGAGACATATGACCGGCCACGGCCAAGGCATGACTGGCCTGCCGGTGATCCCATGACACCTTTCTTTAATTTTATTATTTTTTGATAAAATCATGTGATTTTGATAATTTCTTTGAAATAAAGAAAATTTGCTCGAACGAGAGGATTTTCATGAGATCAGGAAAATAATAAAAGTATGATAAAATATAAAATTGGGCGCGGGACTGGTCACGGCATGACTGGACGGCTGGTGAGCCCAGTCCCCTAGCACTTTTGCTAATATTTTATTATTATTATTATTCCTTCCTATTTTGCATAGGTTCCTCGTTCATTCATATTTTCGGGAATGCTCATTCGTGCATTCAAAATGCTGGTCTGTGCATCATTTGCTAATTACACTTGCACCATTTTTGTCAGGGCTTATTCGATGCTCAAACGCATGTTTCGTTGAGTATTTATCACTAACACGTGGAGTTCTGCTGAGAAGAACCACGAATTGAAGTGACGAAATATAATGGAGAATCATAGAATAATGCTGGATATTCAGGCGATTAATTGATGATTCGTAGAATATTGCTGGATACTCAGACGATAGCTCGTAGAATATTGTTGGATATTCAGACAATTTAAGATAATTAATTGATGGCTCTATACTAGAAGGGCTTCCTGTCTAGGAGCATTAATTATCTGAGGGTCGAGCAATATGAACTTGTTGGAGTGTCATATTCCTCTTATTTAGTCAGGGAAAACCTGGTTGTATCCTGAAGACGTTGTCGCTCTATACTAGCAGGCATGCTGTCTAGGATCCTCCCAATCTTACGATTCTATACAGTATGAGGTGTGTCGTGGTCTCATCTGGGAGACTAGACATCTATATCTTCTCTGAGAGACTTTCTCCATCAGAGGTGGCATGAGCTTTCATGCACAGAGACATGAGTCTCAATACTCATCCGATTGCCGGATCCGGAGTAATTACTGAAATTGCTCAGTATTCATGAGATGTGACGTGGCCTCATCTATGAGACTACACGTCCACATGTACTCTGAGAGATAGCTTTCACAGTCAGAGATTTTATAGCATGAGCTTTCACGCTTTAATGAGAGACATGAGCCTCAATACTCATCCGGTTGCCGAATCTGGAGTATAGTCTTACAATTCTAACCTTTGTAGAAAATCCACCATCTACATTAAGTCCCATGCTTAGTGAGGAACATCCATGTTCCTCACTCAGCATTAAATGGTGATTTTCCAGGTACAAATAAAAATAAGTAATTGAACTCAGTCATAAGATAAGATATTACCAGATTTCGACTGAATGAGCAAACCATGGTTTGAGAGGACACCCCGGTGGCATAATAGAGCATCATCCAGTGAACATAAATTGGTGTTGAACCGCTGATTCGATGGTGGAACCTTGGTTGGTTTAGGATTCATGGGTCGGGCCCAAAATGGAAATCCTTAAGGAATTAGGTTTTGGAAATAAAATTAGGTATAAAAGGAATTAAATCCTTTTTTTTCTATTTCCTCCCACACAACCGACCACCTTCATCATATTCCTCCCATCTTCACGTCCGAGCATCAGGAGCAGCAGGAGAAAATTTCCGGAGTTGCTGATCGTCGGCGCCGCCAGTCACCGTCCGGACGATTTCCGGCCAACTCCGACCAGGTAAAAAAAAATGAAAACTTGCTGATTTCATCAGTTGTTCATGGTGAAATTCTATACATGTGTATATATTAGTGTGAGTTTTGTATAAAAACCCTTATTTATCAAACGTATGTTCGTTCAATCGTTAGTTTAGGAAACTAGTAACAATCCCTAACTTGAGAGGGATTTTTCTTTGAAAATAGACCTGTGTCCAGTGGTAAAATTTTGTTTATGAGCTTTCATGGGAAACAAAACTTTATATTAAGAGTTGTGAGCTTTCACAAAACCGAACTAGACCTCATTTTAGAGAATAGTGCTCATATGAGGAAAATAGATTTTTTATTTATGTACATAAACTTGTGTTCAGTGATAAAACCTTATTTATGAGCTTTCATGAGAATTAATATTTTATCACAAGAGGTGTGAGCTTTCACAAAAATAACATAAACCTTCGTTTTAAAGAAAATGCTAATACGAAGGAAAACATAGATTTGTTTTTTAAATATATATGTAGCCGTGACATATTATGTGGGATATGATGACATATTTTACTCACATGGATTTTGTTCTCATTAGATAAATTTTTGAAAATTTACGTGAACAAATTACACTAATTATTGTTTTGTAAAAATCAAGACGTGGGTTTTGAGTAACCTTCGAAACTAGACAATTTATTTGTTGTAAATTTCATAGGTCAGTTGTGTGAACGTTCACATTATGAAAATTATGTCTATGATTTTATGAGAAAATCATTTTTTATGAACTAATAAAGTCTCATTCGTTACTGCAGGTTTCAAGGAACGAACTAATTTGTGTGCTAACTTTTGTGGCACAATCACTACTGTTAGTGAAATTGAAAAAGGTAAGAGTTAAGAATTACCTGTTTTTTTTTCTTCAGATGCTGGAATTCTCATTTGCATGAATCCATCATATCGCTAAATTTACATTCAGGCGACTGAAAATAAATATTGTGTGGATTTCATAGTTGCTTCGCAAGGATGTCTGATTCCCCAGGTAATGATGCTTCCAGAGATGAAATGTGTGTAGATGATGACATCTCCAGAGAAGAAACATGTATGGATGAGACTTCTATTGGTGAAGAGAAGAAGAAACACTTGGAGTCAAGAACATTCCGAACATAGATGATGCATTCTTCGATGTTTAGGAGACTGAAAATCGTCTCAAGTACCCAGTGTATCGCCTTTTGATTAATCCCCGAATGGTTACTCAAAAGAAACTAGTGACTCCACGAGCTGCTATCTGGTTTTGTCTTGAACAAGGTCTCTTCTAGGCTTCAATGATTGAATTCAAGCTCTCTCGATGACCCTTAGAGAAGTTTTCTGGATGGGCAAGGCACATGCTGGGATTTCCTCATGTTAGAGCTATGCTGGATAGAGCACAAGTTACCAGGGCCGTTCAGACATCCTGAGATTTATATAGCTTTCATGATGTGCGAGGTATTGTAGCTCTTCTTGCTCTCCGGTGCATCCCAACTCACACGTTTATATGCAGCTGGGGAGAGTTCACTATTACCTTGGAAGATATAGTTGTTTTATTGCATCTTCCAATTACAGGAAATTTTCCCGAAGAACTTTGGACAGCGGAGGAGAAAGCGGCTCCCAAAATTTTAATAACTAAGATGGAGAGAATTAACAAGGCTTCTGGCAAAGGTTTTTATGCTCATTGTTTGACACATTGGTGGCCACGAGACGTCCCTCTTGATGAACCCTACGGTATGTTATCTATTGCTGCTTTCTTGTTTTTATGTCTGTCCAGGGACGTGTTTGAAGACGCTGGAACTCTGTTGAATCTGTTTGTAATCCCTTTCGCTATTAAGATATCTCAAGGTGAACAACTTCCGCTAGGTAGCTTGTTCTTGGGCTCCTTGTATTATAACCTGAATTCTTTAGTTATAGACTCCGGCGTTTCGAACGTCTTTATGAAGATTGAATGATATGCCAATACGATGTTCCTCCAAGCTCTGATGTGGGAATGTTTCGAGAATTATGTGCATATTCCCCTGTAGTATCTTGCAAGGTTTGAACTCTGCTGATTATCGACATATTTTCCATGAGAAGGACAACGCTAGGATTATGCGCTGGTCTACGAAGCAAATTCAGTCCAAGACGCGCTTCGTTAATGTATTAGGTGATGAGTCTGAGTTCAACTTCCATCCTTGGGTGGTGGTTCCTCCTCACATTTCTCAGTTGATGACTTTCAACACTGTAGAAAGTAAGTATTTTAAATTCGGTGCTGATTTGAGCGATGGCGAAAGATCTTTCATGCTGAGTTGCACTCCCGATCATCTATTATCAGCCATATATGGAGATTTTTTGGTGGAGGAGTATAACATTGATAGAACCGCCCGTCAGATGGGTATGGACCAATGTGTCCCAACTTTTCGAAGGAGAAAACTATCAATGGAACAACTTAAGACTTGTTTAGATCATACACATGCTGAAGGAAGCTCTTATTGGTTCCCTTGTGTTGATCGAACCACATATATGACTCCAGGTTACATAGAATTATGGGATCAGTAGCTTGAGCATCTAAATGATTATGTGATGGCTGTCCAACCTTTAGTAAAAGAGCTTACTTCTTCTGAGATGAGTGCCTCTCATCCAAGATTAAGGAATATTTATGGTGGTGATAAGCGAAAGACATCTCCAGGAAGTTCACCGGTATGTATTCTTTTGCGTATTCCTCATACAACTTGTATAATAGTCTTTAATTATCACATCAATTTCTTCTTGCAGGATGGTTATGCTGTGATACCTCGAATTGAAGTGAACTTCTCATAATCAGAGGCAATTATTCACGGTGGAGAAGGCAGGAGCAAAATTTGCAAGTTGTTGCCCAACACCATAAAGTCCCCAGTCGCCTTTTTGGTGAGTTGTTGACATTTTCCTCCATGACCTCTTCTACCCGCTTTACTAGGATCATAAAATCAATATTTGTTATTTGATTGTATAATTTTTCTCCATCTGTTATTGATGGTCTTCATTTCGCTCCTGGTCAAACAACTCAGGGATACAATACCGACGAGGAAGTTGATGTAAGTATCCCTTTTTCAAGTTACACCAGTGTAACATGCCTCTGGATGATTTAATGATGACCATTATTGATGTATTCAGGAGGAATTTTTCATGTATGAGGGGGATGTTGATGCACCGCACTCCTCATCGAGTGATAAGAATGTGGAAAACTCCCGAAATCCTGAATCGAATGAAAATATGGAGAGTTTTCAGAATTTAGAACCGAATGAAGATAACGGAGTTGCCAATGGAGATTCCAACATCACCATATCTTCAAACAGTTTGGAGACTCCCCTAGTAAGTATTTCTCCTGTAGATTCTCCATAGAAGTATGAAATTTCCGATTTGTGCATGAATGAATGAAAACTCATGTGAATATGCGAGTAATTTTGCTGAAATACGTCACTAGAAAATTTCAATTTTCAGCCCTTTAGTCGAAATGCTGTAGAATCCTCATTTGAGATCGGTTTTTCGATATCTGCATATGTATCTTCAATCCCAGGAAATTTCCAAGCTTTATCAAAGAATATTTTTAAATTCTGAGTGTGTTCAGGACCTGAAAAAGGCGAAATAGTAACCTTCCAAGAGACTTTCAGAACTTTTTCATATTGCGCGTTACTTCATGTTTTGACCATATATCCTTGCTCGTTTATCCAATAATCATAAAATTTTGAAATGTTGTAGAGAACTTCCATACGGAGAGAATGGTATATATCCCAACTCCATACTCCATACCAATTGCTCCCAGTTCGTCGTTGAACACAGGGAAGCATAAATTTTCTTCAGCTGAGTTTCTTTGAAAACGTGTTTCATGACTTTGATGCTACGTGCACACATCTTAGATGCATAATAAGGAACTTATATGATGTTAGTTAATTTACTTCCTTGAATTTGTGATTGCGTTGGATTTCCACCCTTGAATCATTCTAATCCCATGTAATCTTCGCATTAGGTGCCGAACGATGAAGTTGGGAATCATGGATCCAATAACGATGGTTTGGATAATCCGAGAGTTGTTGGTGAAAATACTTCCACATCTGCGCCTCAAAATGATGAAGTGCTGGTAGTTGATGTCGTGGAGGTGATGGAAACTCCAATTGTTCCCCAGACGGTGGAACCCGAACCCGAAATAGCAAAAGTTACTTCCTCTGAAATCGTCTCTATGATTATTGACACCGCTCTAGTAATTGAGAACTAGATGATAGTGCATGAGTATCATACTGCAGGGATTTCCTTTGATCTTAAATTTGGTTCGTTACTCCCATATCACCAGCTTGTTGGAGGTTTTAGCGTTCCCATTGGATATGCTGCTATGTACAAGGAACTGTGGGAAATGTATGGACACATTGTTGATACTCGGGATCCAGGAGGCATTTATTTCTTGACAAAACAAGTAGTGGTCATCTTGCGTGTTATAGATGATATCCGGATTACGGCCAGAAATGATGTGTCCCAAGAAGTACTCTTTGATTGGGAGTACAACTTGAAGAATGCTGAAGAACTTGGTTTCAATATGAAGTGGCTCCGTGAAAGACTTGAAGCTATCAAGAAATCCATAAAGGGTGACTCTCCTTTCCCTACCATTGATATTGTATTGAAGAAGATGAATGAAGTCGCCGAGCTAACCAGGAAGCTAGAGACGGAAAAGGCAGCCTTGAAAGTCTTGAAGAAGGCAGAGGAGAAAAAATCTTTCTTTGATGGCTTTCTTTAGTTTCCTTTCTGTAATCTCGTGAACATGAACTTTGTGAGAGATGTGAGATTTTATTTGGGTTTTGGATTTTTGGTAGGTATTGAGTCTATGACTGAGGATTTTCTTTTGATTTTGGATTTGATAAAGATTTTTCTTTAAGTAAAGTGAACTGAATCTTGATAAATTGCTGAATTCAAATATTGATTGCAAGTATTGCAAACGTTTTGGAGGAATTGAAATACAATGAAAGAAAATCATAAATGCCAAATCCAGACGTCATGAGTGCTTAAACGCCCAGTACCTCAAATGCCCAATAATTTCAGACAAATGCCTTAAGACAATTCTCGTGAATTACTGGTAGGGTTCTACCATCTGTGTTGATCAATTTGTAGTATCCTCCAGTTATGTACTTAGCAACCATAAATGGTCCTTCCCAATTGGAGCTCCTTGCAGAATGGAGATATCGTCTAGTTACCTTTAGAACCAAATCTCCCTCCTCGAATTTGTTCGGCTTTGCAGTTCGCGTCTTGAATATTTTGCGCTGATTCCACGGTTGTGGCACATATGGACACTCATGCAGAGGAGAGTATCCAGCATACTGTCTGTCGTGCTTAGCCAAATCTTCAGTAATAAACCTTTTGATAGATTGATCAACATGAAGATGCTCTGAACCCAACCATTGGGTATAATATTGCCGAGGTGAAGTTATCCATTCATAGCTCTTAGTTATTGCTAAATTATTCATGGGGAGAAGTCCCTAGATCAACGTAGCATATTTGAACATTGGTAATATTAGAGCATGAGGAGGAATAAGACTTGCCTGAGCTCGAAACATTTTAACAAAGGTGTGTGAAGTTTCTCCAGGTTCTTGCGTAACTTACTTCAGATGCTCAAATAGTGGGGCGTCGTCCACTTCTTTTTCCAACTCAAAGTCTTTGTTGGCGGTAGAGTGTGCTGAAGGCCTGAGAGTTATCCTTCCATCATGAATCCAAGTTCTTCCAAGGATCATGTCATATCCGAGGTCTTCCCGGATTAAGTAAAACTTGGTCTCAGTGCAGACCAAAATTTCTGTAACTTTGAGAGTGATAAAGCCATATGCATATCGGGAAATCCCTTCGTGGTATGTGATTGCTATGGAAGTGTGAGTGGCCTATTGTCGAGTGATGCCAGCGGCTCTGAGAGTTTTCAAAGGGATGATGTTAACAGCAGTACTAATATCAACAAATTCCCTTTTGAATTCATTTCCTTTAATGTGCACTATGGTGAGCAGTAACCAGTCATACATTTTTTTGTCGGTGGCTAGAGGTTCAGGAGGTACATCTGGAATCATTAGGAATTTCCCAAAAACTATGTGGTTCAAAGCCGTGAACATGTCTCCCCTTTGCGCCTTCGACGGGTAGAGCAATTCGCAGACATACTCTATCAATGACTGAACTGCTTCCTTGACTGGTGCTTTGGAAATAGAGAAAGTCCTGACAGGAAAAGGATCTCTGTGCACTCCTTCGGCTCCAAGATTAAGTTCTCATGACTAAACCTTTTCTCTGAATATGCATTTCAAAATTTTGCAGATATTAGTGGGGTGATTGACGAACCCGTGGAATCGGCAGTAACGAGTATTTTCCATGTCTTCCTCAGTTGGGTCACTCCTGACATATGGCAATTTGATTGTACCATCTTGGATCCATGCATCTAGTAGTCCGAGCACTTCTCCAATGGGGAGAGGAAAGTCAGGTGCATCTTGATCAGGAGCCTCTGTGCACTGGCCAGGAGCCCGCGTCTGTGATTTGTCCTTCTTTTGTTTCTTTGGAGGAGTTAAATCATGCTTGTTCGGGGATTCAACCTTGCGTTTGCTCCCTTATGCAACATCGTTTGTGAAGGACTGCAGGTTGTACTGCTTGTTGATCATACGTCTGCTTCCTCGAGTGTCACGCGCTTCCTCGGTCTTTGTAGATTTTGCTATTTCCAACATAACAGGTGAAGTGGTTGCTAATCTCTTCGCAGTTTTGTGAAGCCATGAGAAAGTCTGAAATCGAAGATTCTCCATCCGAGCTCTGTAAACCGGGAGCATGTCGTGGATTCATGAATCTACCAGCTATTGTTCCGTGATATTTGGGTCATGACAATCAATAGCTTGGACTCAGAATCTTTTCACATAGTCATTGGGATTTTCACTTCTCTGAAACATCCTTCCAAGGTCAGAGAGAGTGACTTGCTCTGACACGAAGAAGTACTTCCTGTAGAAGGTGTTGATCATTTCTCCCTAATTGTTGATAGTCCCCGGTGCAATGTTGTTGTACCAGGTGTATGCTTTGCCTTTCAAGGATTTTGAAAACTCCTTGAGTCGAACAACATGTTTATGTTCATGCTCTCCCAAGGCTTAAAGGAAACTAGAGACGTGTTCTCGAGCATTGCCAGTTCTATCGTATAGAGTAAAAGTTGGAGAAATGTAACCTTTAGGAAGAGGAATCCTCTGCGTAGCGGCAGGATAAGGAGGTTGGTGACGATGGACATGTGATGTATTTCCCTTTCCACGGTTCTCCAGAAAATGCTCCAAGTCTTCACGAGTAATGAAGTTTGATGACCCATTTGTGGATGGATCACCTGTAGCTTTGCCGGCTTCATCATCATCTACTATATGAATTGGAATTACCTCAGGATCGTCATCTGAGGATTTTTCCTTCTCTTTTACCTTTCCTTGAATTTTCTCTGACATTTTGTCAGTGAGATTATTCAACTGATCAAATAGCTTCTTCTGTGCTACAGCCATATCTGTCTGATTCTACGCAAATATTTCCTGCACTTTGATGAGATCAGCAATGGTAGATGGTTGGTTTCCTATGATTTCCTCAGGGTGTCGGACAAACAAAGGATGACCCTATATGTGGGGAGGAGTAATATCACCACCATCAGTATTTGTGGTCGGAATTATTTCCGGAATGCCCTCATTGTCGTTATTGTTGTTGTTGTCGTTATTGTTAGTGCTAGCACCGTTAGTGTTGGAACCTGTGACTAACCCATACCTAAGACCAGCCATCTTGTGAAACTGTGAGATTGCAACCGAGAGATTAATCTCCCACCGTGGTCGCCAATCTGTAGATGGGGAAAAATGATTTGCTGGTTTTTACGGAATTGAAGATTCGACCGTGTGGAGACTCCTTGAACCGAGTAAAATGTTGAACCTCATACAGATGCACTGCAAGTAGGGAGTGCTTTAAGTTCGAGAGATCAATCTGTAAGACTCCGGCTTAAACCAAGAACAATGGTCGTTCCAGAGTCAATTCGGTAATAAGAGAGGATGGGTTGATCTGTAGGAGGGAATCTGAGAAATGCGTGAGAACAATGGTGATCTGAGATTGTAGGTGTGTTGTGAATTCAGCGTAAAAATTCTCTAAATGATTGAAATTTTTCTCAATTGAGAGTGATTTCTCTGAGTTCGTATAGAAGAAAGATTGTCTGTATGAACTTTGATGAGAAATTGCTAGACGAATGTTCGAGTGTTCGAAACTTGTCCTTTCAATCAGGATTCAGAGATATTTTATAATGCCGGAGTTGAAAACACCATGATCCCATGAAGTGTGACAGTTTGCTGGAGTTAGAGAGTGGGGGAGTAGGAAATCGTGTTAAACCAATTACTCATCGTGCGGAGACTTGGTTAATTTTACACCCACTACTTTGCTGACTCTTCCAACTGATTCCACGAATTGCTCATATTATCATCATGGGTGAACACACGTGCCGTAGACCACCAGACCAAAACCCTATTTAATATCCCCCCATGTGACACGATTGAAATCTCGTGATTGCGGAGTCAGTTGCTGACTTTATGGGACGATGAGTCCATGTAGTGCTGAGTTGAACATATTAGCAAATGTTCTGAAACTCATAAATTAAATGTGTCTGCTGAGACGTGGTATTATTATAAAGGAAACTGTGTTGTTGAATTGTTGAATATTGATAGTTGATAGTTGAACCAATATTCCTTGATCTGAGCAAATATTGCTAGTCTGAGCAAAATATTGCTAATTTGAATAAACATTGCCGGTTTGAGCGAATATTGCTAGTTTGAGAAAATATTTCTTTTTCGATGAATCGTTGGTAGCAAGCACAAATAAAATATTAATTTTAAGTTACTGACTGCTGGGTCGAGCAAAATAAATAAAGTGTTGATCATGGAATCAACATAAAATTATCAGAGTGCTTGAATCTGATCAGAATCATGTTTCTGCAGAGCTCTGGATTCAAAACCCTAATTTTACTGAAATGATGATTTATTGCAAATCAATATAGAGTGACACAGGGACCGGCTACATGGGATGACGGGTTCACCATATATCGCCCAAATGCTCGAATGAGCAAAAATACCAAAGTCTCTTGAGGACCAGTTGGTGAAATAATGATTAAATGTTGGTTTAATCATTTACTGAAATAATGTTCGTGTGAGCGACAAATAATAAAACCTGGTTTTATGGAAATATGAAGGACTGACAAAGAGGTCATGAGACCGGCTCTTGTGGACGTGGGACCAGTGGATGGTCGTTTGAGCAAACTTCCAATTGTTTGGAAAGAGTTTGAACATAATATGAGCAATTGAGCAAATTAGGTTAAAATCATTAAACCTTGCAGGACCGGATGTTTGCAAGCCTCAGAATCACCCTTGGTCGGTCAAGGGGATGTGCCCATGTCACCATGGTGTCCGTGCTTCAGTCCAGAGAATTTTGATATTTTCTGGAGCACGTTTGAGCAACATTTGGAAAAAATATACAAAATCCATGGTTTTGCTGAAACTGGGAAAATACATGAAATGATGAAAATAATAAATAAAACAGGGAATTACAAGGTGTGGGACCGGCCACGGCTAGGGCATGGTCGGCCGGTTGACAAACACGGTCCCACATGCTTTCCCAGTTTTATGAAATTTTATGTATTTTCTCTGATTTGAGGGAAACTCCATGAAACAGGAGAGTTTGATGAAATTAGGGAACTTCCATGAGATGAGAGAAATAAAATAATAAAATAGGGAATGGGAGTGTGGGAGTGTGGGACCGTCAATGAGCACGGGTCCCAGGACACTCTTCCCAATTTTATATAATTTTCATAAAATCAAAGAGATTTATTAAAATCAAGGTATTTTGTTGAAATCAGGGAGTTT
The DNA here is from genome assembly GCA_023529315.1 of Papaver bracteatum. Lineage (NCBI taxonomy): Eukaryota > Viridiplantae > Streptophyta > Magnoliopsida > Ranunculales > Papaveraceae > Papaver > Papaver bracteatum. The sequence continues at coordinate 151,432 of JAJJWX010005062.1, forward strand.
TCATGAAACCAGGAAACAAAACACCAAACAATAATAAAATTATGGGCGTGTGGGACCGGCTAGGGCATGGCCGGCCTGCTAGATCTCGGTCCCACAAGTTTTCCCTAATTGTTTTAATATTTTCTATGATTTTAGAGAAAATACATGAAATTAGGTAATTTTAGGGAAAATTCATGAAATCAAGGAATTTTCATAATTTAAGAGAAATAATAAAATAATGGGACGTGAGGTGTGGGACCGGCCAAGGCATGACCGACCGGCCGGTGGTCGGTCCCGTGACACCTTTCCCTTATTTTATTATTTTTTTATGAAACCATGAGATTAGATAAAAATACATGAAATTAGGTAATTTTCATGATTTTAGGGAAAATTCATAAAATCAAGGAATTTTCATAATTTGAGAGAAATAATAAAATAATGGAGATGTGAGGCGTGGGACCGGCCACGGCCAAGGCATGACCGGCCGACCGGTGATCCCATGACACATTTCTCTAATTTTATTATTTTTTGATAAAATCATGTGATTTTGATAATTTCTTTGAAATAAAGAAAATTTGCTCGAACGAGAGGATTTTCATGAGATCAGGAAAATAATAAAAGTATGATAAAATATAAAATTTGGCGCTGGACTGGTCACGGCATGACTGGCCGGCTGGTGAGCCCAGTCCCCTGGCGTTTTTGCTAATATTTTATTATTATTATTTTTCCTTCCTATTTTGCATAGGTTCCTCGTTCATTCATATTTTCTGGAATGCTCGTTCGTGCGTTTTTGCTATTATTTTATTATTATTATTTTTCCTTCCTATTTTGCATAGGTTCCTCGTTCATTCATATTTTCTGGAATGCTCGTTATGTGCACTATTTGCTAATTACATGTGCACCATTTTTGTCAGGGCTTATTTGATGCTCAAACGCCTGTTTCGTTGAATATTTATCACTAACCCGTGGAGTTCTGCTGGGAAAAACCACGAATTGAAGTGACGAAATATAACGGAGAATCATAGAATATTGCTGGATATTCAGGAAATTAATTGATGATTCATAGAATATTGCTGGATACTCAGACGATGGCTCATAGAATATTTCTAGATACTCAGACGATTTAAGATAATAAATTGATGGATCTATACTAGAAGGGATTCCTATCTAGGAGCATTAATTATCTGAGGGTCGAGCAATATGAACTTGCTGGAGTGTCATATTCCTCTTGTATAGTCATGGAAAACCTGGTTGTATCCTGAAGATGTTGTCGCTCTATACTAGCAGGCATGCTGTCTAGGAGCCTCCCAATCTTTCGATTCTATACAGTATGAGGTGTGTCGTGGTCTCAGCTAGGAGACTACACATCTACATCTTCTCTGAGAGACTTTCTCCATCAGAGGTGGCATGAGCTTTCATGCACAGAGACATGAGTCTCAATACTCATCTGATTGCCGGATCTGGAGTAATTACTTAAATTGCTCAGTATTCATGAGATGTGTCGTGGCCTCAGTTGGGAGACTACACATCCACATGTACTCTGAGAGATAACTTTCTCAGTCAGAGATTTTATGGCATGAGCTTTCACACTTTAACGAGAGACATGGGCATCAATACTCATCCGGTTTCCGAATCTGGAGTATAATCTTACAATTCTACCCTTTGTCGAAAATCCACCATCTACAGTTTCCTTTTGTCCGAACTTCTTAGTTTTATTCAAAAATTCCAAATTAAACTTATCTAGAAAATCATGATAAACATGAACAATTTCTTGGATCTATAACTATCTATTAGAGCATACCTCGGTTGAACCCACTAGCGTTGGTATGTCAAGTTAGTTGTCAATTTTAGTTTCCAAAATGCATTCTTGATTTAGCATACTAAAGATAGTTTCAGACTAGATTAGGTCTAAGAAGTTGAATCGAAGCTATCCTTAAAGGATGAAGATTGAAGATTGAAGACTACAAGAAGACATTAACTAGTAATTCACCAACAAAGGTATGTGATTGATTTCATTTGGATTCTTGTTCAATTCTACCATTCTAATCTATCGAGATAAATGCTCACTCTATGGAACAATTCCTATGACGGTAAATATACATTTATGTATATATATACTTGAGGTTATTTGATTCATGACCTTTGTGACATTAACCTTTATCCCTCTAGAGGATCTCATGTTATAATGAATGATCTTGTGAATTCAACGAGCCAAGAATCACTCAATTCCGAGTTATAACGATGAAGTTATGAGTGATTTATTAAAGTAACAATTATAAGTGTTGCTGTAATTGTTACAGTTCGTTAGTAGGAAACAATCCATGGACTGTTTGTAACAGTTCGCGGACTTGGACCCAATTACGTGCCTAAAAGGCATTTTTGGTCAAATTGGTGATGTTTCCTTATCTAGGAAAGTTAGCTATTACTCCAAACATCTTTAATTACCATATTAAAGTGTTTGTGATTTCTTCCTAATTTAATTTGTGATTTATTCACATAAATACAATATTTGCTAATTAATTATTTATTTAATTATTTTGGCAAGAGTTGTAAATTAGGAAAGACTCCCAAAAATAGGAGAGTCTTGAAAAGGGAAAATAGCTTTGCTTAGTTTTCAAGCTATGTTTCACTATAAATATTGAGTTCGTGAGTTTACAATTTTTTCATCCCTTTGGAAAATTGACGTAAGCTCTGCAGGTTGTTTTCCACGTCTTATGTTCTTCGTGAACAAGAGTGAGATTAAAGTATTTGTATTGGGGATCACAAAGCCAAGTTGAATCTAGTCTTCGTGATTTATTATACAACTTGTAATCTAGGTTTTTCACCTCTTGTCTATTCTAAGGTTTTCTCTTCTGATATAAAACCATTCAAGAGTTTTTGATCATAAACCCTAGGTTTTGATAGGTTTCAGTTTCCGGTCGTATACCAACACTTGTTAGTCGAAATCGGAGACTAGAAAGAAAAACTTCTTTTGAGGCATCTCGAAAAATCCTTGAGAAGTTTTAAACAAGATATCTTTATATTATCTAGTTGTTCTTGTTGTAGAATTATTAGGGTTTTCTTAAACTTGGAAATTGATATTTGGAATCACCCAAGTTCACTTATGAAAATCAGTTCACTGACTTCTTGTGAGTACGCATACTGATTGTAAGTTAAAACCCTAATCTACAAGATTTACAAAACCTTGATTTATATCTAAAGGGAAATCAAACTGGTGTTTTGTGCAAACAAATATCAAATCGTATCAATCGTGTTGTTGTATCTTCTAAAGAGAATCTTGGGTTATGCTAGAAGATTTGTGTGAAGAGTTCCTAAAGAGAATTGGTGTTCTGCAAGGAGTTCTATAAGAATACAGCTGAAGAAGGTATTACATCTAGTCCGAATAGGTAGTAGGAAACGGGTGTAACAGCTTATAATCAGTGTATGTTTATTCTGGACTAGGTCCCGGGGTTTTTCTGCATTTGCAGTTTTCTCGTTAACAAAATTGCTGGTGTCTGTGTTATTTCTTTTCCTCATTATATTTTATTTATATAATTGAAATAATACAGGTTGTACGTTAATCAATCATAGTTGTTAAATCCGATCATGTTTGTTGGATAAGACTTGATTGATCTTGAACAATTGTTTTTGTTATTTTCATTTTGTTAGACCAGTCCGGACTAACCTTATTTCAAGTGGACACCGTGTTGAAATATTCCTTTAGTGATTGTTGCTTAAAGAGGTTTATACACGGTGGATATTGAATAGGTTGTGATTAACACAAAAGCTTGTTTAAAGAAACCTCACACTAAAATCAAGTTTACGGACTTGCTTCTGTTTAACTATTTATTGTGTTGAGAAGGAGATAAATCTCTTTAATATTATTTCTCAATTGAGTTTTTATTCTTGAGATTATATTGAAGTTTGTTCCATTCAGATTGCCAAACGAAATATTGGGTGTGGTTGTTAGACTCCGCTTTTTCACTATCCATAAAAGCCTACAACTTTTCTGATAATCAATTACACAAATTATATGTGCTCCAGATTTATTGTGCCATTCCCATCCATAAATACTAGCACAGATGGGGATGAGAATGCTCAATCTTGATACAACTAAGTTGTATCGAAATAAGCTTTTTCAAGCTTATATTGAATATCAGAAACATAGTTCATGTTCCTTTTGGGGAATTTATTCCCAATATATTTTCTCCCAAGACGATGATCTTTTCTAACTCTAGAGATATGATCATGTGGAGAAATTGTACCGATGTGAGAATTCTCAGAGATTGATAGATCTCTCTTAATTATTTTAATGAGATTTTCATAAGATTTTCTCATTCTAAAGACTTCCTTATGATTCACATCAGTGTGATTATCTGAAACAATTATTGGAAATCCCTCATTGTTTCTTTTGGAAGAGATTATCTGAAAATACGAGGGTCAAACAACCTAACCCAATATTTCGATTAGCAATCTGTATGGACTAACTTGAATATACTTTTAAGAGAATCAACTAGACAGTCAGACTCAATCTTAAATAAAAAATTTATCAAGGAGTTAATATCTCTATCTCTCGATTTTATCTATACTCAAACAAATAGAAATATGTGAGTCTTTATCAAATACAAGAGATATAAACTTGGATGGTACCAAAGACCAATATCCAAGGATCAATCAATTTCCAATCAACAACCAAATGTTGGTTTACACAATTCATCGATACAACGTATAACCTGTGATATTTCAATTATATAACAAAATATAATGTGGAATATAAATAACATAGACACCAGAAGTTTTGTTAACTAGGAAACCGAAAATTCAGAAAAACCCCGAGACCTAGTCCAGATTGAATACTACATTGTATTAAGCCTACTACAAACTAATTTCGGTCTGGACTGTAGTTGAACCCTAACCAATCTCGCACTGATTTAAGGTACAGTTGTGCTCCTTATATCTCTTATCCCAGTAGGATACTATGCACTTGATTCCCTTAGCTGATCTCACCCACAACCAAAAGTTTCTACGACCCAAAGTCGAAGACTTTAATAAACAAATGTGTATCACACAGAAAAGTCTACGATAATAGATAAATCTATCTCCCACAGATAAACCTATGAGTTTGTTTCGTATTTTGATATAAATCAAGGTGAACATGAACTACTTGCTAACCCGGACTTATATTCCCGAAGAACATCCTAGAATTATCAATCACCTCACAATAATCTTAATCGTATGGTACCGAAACAAGATATTGTGGAATCACAAACGATGAGACGGAGATGTTTGTGATTTCTTTTTATCATGACTTATCGGAGATATAATATCAAGTCAATCTTTCAATTGAACTCATATGATATAAAATGGAAATATCATATCGCTTAACTACAAGAGAAGTAGTTTAGTATGGCTTCACAATCCCAATAAATTCTTTAAGTCGTTAACCTACAGGGTCTCGAGAATAAACCTAAGGTTAAAGGAGAATCGACTCTGGCTGAACCAACCAGTATCACACGGGAAGTGTGGGGATTAGTTTTTTCGGCTGCTAGAGTTCTCCTTTATATAGTTTTCAAATCAGGGTTTGCAATCTAAGTCACCTTGGTAACAAAGCATTCAATATTCACCGTTAGATGAAAAACCTGATTCAACCAGGCTAATATCCTTCACCGTTAGATCAAAACTTAGCTTGTCACACACAAATGAAATGTATTTCATTTAGGCTTGAGTAACCGTACCTAAACATGTACATTTGGTTGGTTCGCAAATAGATAACCAATGGTTATCCATATGAGCACTTTCATATCAACCGTATTCATCTTATTCACAATTAGTTCAAATGACTCAAAAGAACTAGTTAAAGAGTTGTTCAATTGCTTTGATCTTTATACATAGACACAATTGAAACAAAATCGGTTTGATTCACTCAAATAAATTCATGAACAATATAACCATGGTTTGCAAAGATTGCATTCCTTATTGATCTATTGTTTAAGTTCATGAGCTACCGATTTGAGAAATATAACCAACTTGGGTACGCGTACGGGTATTCATACCTTAGCTATCGGATTTGAGTTTCCAAACTCAACAGAATTTTTCGGGTAGAAAAGCTCTGCCAGTATACGTACCCAACCTGTCTCCTTCACCAATATCGTATGCACACATATGCACACACTTGGTTTACGGTACATGGATTTATACACTAATGTGCGAACACACTATGTATGCTTATATCCATAGGTGGTTACATAATATCAACTCTACATTTCAATCATTGAAACATTCTTCTATAATGTTATAACATTCGTTATTCACAACTATCGTCATCAAATCCATTTTCAAAATTGAAACGTCATCATGACTTTCGTCACGGGTAAAGATGAATAATGGTTAAAGCAAAAACTTAATTACCAACACATATTTCGAGAAATAGATAGGCGAGTAAAATCGGCTCAAAATAGCAAATATGTATGGATGAAAACTATCATACTTATACGACTTTTTTCTCAAGAGTAGGAGATAGAGTAGATAGACTTTTGAGTGATAGATAAGTTCAAGTCTCCACATACCTTTTAGTCGGATGAAGTTCCACTGGTTCCTTGAGTAGTTCTTCGTCTTCGTAAGATGATCGCCATGGAGTCTGGAGCAAAATAAATAAAACCTTGATTATGGAATCAACATAAAATTATCATAGTGTTCGAATATGCTCAGAATCACGTTTCTGCAAAGCTCGGGATTCAAAACCCTAATTTTTCCAAAATGATGATTTATTGCAAATCAACACGGGACCGGATACATAGGATGACGGGTTCACCATATAACGTCCAGATGCTCGAATGAGCAAAAATACCAAAGTCTCTTGAGGACTAGTTGGTGATTTGTTGATAAAAGAATGATTAAATGTTGGTTTAATCATTTATTCGAAAATTGCTCGTCTGAGCTTAAGGTAATAAAACCTAATTAATTATGAAGAGGTGAAATACCGACCAAGGGGTCATGAAATCGTCCCTGGATGGTCATGGGATCAAATGACGATCATTCTATGAAAATCCAAAATTATTTGGACCTAATACATGCAATTGCGCAAATTAGGTCAAATCATGAAAATACATGGAATCGGCTCATTGCGAGCCAAAGATCCAACCTTGGTCGGTCAAGGTAACATGCTCATGTCACCAAAGTGTTCGTATCTCAGTTCTGAGAATTTTGATATTTTCAGATGTGCATTTGAGCAATCATTTGAGAAAATATGAAGAAATCAAGGATTTTTGATAAAACCGTCAAAACTTCATGAGATGAAGGAAAAATAATAAAAAAGGGAATTAAGGGACCGGCCATGGCTAGGGCATGGCCGGACGGCTGACATGCACGGTCCCACATATTTCCAGTTTTATGTAATTTTATGTATTTTCTCTTATTTGAAGGAAATTCCATGAAACTAGAGAGTTTTGATGAAATTAGGGAACTTCCATGATATGAGAGATAAAATAATAATAAAATATGGAATGAGAGTGTGGGACCGGCAATGGCCAAGGCATGGCCGGCTGATAGGTGTCTAAAACACCTTATTTTATATTTAGTATTTACGCTTTCTTTGCTATTTTTCGTGTGAATTATGTATCTTATGTTCGCTTTTGAGTTTCATAGGTACGCTGGAGTCATACGGACGAGAAGGAGAAGAAATAATCCCAAATTGAGCAAGAAGTTCAGAGCCGTCATTTTACAGGCAAACACTATCTGGAGCCCAGCAAAGTATAAGGGGCAACTCAGTTTGGAGAAATGATTAAAGACAACTAGCTGAGGCTAAGGGGTGACTACATGTTATAGGGAACCAACTTGGGGTGGATTTTACCTAATGGGGTGTTATTATCCAGACACAACTCTACACCCTAATTCGAGAAACCAGTTCTCATTATTCTCAATCATTGTGAATCTGAAATTGAGAAGACAAACATCAGCTACTGTTGTCCGAGAGAAAATCGAGAGATTCAGGGGAAGGTGGTTTAAGGGATGAAATCGATAGAGAAGAAGTTAGGGTTTGCCGTCTCCATCACATGATGGATTAATTGAGCAGAATAAATAAATGGAGGGTCTGGTGGTGCCAGAATGGTGTGTGGAATCAGGGACGAGATTTAAACAACAACGAGTTCGTTGTTGCCGATTGAAGGAAGAAGAATTGTTGCTCGAGTTCAAGGAAGAAATTGAGGTTGTTGTTGACTGAGAAAACAACGATGGGTTCTGAAATTCTCTTTTGATTCTGGTGATGGGGTTTTATGCGATTAATAAGATTTAAATAGGTTTTTGGTTGAATCTGACAATAGAGCTATTGTTGTTAAAGGGGTTTGATTTGAATTCGATTTTATCAGCAACTGTGAACGGATTTAGGTGTTGGGTTTGTGCCAAATTGCAGGGAAAGAACTGAAATGGAAGGAGAACGCTGCAATTGCAGTTTTGATATTTGTGTGGTGCTCAGAGGAATCAATTGGGAGTTTTGAGAAGAAATCTGGTTCTCTGAAGATGGGTCTTTGGTGATACAACAAATAGAGGAACAGTGAAGAAGATCTGGCAGTGATAAGCAATTAGAAGCTAAAATGGATTGTAATGACTTGAAGAACTGTGATGCTGCGGGAATGAAGTAGTATGTTGTTTGATCTGACATGGCTCGAGTCTGTGGCACTGTTGCCTGGAGTTGGTTTGCAATGCAGGAGATGACATGTTGCAGGGAATGAGCCTGGTTGTTTATGTTGGTGGTGTTGCTGCAATGGAAGAATGGCTCGAACTATGAAGTAGTGGTGGATGAATTTGGTGGAAAGATTGCTGCAATGGCAATGTGTTGATGTTGTCAATGATGGCCAGTTAGCAGGTGAGATGGCTTGGATAGAAATGCTGTTCTTGAGGTGCTGGGAATGAAGAATGCAAGTGCAGGAAAGTCTGGTGACAAGTAGAAGCAGTGATGCAAGGGACTATGTGGTGCTGCCAGTGACTTAAGCTGAATGTATTGCACATATGGAGAATGGTTGCTGCTGCAATGAATGAATTGAATCTAGAGATGGAACCAGTTAGGCAGAGAAGTTATGGGCTCTTGGTGTGAAGACATGTATGTTGATGCTTTTGCAGTGAGGAATGCAGTTGTGCAGAGATAGTGGTGCAGATGTTGTTTGAGTGAGATGTATATAACTGGAGCTGCAGATGGTTGAGATTTGAGGTGGAGCTATGTGGTGAGCTGACTTGCAGGTATAAATGAGTTATGAAATGGAGATTTGATGTTGTTGGAGAATGGAATTGCAGGTCTGAAGCACAGTGGTGGTTGTAGCTCAAGTTGTAGCTGCAACTGGTAGTTGTTGGTTGCCAAGAGATGGCAGTGGCAATGGATAGCGTAGCTGGGAATAGTACCGTGAGCGGTTGCAGGTACATCGACAGTGCAAAAATCAAGAGAGATACTCTAGAGCTGAATTGCACAACTGGAGGTTATGGAATTACAGGAGCAAGTGTTGGTGCAGCTGGTGGAGATTCAAATGCAAATAGTTACTGGTTGTGTTGCAAAAGCTATGTGATTGATGGATAATGTAGTTTTTGGATGCTATGTATGTATGTATATGCTGAATCACATAAAATTGCAGCTGTGAGTATGAAGCTACATGAAGTGTTGTACAGAAGCTAGAAAGCTGTTGTGCCATGGAACTGTGATGGATGTAGTAGAGTTGCGTCTGAGAAGGATGGAGATGTTGCAGTATGGCAATGAATTGAAGCTACAGAAAGTGCTGGTGCAGAGAAGCACAATGGAACTGGAGAAATGTGAAACTGGTGCAACTAAAGGCAGTGAACTAATTGGAGATTACAGGTGCAGTCAGGCCAAGGTGTTTACAAGGAGTATGTGTTGCTGGTGAGATTGTTGGAGCTGAGTTGCAGGTGAAGCAGTTGAGATGCAACTACAGGGAGTATGTTGAGGTGAATGAATGTGCTGGAATTGGCCGGAATCGCCCGAAATAGGCAGAACTCGGATGGATCGGTAGATACTGAGTTGACTCGGTGAGTTGGACCGAGTTGACAGAGGTGGACTTGGGCCTAAACCGTATGGGCTAGACAGACTTGGTGATTTCGCCTGAGCAGGCCTGCCATGGTTTGTGCGTGACCTAGTCCAGAGAGTGGAAACACTATTAAAAGAAATAACTTTTTCTTGATTCAGAGAATCTACTTTTGTTTCTAGGGTTTAGAGATGGAAACTCTTATCTTTATCCTTGTTATGAAATCCATGAGAATGAGCTAATTTTATTATTGGTGATGGATTGATTTGATTTCACATAACATGTTTCTTGTTCAATAAATTAGTTTTGTCTCATATTATCTTTTATGATTCACCATTAATATTGTTGCATGATTGAATGTTAGTTTTGTCAAGTTGCAAATTGGTAGAACTCACATGCATATCTTTTGCTAGATTAGGGTTATTATACGCAAAAGTGATAATTCCTGATTGCAAGTAGCACAAATATGGTTATTGCTTGTAGTGATATATCCTAGTAACCATATGTGAACCATAACCTTTGTTAAATCGGATTAGTGCTTTTACACGTTCGATTGCTTTGATTGGCCTGATTTCATAGAACTTAATGCATCTAGGGAATTAAACTTGATTAGTGCTTTTACACGTTAGGTTGTTCTCTTAGATAGAATTCATTTTCGCATCTTTTAATGTGATTGTTGTTGACAAGATGAAATTAGCGGTATATTCTTGCGATCAAGGTATTCTAAGGCCATTGATAAATAGAGATTAAATATCAATTCTACTTATTGTTAAAAAGCATGTTTGTGAATGAAGATGAATCCTTAATCAATATCTTTTCTACTTGATTTATTTGTTTATTCGCTTTTATATTTGTTTTAGTATTAAAAATCAGAAAAATTCCCCTTGTTACTTTTAGGAAACCGAAACATATTGACAACGAAAGACTCTCTGTGGATACGAACTCTTTCTTATCACTACTACATTTATTTTAGTTAAGTAAGAAAGTGAAATTATATTTGACCGGCAGACAACCGATCAGATTTTGGCGCCGTTGCCGGGGAGGCAACGGTTGTCACTAGTTTTTGGTTTCTTATTTTTTTTGTTTTGTTTTTCTTTTATTTTCTGGTTTTTAACCTTGGTTTGAGAATCTTATTTCATGTACTTATTTCTCATGGATGGAGCATATTGGAACAATGGATACGGTTTTCAACAACCTCAACAATATGACAACTACCAATTCCAGGGGTATAATCAAAACCAATTCATTGGTTATGATCAATATTCCATGGAACCTTATGGTTTTCCTCAACAACCTTATGGGTACATGTGTGAACAACCACAAGGATTGGAGGATTCTTATGCTCGTGAACAACAAGTCTCTAACTTGTTAGACAACTTTTCCAACTTTGTACGACAAGAGTTTCAAAAAGATAAAGAGGCTACAGACGAGCAACTCCAAGAACTTCGTGAAGGTATTGCTAACCTACAAAGAGATATTGATCAATACAAAGAAGAAAGGTATGAAGAAGAACTTTTTTTTCAAAACAATAATTATTCTAATGTGCCTGTGGTTTGTGATGAATATTTGATTGATGCTAATGTTGAAAAAGGCCAACCTTTGGGGTCTTTCGTTGATAATTGTGTAGTTAACTCAACTATTGATCTTAATAATGATCATTCACCTAAGGATGAGTTTGAGACTAGCAACGCTAAATTCAGCGACGACCAACTTTATGTTAACTATGAAAATTAAGATGATTATGAAGATACATCGGTCGAAGCAATTCATGGTGACATTTCCCAAAGGTGTACTGCGGAATCCTTTTGGGATCAAGATGAAGACGAAGAGGACTATGACACTTTTGTAGATAACTCAAGCATTGATCTTAATAATGATCAAGAGCCTATTCAAAGGGTGGAGCTTGAGGATGATGCATTTTTGAGTGTTCTAAAAAAGTTCCTCATAGTGAAATTTGGATCTGCAGTAGAGCATTAGCCTAGTAATGAAGAGGAGTATGTTAAGAATGAAACCAATTTGACCAATGTTGTGGAAGACCCAATTGAGTATGAAAAAGATTGTAACGAATATGTTGATGTCGAGACTTTGGTTAAGGCAGAAACGAATGAAGAATTGTTGCAAGTTTCAATAGAGGACCACGATGTGCAAGAGGTAAGTAATTCACTTGAAGTTTCTAAGAATGAAGAGGATACTATAATACAAGAGTTGCAAGGCTTGTCTAACCCTTTGCCTATTTATCCTTATCCTTTACCTCTTATTGGCTTGAATATATGTGCTTCGAGAATATTGTTAAATGACTTTGTTTCTCGATATCCACCATTAGAAACTTTTGATTCTCATACTATGAATGTTTGCAAAGAAGAAACCATAGAAGTCCCTGATTTTTATGTTCTTTATACACTTCCAAGTGTAGAAAAGAATAAGTGTGGGAGAAACTTCTATGGGGCGATAGCTTCAATTCTATTTTTTGTACTAATATTTGTGTCAAGCTAATATTTGCAAAACAGGTTACATGGAAGGATCCCCAACTTTTCAGATTATTGGTGTATGGGGAATTCGTCTTGCAAGTCGGGCTGACGACTTTAAACCAAGCGCTAAATGGGAGGCAACCCACCAGTTTTGTATCTTTACCTTTATCTTTTTATTCTTTAAGCATTTTATCTTTATTTTCTTGTTTTTGCATATCATTTGCGAAATTTCCCACCTTGAACTTTCTTTGAACGATTCAATTTTACATTAAGGACAATGTAAAGTTTAAGTGTGGGGGAGCATTTATATGTTTGTATAGTTTATTTTAGTTTGATTTATGCCTTTAGTTAAAAGAAGAAAAAAAATCAGAAAAATCAGAAAAATAGAAAAAACTAGAAAAAAAATTGTGCTTTTTGAACTCCGAGATCTAGAAACTTGTGCCTTTAGGATGACACCATTAGTGGATGGAACCATTTTGAATGCAGGAGTTGAGGAACCAATTAACTAAAAGGGACGAACATAGCTCAGAAATCACAAATAACATTATAGTTTTAACCATATCTCGGAATATCACCATATCACATTCTTTTTTTATTTTTCCATATTTATCTATTGTTCTCTAAGTGCTTTGGTGGGTCACTAAAAATCGAGTTGTTATTACTGCTAGGATGAATAGAGTGATTGAGTTGCTAAAAAATAAAAGAAAAAAAAGACCGACCAATTAGACCAAACGGAATAAAAAGACACTTGGATAGCAGTATGTGTGAAACGTAGTCCCTGTCTCCGTCGCTTAAACAAGCGTGGAATGCAGGATCCAAGGCAACTATCACGTACTTGCTGACAAGAAGCATGCACTTGGATCCAAAAGACCTAATCATGCCGTCATAAAAAAAAATTAATATTGTTGAATAAAGTCACTCCTGGTTCCCTTGTATATGCCAGTTGAGTTGATGTAGAAATAAGATTATTGACCACTGGTTCCCTTGTATATGCCAGTGTGTTGACACTAGAATTGATCAGTAGCTCAATCCAATAGGATGCATAGGTTCATCTTGGCGGTGACCTTCAGACAAATATGGGAAACATCGATCACTTGTGAACATTCTCCAACATCTACATCTATATCCATCTTCTTAATCTTTTCATTGTAATTGTGGTTTGTTAGTTTCCGAGTATTGTGGCTTGTTCGACTATCTAATTAGAGCTTTATTTACTAATATATGAATTGAATTTGCGCAAGGTACCTCCTCCTGTAGTCATTTTGGATTCGTTCATTGATTTGTCACAAATAGACGGAGTTGGAAATATAGGTTTTGTAGGTAGACCTCTTGTAAACCTTCACGAGACTATAACTCGTCCACTAGGGACACCTAGGGGTTCAAAGGCTTGTTATTTATGCTAAAAGTGATCGTAGCCTCGACGACACGGAGTTGTATGTTTGTTTTAGAATTGTTTTGTTTGATTTGCTCGAGGACTAGCAAAGTCTAAGTGTGGGGGAATTTGATAGGTGTCTAAAACACCTTATTTTATATTTAGTATTTACGCTCTCTTTGCTATTTTTCGTGTGAATTATGTATCTTATGTTCGCTTTTGAGTTTCATAGGTACGCTGGAGTCATACGGACGAGAAGGAGAAGAAATAATCCCAAATTTAGAAAGAAGGTCAGATCCGTCATTTTACAGGAAAACACTATCTGGAGCCCAGCAAAGTATAAGGGGCAACTCAGTTTGGAAGAATGATTAAAGACAACTAGCTGAGGCTAAGGGATGACTACATGTTATAGGGCACCAACTTGGGGTGGATTTTACCTAATGGGGTGTTATTATCCAGACACAACTCTACACCCTAATTCGAGAAACCAGTTCTCATTATTCTCAATCATTGTGAATCTAAAATTGAGAAGACAAACAACAACAACTGTTGTCCGAGAGAAAATCGAGAGATTCAGGGGAAGGTGGTTTAAGGGATGAAATCGATAGAGAAGAAGTTAGGGTTTGCCGTCTCCGTCACATGATGGATTAATTGAGCAGAATTGATAAATGGGGGGTCTGGTGGTGCCAGAATGGTGTGTGGAATCAGGGACGAGATTTAAACAACAACGAGTTCGCTGTTGCCGATTGAAGGAAGAATAATTGTTGCTCAAGTTCAAGGAAGAAATTGAGGTTGTTGTTGACTGAGAAAACAACGATGGGTTCTGAAATTCTATTTTGATTCTGGTGATGGGGTTTTATGCGATTGATAAGATTTAAATGGGTTTTTGGTTGAATCTGACAATGGATCTATTGCTGTTAAAGGGGTTTGATTTGAATTCAATTTTATCAGCAACTGTGAACGGATTTAGGTGTTGGGTTTGTGCCAAATTGCAGGGAAAGAACTGAAATGGAAGGAGAATGCTGCAATTGCAGTTTTGATATTTGTGTGGTGCTCAGAGGAATCAATTGGGAGTTTTGAGAAGAAATCTGGTTCTCTGAAGATGGGTCTTTGGTGATACAACAAATAGAGGAACTGTTAAGAAGATCTGGCAGTGATAAGCAATTAGAAGCTAAAATGGATTGTAATGACTTGAAGAACTGTGCTGCTGCGGGAATGAAGTTGTATGTTGTTTGAACTGACATGGCTCGAGTCTGTGGCACTGTTGCCTGGAGTTGGTTTGCAATGCAGGAGCTGACATGTTGCAGGGAATGAGCTTGGTTGTTTATGTTGGTGGTGTTGCTGCAATGGAAGAATGGCTCGAACTATGAAGTAGTGGTGGATGAATTTGGTGGAAAGATTGCTGCAATGGAAATGTGTTGATGTTGTCAATGATGGCCAGTGAGCAGCTGAGATGGCTTGGTTAGAAATGCTGTTCTTGAGGTGCTGGAAATGTAGAATGCAAGTGCAGGGAAGTCTGGTGACAAGTAGAAGCAGTGATGCAAGGGACTATGTGGTGGTGCCAGTAACTTAAGCTGAATGTATTGCACATATGGAGAATGGTTGTTGCTGCAATAAATGAATTGAAGCTAGAGATGGAACCAGTTAGGCAGAGAAGTTATGGGCTCTTGGTGTGAAGACATGGATGTTGATGCTTTTGCAGTGAGGAATGCAGTTGTGCAGAGATAGGGGTGCAGATGTTTTTTGAGTGAGATGTATACAACTGGAGCTGCAGATGGTTGAGCTTTGAGGTGGAGCTATGTGATGAGCTGACTTGCAGGTATAAATGAGTTATGAAATGGAGATTTTATGTTGTTGGAGAATGGAATTGCAGGTCTGAAGCACAGTGGTGGTTGTAGCTCAAGTTGTAGCTGCAACTGGTAGTTGTTGGTTGCCAAGAGATGGTAGTGGCAATGGATAGCGTAGCTGGAAAGAGTACCGTAAGAGGTTGCAGGTACAGCGGCAGTGCAAAACTCAATGGAGATGCTCCAGATCTGAATTGCACAACTGGAGGTTATGGAATTACAGGAGCAAGTGTTGGTGCAGCTGGTGGAGATTCAAATGCAAATAGTTACTGGTTGTGTTGCAAAAGCTATGTGATTGATTGATAATGCAGTTTTTGGATGCTATGTATGTATGTATGAGCTGAATCACATAAAATTGCAGCTGTGAGTATGAAGCTACATGAAGTGTTGTGCAGAATCTAGAAAGCTGTTGTGCCATGGAACTGCGATGGATGTAGTAGAGTTGCGTCTGAGAAGGCTGGAGCTGTTGCAGTATGGCGATGAATTGAAGCTACAGAAAGTGCTGGTGCAGAGAAGCACAATGGAACTGCAGAAATGTGCAACTGGTGCAACTAAAGGCAGTGAACTAATTGGAGATTGCAGGTGCAGTCAGGCCAAGGTGTTTACAAGGAGTATGTGTTGCTGGTGAGATTGTTGGAGCTGAGTTGCAGGTGAAGCAGTTGAGATGCAACTACAGGGAGTATGTTGAGGTGAATGAATGTGCTGGAATTGGCCGAAATCGCCCGAAATAAGCAGAACTCGAATGGATCGGTAGATGCTGAGTTGACTCGGTGAGTTGGACCGAGTTGACAGAGGTGGACTTGGGCCTAAACCGTATGGGCTAGACAGACTTGGTGATTTCGCCTGAGCAGGCCTGCCATGGTTTGTGCGTGACCTAGTCCAGAGAGTGGAAAAACTATTAAAAGAAATAACTTTTTCTTGATTCAGAGAATCTACTTTTGTTTCTAGGGTTTAGAGATGGAAACTCTTATCTTTATCCTTGTTATGAACTCCATGAGCATGAGCTAATTTTATTATTGGTGATGGATTGATTTGATTTCACATAACATGTTTCTTGTTCAATAAATTAGTTTTGTCTCATATTATCGTTTATGATTCACCATTAATATTGTTGCATGATTGAATGTTAGTTTTGTCAAGTTGCAAATTGGTAGAACTCACATGCATATCTTTTGCTAGATTAGGGTTATTATACGCAAAAGTGATAATTCCTGATTGCAAGTAGCACAAATATGGTTATTGCTTGTAGTGATATATCCTAGTAACCATATGTGAACCATAACCTTTGTTAAATCGGATTAGTGCTTTTACACGTTCGATTGCTTTGATTGGCCTGATTTCATAGAACTTAATGCATCTAGGGAATTAAACTTGATTAGTGCTTTTACACGTTAGGTTGTTCTCTTAGATAGAATTCATTTTCGCATCTTTTAATGTGATTTTTGTTGACAAGAGGAAATTAGCGGGATATTTTTGCGATCAAGGTATTCTAGGGCCATTGATAAATAGAGATTAAATATCAATTCTACTTATTGTTAAAAAGCATGTTTGTGAATGAAGATGAATCCTTAATCAATATCTTTTCTACTTGATTTATTTGTTTATTCGCTTTTATATTTGTTTTAGTATTAAAAATCAGAAAAATCCCCCTTGTTACTTTTAGGAAACCGAAACATATTGACAACGAAAGCCTCTCTGTGGATACGAACTCTTTCTTATCACTACTACATTTATTTTAGTTAAGTAAGAAATTGAAATTATATTTGACCGACTGACAACCGATCACCGGCCGGCCAAGCGCGGGTCCCAAGACACTCTTCCCAATTTTACATAATTTTCATGATTTTAGGAAATTTTCATAAAATCAAAGAGATTTGTTAAAATCAAGGTATTTTGTTGAAATCATGGAGTTTTCATGAAACCAGGAAACAAAACACCAAATAATAATAATTAAATAATAGGCATGTGGGACTGGCTAGGGCATGACTGGCCGGCTAGAGCCCGGTCCCATAATTTTTCCCTAATTTTTAAATATTTTCTATGATTTTAGAGAAAATACATGAAATTAAGTAATTTTCATGGTTTTAGGGAAAATTCATGAAATCAAGAAATTTTCATAATTTGAGAGGAATAATAAAATAATGGGGACGTGAGGTGTGGGACCGGCCAAGGTATGGCCAACCAGCTGGTGCTCGATCCCGTGACACCTTTCCCTAATTTTATTATTTTTAATAAAATCATGAGATTAAAGAATTTCCTTGAAACAAAGGAGATTTGCTCGAATGAGAGATTTTTCATGAAACCAGTAAAAATAATAAAATATGATAAAATATAAAATTGGGAGCGGGGCTGGCCACGGCATGACCAGCCGGCTGATGAGCCCAGCCCCCTGGCGCTTTTGCTAATATTTTATTATTATTATTTTTCCTTCTTATATTACATAGGTTCATCGTTCATTCATATTTTGAAATGCTCGTTTGTGCATTCAAAATGTTGGTCTGTGCATTATTTGCTAAGTACACTTGCACCATTTTTGTCAGGGCTTATTCGATGCTCAGATGCCTGTTTCGTTGAATATTTATCACTAACCCGTGGAGTTCTGCTGGGAAGAGACACGAATTGAAGTGACGAAATATAACGAAGAATCGTAGAATATTGCTGGATATTCAGGCGATTAACTAATGGCTCGTAGAATATTGCTGGATATTCAGACGATTTAAGATAATTAATTGATGGCTCTATACTAGAAGGGCTTCCTATCTAGGAGCCATAATTATCTGAGTGTTGAGCAATATGAACTTGATGGAGTGTCATATTCCTCTTGTATAGTCAGGGAAAACATGGTTGCATCCTGAAGACGTTGTCCCTCTATACTAGCATGCATGTTGTCTAGGAGCCGCCCAATCTTTCGATTCTATACAATATGAGATGTGTCGTGGTCTCAGCTGGGAGACTACACATCTACATCTTCTCTGAGAGACTTTCTCCATCAGAGGCTTATGGGATGAGCTTTCATGCTTAGAGACATGAGTCTCGATACTCATCCGATTGTCGGATCCGGAGTAATTACTGAAATTGCTCAGTATTCATGAGATGTGTCGTGGCCTCAGCTGAGAGACTACACATCTACACATACTCTGAGAGACAGCCTTCTCAATCAGAGATTCATGGCATGAGCTTTCATGCTTTAATGAGAGACATGAGCCTCAATACTCATCCGGTTGCCGAATCAGGAGTATAGTTTTACAATTTTTCCCTTTGTCGAAAATCCACCATCTACATCAGGCTAGTGTCTGTAGCGGCTTAATACAGTGTGGTGTTCAAATCTGGACTAGGTCCCGGGATTTTTTCACATTTGCGGTTTCCTCGTTAACAAAATTTCCGGTGTCTGTGTTATTTATTTTCCGCGTTATATTTTCTATATAATTGAAATATCACAGGTTGTGCGTAAGTTCAATCAATTGTGAATCCGACCTTTGGGTTGTTGATTAAATTGATTGACATTTGGATATTGGTTTTTGATACCGTTCAGGTCATTTCTTATATTCAATCGGGCTCGCAAATTCCAATTTGTTTAATTGAAGATTGAATTGAGAAATCTACACCTTTAAACCCCTAAGCCATGCGAGGCCATGCGTCGCGCGGTGAGAATACCCACCCTTGGGTGCCCCTTGAAAATTCTCCATTCCACTTTTCCTCAAATTATATGAATGTAACACTAAATATCTTTTTCGGTTGAAAAAAACGACATCCCTAAAAAACGGTTTTTGATGATTTGTTTACAAAAGAAAACAAGATGAACTTCGGGAAAATATAAACAAAAAGAAAAAACTTCGACAGAGAAACAAACCAATTAACCCTAAAACAAAACCTAATGTTCAAACGATTTGAAGTGATGATCAAATATCAGAGACCAACATAGGTTACAAACCTAGAAAACCCCGTTAATGATTGATAATCATCAACACCCCTGCATCTTAAATCTTAATCTGATGCATGTTTTTTATTTTATTTTTATGTCGACATAATCATGTTTTCCGTCTTTTTCTTTCGCAGTCTGATAGGTGTCTGTTTTATTTAAAAATTTGTTGTTCATAAAAACGGAGGGTGCAGGCCATTTTACGGCATGGGAAGAGAGAAGAAGAAGAATAAATAGGGTGAAACGGAGACTTGATCTTTTAGGGTTTGTTAAAAAACCCTATTAGAACGCTAATCCTTATAGGATATGTGAGTTTATGTCTTTTGATTATAATTTCCCTTTCGTAATCTTCGTTTGTTTTAGTTTTTCATTTGTTTTAATTTCCCATACAGCACCGGTGTTTGTATATTGTTGTTTTCGGATCCGATTCATGGTAAAAAAGTGTATGGTAGTAATCCCTTGATCTAGGAAATTCTTTGTTCGATGTATATGAATGTTTGATGAGTTAGGAAATTCTGATTGTTTCTGGAACTGGATATTTTGCAGGGAAGGATACACACCGCCTCAATGCTTGAAGATTTTCAAGATTTTCTCCTCATTACCTAAGCACCGCCTCAATGCTTGAAATTGTGATTAGAATTCTGAAATATTCTGACATACTCATTTTATTCCCTTATAATTCTTTCTGGTGATTAGATTACTGAAATTGTGATGAAACTGTGGTGTGAATAACTTTGCAGCGGCAAGACTCTTAAGTAAGTGCCTTTCGGGTTGTCACCATGCGAGCACTCTCAGTTGGATCTTATGGACAGAAACCTGGTGAACAATACTAGCAAGAACATTATGGATGGAAACAAGTAGAATTGTTGGGTTGAAACCACTTGGAATGCTTAAATATTTGACCATTTTTAGTTGGTCGATGTCATTCATGCTTACAGCCATCTTTGAGATGATAAACCACTTGGATTGCTTAAATCTTTGACTATTCCAACCCATGTTGATGTTGGAATTAATTACAATAATCGAATGCAAATGGGAAATAATACTTAGATTACACTGATAGTAGTAACAAACAACTCAATAAACTTAGTAGAGGCACGTATGAGATACGCTGAGCTAAAGGTAATATTGCCGCTACTCCTCTCGAGATGCTATAGCAATTAACAAATTACCTCCAGGATACAACTACTGTTAGTTCTCCTCTATGTGTAGCATACACAGAGAGAACCCTTAGAACTTGGCAGCAAAAGTAAAAACAAAAACACAAATTGAAAATACAAATTGTTTCGAGTAATGTAAAAACAATTTTATGTTTCAGTAAACTATATTTTTGTGAACTAAAAATTCGTAAATCAAGAAGTAGTTATACAAAATTATGTTTCTCAGTAAACTACAACTTGTTTCAGAAAAAGAACTGAACGTTTTCGAGTTTTAAGACAAATATTAATAAGAACTTAAGTTTCGAAAATAATTAGAGAAGAAGGAGAAATTCGGAAGATAAGAGTTGAATGGTATGGTTTCAAATGAAGAAATTCATCTTGTATTTATAGCAAAAATTAGTTCGAACGTTTAAAGAGAATCCAAAGCAAAGACAAGATCAGTAAAACACGATCCGTAAAACACGCGTCTCGAACGTTACAAAAGTTTAATGTAAAAGCAGCGTTAAAAATACAAAAAAACGCTTTTGTCGGAATTCAAAATTTTCGAGATTCTTCTCGAGGTGCACATGTGTTACACGGGTTCGGACACCCAAAACCGAGAAGGCAAAGAATAAAATTCTTTACATGTGTGGGAGAAACGTGTGGAAGATTTCAGTAAAAAGAATGGGTCGGATACGCCTACGCCTACGCCTACGCCGACGCCGACGCGTAGCGTTAGCGAGCCGAGCGTGACCGCGAACAGGAAAGGCAATAAGAAATGCAATAAGGTTTAGGCAACCTTGCCATAGTCTAGGGCTTTCCCCATACACAAAGGTCTAAAGACCCAAATGGCCATACCCTTAAGGCTAAACCAATGCTATTTAAGTCTAAAACTCTTAGTGTTTTAGTCTATATGGGACTAATGTTTTATTCATTCACATGAAAAAACATCTAGGGAGCAATAGGTCTTGGGATCAAAACATGGTCCATGCATTTTTTGATTAAAACAAAACATTGTTTTTTCTAACAGTTGAATGACTTTTATGTGCATTACGCCGTGGAACTAATAATTAAACGGACAAGGAGTGTATCAACCTTGCTTATGGTAACAAATTTCGATACACTGCCTTAGTTTTTTTATTTTCTTTACTGGATCATTAAAGTTTATACTGCAGATATTGCTATTTTCTGCAGCGACAATGCATGGATGGCTCCTGAAGTTATACTTAATGAGCCGGCGGATGCGAAGTAGGTTGAAGTTCTTTAGTTGCTTTGTTATTTATATAATTTGGCTATTCTATTTTACCTTTGAATATTACCTTAATAAATAATACATGGAGAACTTTCTAGATCTGATGTAAATAGCTTTGGAGTTGTATGGAGCTTACTAACCCAAAACTTCTTTGGCACGGTCTCATCCCAATACTGGTATCTCAGAATTCTTTTCCCTTGTAGGGTTCATGGACAAACGACTTGAAATGCCGGAAGATATCTACATCCAATGGGAATCTATCATCAAGACTTGCTTGCACATGTGCGTATTCTGTGGAATGCTTCTATATGAATAACTGGTTATTTTGTGTTGAACCCATGTAACATAAAATCGTAGGGAAATTTCATACTGTTTAATTTTCTACTTTGTTTTCCTTTGATGACAACTTAGGGACACAAAATGCAAAAACATAAGAAAAAAGATTGGGGAAAAAAGCACAGTCTACTGACATTAGAAGATGAGCCGTAGACAGATATCAAAAACAAATATGTATTTTTTGTCTCTCCACAATTTTGTTGGTATGAAGGTTGAAAGGGTATGTTCTTTCTGCTTGATGTATGTCAATCTAATTAATTAACAGTTGTAAAAATTAATATTTTATTTTCAGGATATTACCGGAGTTGACGGCAGTTGGATGGTAAATCAATAAAAAATGTTTTAGTAGTAATCAAATGTTGGAATTGTTATTTGACACATAACGATTGCAGAGAAAAACAAAACTAATCTATTGCGCAGGAAACAACATTCCTAACAAGCAAAACTAATCATCTCACAGGAAATATACAACCAAAACAATTCCAATACAGAAAATAAACCAAGTTACTACAGCAGTGTGCTATACCTAAGTGGGGAGGGAACTGTAAACTAAATATTAGCATGGAATTAAAGCCACCAGGGACACCAGTTAAAAGAAATTGTGTTGTGGAAGCAAAATAGTAGACTCCGCTAGAGAATGAACCCGAAGAAGTAATGGATTGGTATAATTACATTGTTTTGAACTACAGTGACAAAGAAAGTAGTTTAAGAAGATCCAAGTACAAATACAATTTAATTTATCATGGCTGACGTGAGAGGAGGAGGAAAGGGCTGTGGTTGTGCTGTATCATGCCCTGGCAGCCAAAGTTGCAGGTGTAAGACCAGCAGAGGAGGAGACAAGGAACACATGAAGTGCTCATGTGGAGAACCATGTGGGTGCATCCCATGCGGGTGTTCCGAAGGTAGCCAAGGAAGTACTGGTGTTGGAAAGGCTTACTGCAAGTGTGGTCCTGGATGTGGTTGTGTTAAGTGTGCCTCTTAAATCGGATGTCGCGGTAGTTGTGAGCCAAAATTAAAAGGTGCAAATGCGTGAGAAGTATGTAGTAGGAGCAGCAGTAGATGTCGTAGTACTTTGGGGTATGTTATGCATGTCGATTTATATTTACATTGTTTTGGATTTTTGTTTGAAATATTTCTCAATTATATGTTTAACCATTTATATATTAAAAAAAAAAAAAAAAAAGTTTAACCATTTATTAAAACAAAACATAAACATCAAAAGAATACTGAAGCATAGGCTGACTGAATGCAACCCAATGGGCGGGCTTAGGATGCTATCAAATTTTAATCTGCAGCGGAACTATCGTGATCAGATCAATTTTAAAATTATATCAATAATCCTAAGCAACCGGCCACGACACACCAATCCAAGTTAAGAATCTTAAAAGGATAGGGCAAGGCGAAGCCGAGCCACACCAAATCTAAAATCCTAAACATGCATTGTGACGGGGCGAGGCTAAGCCAAGCCATACCAAATAAAAAATCCTAAGCATGGACGGGGCGAGCCGAAGTCGAGCCACACAAAATTAAAAATCCGGGGTGATGCGAAGCGAGCCATTCCAAATAAAAAATGCACGATGGGGCGAGGCGAAGCCACAACATACCAACCAAAAATATGGTCGAAAGAAAAAATGATGGTAGATGGTTTTCGGGTCCGCCCGGTGCGTAGCACGGGCATAAAATCTAGTAAAGATATAACTCTTGGATATACTTTTCTTAAGATTGAGTCTGACTGTCTAGTTGATTCTCTTGAAAGTATATATTGGAGTTAGTCAATACATATTGCTAAGCGAAATATTGGGTGTGGTTGTTAGACCCCCGCTTTTTCACAACCGATTGTCAGGAATCGGTTTATATGTGTGAATATAAAGTTCGATTAAGAACTTGATGATTACGGGGGGGAAATTTCAAAGTTCACAATCGGTTCATGTTGCATATCATGTAATCCGATTTGTGTCCACATTTTTCCTGGAACACTTCGTCTTCACAATAAGATTACATGTACACGTAAATAATCATGATTATGACAACCATTCATCACTTTAAAAAACTTGTATACACTGGATCATCATAATTTACTACTGATAGGTAATAGGTACCACCCAGGCTACGATGTGGTCGGGGCCACATATATTTTGTATGTGGCCCCTCTTTATTTTTTGACACATATCTACCTAAAATACCATACCCCTCCAAATCCCCTCAACCGCTCTACTTTTTGAGAAAAAGTTGGAAGTTCAAAAAATAAAAAAGATAAATCATTATGTAATAAAATTAGTTTTTTAGATTTTCACCTATTTTATATGACGTGTCAGCATTTAAAATATGTGGCCCGACCACATCATAGCTGCACCGTATGGGTAATGTCACAAATTAATATTAATTCAAATAAAAAAATAATTCAAATGGAGGGAATAGGGATGAATTGGTTACGACTGTTCAAGTTAAAAGGATTGGTATACATATATACCCGAAATTTCATCTCCCTTTTTGAGTACATAGATAAATTTGTTTGTTCTAAAAACGAATCACGGGAACTCAATCTCGTTGAACCCCTAAAATAATCAAAACATAATTTACGTTTAACTTATTGTGTTCCAAATTTGCCGCATTTTGCCATTTCACCCTAAAATTATGAAGGGTATATTATTTATATGTCCATATTTTTGACATCCAATAAATATATCCTTATACATACAATAATAAATATGTCCCTATTTTTTAATAAACTTATCCATTTAAAATTAGATTGTCTTAATACTCTCACCCATATAATATTTTTCTTTATTTCAAAATCAAAACTAGTGACAAAACCCCTAGGTGAACAAACTAGTGATAAGAAAAACCAGTCATATTATTTTTGACAAATAAAAATCGTTTCAAATAAAAGTGGGACAAAAACCCCAGGTCAAATAATAATGATCAAATTTAGTTTTTTTTACTTTAAAAAATGCCAAACATGCCCTTTTGACTTTTTCTTTTTCTTCTTCTTCTCTGATTTCATTTCTTCTTTGTTCATCTCCTTCTCCCACCACCATCATCACCAGCAGCAACAATGGATATTTCTCCACGAATTTTATTCTCCCCCGACACACCACTGCAAAGGCGGAATCTCACCACTACCATCACCCTCCTCCGCCTCCTTCAATTCCTTCACCACCAACACCATTTCCACCACCGTAAACATCACCACACCCAACTCCTCGTCGCACCACTACCACCATCACCACCGTCGTAACCAGATCTAAAACCTCTTTCAAGTGAAATTCAGTGCCCTAATTTGATTACTACTTCAATTTCAGTGGTATGCAAACACAGGAAGATGAAGAAAAAGGTAAATTAGGGTTTCTTTTATTTGATGGCTTATTGTTCGGATTCGATTGATTAAACGAGTAATTAGAGATGGGTTCTGATTAAGAATGAAGTAGAATTAATTATTTGAGTTCCGTTTTGTTTCCTCAAAATAGAAAGTAGGGTTCATGGATTTTAATTGGATTGTTTGTTGATCTGTGTTTGAGATGTTGAATTTCAAAATTGTAGTGAAGATGTTAAATGGTTGTTGTGTGTGTGTGTGTTGGTGTTATGTAGAAATTCCAAAGGAAGAGAAGAACAAGATATCCCATCTCTCGAGGTCTCTTTCCATGGTAAAGTCCCACTTCTCTGAGGCTGGTTATACAGTTCAGATTGATTCGTCTACCTAATATTAGAGGAAAATCTATGTTAGGCTACAACAATCAGTTATTAGTTCATATAAAACTGAAGTGATGAACATCTCATAATTGAATCTCTGCATTTACAAATGTTAGACGTTTAGTTGAAATCAATTTTTGTTCAATCTTATTTGGTCAGTTTGATAGTGTTAATACTGCTTAAGATTTATGAGATAAGTTGCATACTGGCTCATTGTTATTCTAAAGCCTCTTTTATCTGTATGCATCAGTGATTCCTGCTTTTCTTATAAGTGGAAAATATGACAGACGAACAACTTTTGTTTTTCACAGTTGAGCATCAGAAATTCCTTGTGCGCCTCTTCTTTGTCATCCAAGTCCCTGTTATTCCAGATGTTGGGTCCATCTTAAAGCTTGGAGGTGCAGTGCCACCGCAGCCGGATTGTTGAAACTTCATTCGCTCATTTTCAAATTCAGGAAATGCATCATCAGGTGTGAAAAATTCCAGTGCTTTATCATTACCCTGAGTTTTATTTAGATCATTTGGTTTCCTTAACTCATTACCCTGAGTTTTATGTAGTTGTGACAGTGCAGGTGAGGTTGCGAGGGGATGGTGCCGAGACTGGTAAAGGTTGTTTTTTGTGGCACTGGAGAGAATGTACGAACTGCAGGCAGTGGGTATGTTGCAGAATAGTTGAGCACTGGTAGCATTTTGTTACGGTGAAGCCAAGGAAGATTGCGAGGATTGTAACCGGATTAGGTCCAGAAGCTGGTGCTCCTTTAGCAGCTCATTCTCATGTCGACAAGGTACATATATATCTCTTAGTCATGCAACTTTAAACTGTTTAAATTCTTGAGTAGTTCTTCTTTTACAACTTTCGCCATTTGTATGTGTGAACTTACCAAAACAAGGTCAACAGAGCAACACTTAATCAATCAAGAGCTAATGTGAATCCATGCATATATGCAGAGAAGAAGATTGAAATGGAACTGAGCTTGAGGTGGTGCTATTGAGATGTCAATGGTGTTGGTTGTGAAACTGTGACTGAAATAGTGAATGGTTGTTGACATTAGAACTTGAGTTTTTAGTGTTGAGCTGATTGCAGAAGTATCATTGCAATGGAGTTGTGGACTGACTGAGATGGTACATGAGTTACAAAGAGGGAGTTTGAAGCTGCAATGTAATTATTTGGTTGCAACTGAGTTGAAGGCATATAACAGGATAATGGTGCTGGTGATGGGGTATTTCAGGGTGGAGAGTTGGATAGCATTTGGAGGCTGGCTCGAGTCTGATGTAGGAAGAGAAAATGTGCTAAGTGGTTCACTTCCTGGTGAAACTTAGACAATGGGTAAGGAGTTACTGCAAGAGTTATGTGTGTTATCAATGATGGTTTATAATTTTCTTGTAGTTGAATTATGAAGAAACCAATTATGGTTTCATCTTATTTATGATGAAACCAATTATGGTTCCATATTATTTATGATGAAACCAAAATTGGTTCCATCATATTTATGATGAAACCAAAACAGGTTTCATCCTATTTTTAGCTATGGAGATGATGGTAGTGGTGGTACTGGAGCCATTGGTAGTCAAAGATGGATGTGGTATGTAGTGATGGTGCCAGTTGTGGCATCAGTGGCAGATTTCAATGGCGACATGGGTGATGACGTTCGGAGGTGGTGGTGGACGGCGACGGTGCTGGTGGTGGGCGGTCGTGGTGCAGGTGGCGGTGCGACAGGTGCTGGAGGTGGCTGGTAGTGGTGGTGCAATGGCACGGTGCTGGTCGGAAGTAGTGCTGATGGTTGGTGATGGTGGTGGACGTTTGTGGTGCTGGTGGTGGAGGTGGCTGGTAGTGTTGGTGCAATGACTCGCTGCGATGAACTGTGGTGGTGGCGGCGACGCAATGGTCGTAGTAGTTGGTCACGGTGGTTGGCGGTGGTGTTGGTCGTGGTTATTAGTGAAATGACAATATGTGGAAAAATGATGAAACCGATTTCAGTTTCATCTATGTTTGGTGAAACCAATTTTGGTTCCATCATTTTTTCAGTTTGGTTTCATCATTTTTTTTCTCATTTCAGTTTGGTTTCATCATTTTTTTCTCATTTTGCTGAACATTGATCAATGAAATTAATTGTTTGTGATGGTGGCGGCTGGTTGGTAGTGGTGGTCGTTGATAGAGATGGTGTTGCTCGGTGACGGTGGTGGTCGTCATCAACGGTGGTCTGTGGTTGTGGTCGATGGCTGCGGTGGTAGTTTGCGGAGGTGGTGGTTGGCGGAGGTGGTAGCGGTTGATGACGACGGCGGTTGTGTTCGGCGGTTGTGTTCGGCGGTGGTGGTGTGGTGGCGGCGACGGAGGTGCGGTGGCGGCGGCGGCGGTGCGGTGCAGTGGTGGTGGTAGTTGTGGGGTTGATTTTTATTTTTGTTGGGGTGATTTAAAATTAAATGTGGGGTTGTTTTTATTTTTATTGGGGTGATTTAAAAATAATTCAACTAGAAGGGTAATATAGACAGTTTATGTTAAATGGGGTTTTTGTGAACAATTTGTTTTGTTGGGGTTTTTGTACATGGATAGTGACACCTTTGGGGTTATAACCCGCGCACCGTTTCAAAATAGAACAAATTTCTTCCTCTACCACTAGCACCACCACCACCAACATTCAACTACCATTCCACCACCAACGTTCAACAACCACCACCTACCAACCGCCACCACCACTCCTTCACCACCGCCATTACACCACCAACAGTCCTCCACCACAACTAGTCCGTCGCCGCCACCACCACCGCCACCATTGTTGTCGCCGCCGCCGCCAACACCACTATTTCAGATATTTTTGTATCAATAACAGTAGTTGATCCAAATAAAAATATAACCAACGGTAAAAGTTGATCCAATTTAGGGGATCAACAATAGTAGTTGATCCATAAAAAATAAGGATCAACAATAGAAGTTGATCCAAAATAATGGATCAACAACAGTAGTTGATCAATGTAAAAAGTGACATATATGAATGAGTAATGTTTGTACCATAAGTAAAAATACCACTTAATGGGACGAATCGACACTTGAGTCATCTTTTGGTCCTCATCCAAGCCCGCTAACCAGTCAACCAAGGCATCCCACCAGTCTGCACAGACCGGTCAATGGTCAAAGTCGGTTAACTATCAAAGTCAACATCCGGTCAAGGTCAATGGTCAAAGTCAATGACTGGTCAATGGTCAAAGTCAACCATCGGTCAACTATCGAAGTCAGTCGCACCCCTAGCCAATTTTCAGTCTTGTAGCCGGCAACGCTGTTAACCGATTCTCAGCCAAAAACTCATCCGCACTGCCAGCCAGCTTCTACCCATGCTGCCAACTAGTCTCCAACCATGCTGCCAACTCGCTTCCGTCCATACTGCCAGCCATCATGCCTGTCAACCATCAAGCCAATCCCTACCCGTGCAGTCAGTGATCCATGACAAATGTCCACCAATACTACCTGCCATCATTTATGCAGAATTTATCATGGCGGCATAAATGTGCAGTTTCAGCCATTGAATTCCAGCAGTTTCATCCATTGAATTCCAGCAGTTTCATCCTTGCATAATTTATCATAGAAACATAAAGAGGCAGTTTCATGCAGAATTCATGATGGGAGCATAAATGGACGTTTTCATGCAGAATTAATGGGGGAGCATAAATGGGCAGTTTCTTGCCATTTAAGTGAATATTGAAAATTGGATGTAAAAGGATATAAATAGGGAAGAGCATAGGTCAAAAAGAGGGGGTAGCGAATATGAGAGAAAAAGATGTTGTAACACAAATTATCAATGGAAAACTGCTCCCCAAGGGGATTCACCCGTGGACGTAGGCAACCAGGCTGAACCACGTAAAACGTGCGTCTATCTGTGTCTTTTCATTTGTTCCTCAAATCGTCCCTTAACCCCGAAAACCCCCCAAAATCACCTATTCATTGTGTTTCTTGCCCAAAAGTAATTTTGGGTACAAACATTGGCGCCGACTAAGGGGAACTACGAGTAAAGGAATCGTGTCCTCCCATTGAGAAAGTTGTACAAAACGCTTCAAAATCGTTTCCGTGAAAAAGTTGTTTGAACGTCGTAAAAAATCACTGTTGCAGCCCAGCTGATCATAGCTGCTGCAACCCAGTTTGATCACAATGGTCGCAGTGCAGCTGATCTCAGCTGCTGCTGACCATATAATCGCGCATATTGCAGTCCAGTTGATCGCAACTGCTGCAATCAAGATTCGTTGTATCAGATTTGATGAAGCTATTACCTACGGATACCGCTGAAAATCGCATCACTACAAAATCTGATGATAGTGTTGTTGGGACGCTCAGTCCGCGACAAAAGATGTAGTAAAAAATCATCAAAATTATTGCGGGATGTTCGATCTGCAACATGGCTTGACCAAGTTTTGTTTGTAATCACTACAGACCAGATGATTGCAGCTGCAGCAGACCAGTTAAATACAGTTACTGCAGTCCAGTTGAACACAACTGCTGCAGTTCAGCATCACCTTGTTTGTTTTCAGAATGTTCGATCCGCAACATGTTCAAGTCCAAAGTTCAGAAAAATTTGCTTCTCAAATAATGCATTACCAACCTGTTCGAGTTTGTTGTATGTCAAAATCGCTACTGTCATGATCACAGGGTTTGTCAAGATTGCCTACATCTCTAAGCATTTGAAAATCCTAGAGAATACCTCCAGAAAAGCATCTCAAAAGGTTCCAGAAAAGGCCGCAAAAGTATGGAAAACCGGTGGTGGAAAGTCCATGTAAAACGGCAACAGTCCCCAAAACCGTTGCGAGAAACCATTGAAGGAAAAGGCCACATTGTTGAGCAAGCGTCGCCGAAAGTTTCAAAAAAAAAAAAACAAGAAAAGGCCGGCGGCCAACCATGAAATTCCAAAACGGTTATAAAGGTTTTGAGGGAAAAGATCACTGTTCGAAAAACTGTTGCAAGAGGGGAGACGAAAAGACAACAGTTTTTCAGTAAACTGTTACAAAAGTTCGAGGCAAAAGATCACATTTTATACAAAACTGTTACAAAAAGTTCGAAGGGAAAAGATCACTGAACGCGAAAACCGTGGCGAAAAGATTCAAATTCAAAAAAAAAAACAGGAAAAGCCGGCGACCAAGCCGAGCGGCAATGGCCGATTGTTTGGAGAGGAAATGACGATTGTTTGGACAGGAATTGGCGACTACTCGGAGATTAATTGGAGATTAATTGAGGATAGAGATTCGGTGTGGCGCAACGCAGTTTAATCCCATGGTCCTTAGATGATTCCGCCCCATTCCTCTTGCCGGATATGTACACCCTACTTGGATTTGGTCTAAAAATTCGTTTCGTTGATATCTTCCTCGTCTTACGTCCGAATTGGATAATTTTTGGCTCGTTGCGATCGCATGTCAAAATCCTACGACATGAAGGTAAAATTTTATAATTGGAGAATAATATTTTTGGGTGAAATCAAGACATCAACATATTTGGAGCAAGGCGCTAACCGACCAATTTTTCGATAACTTCTTCTTCGTGCATCCAAACTGAGTGATTTTCGGCCCGTTAAGATCGTATGTCAATTCCCAACGTCGTGAAGGTGAAATTTCAATTTTTGGGGAAATTAAATTTTTAGAAATTTAAAATGACAGTACTAGAAACGGTCACATTCAGTCACCGAAAATACTGCAGTCCCGTTGATCGAACTATTTGCAGTCCTTTTCCACATAACTATTACAGTCAATTGATCGAACTGCTGTAATCTAGTTTCATAGCAACAACTGCTGGCATGTTGGTCGAACTGACACAGTCCTTTTTAATTCCTCTGATCAGTTAATTGAAGCTCGTAGTCAGTTTTTCCCAAAACTTTTTCAATCTTTTTCCTCACATTCGCTTGATCCGATTTGATGCATAACTGTCACAGTACATCCGATCGCAGCTACTAAAATACAGTTCCGTGGAAACTATTTTCAATCCAGTTTTGATTTAACTGGTGCACTCTAGTCCCATAGACAAATCAATTGCTAAGTCGAGACGAGACTCTAAGGCATCTATACTAATCATAGTCGCTGGAAAACACCGGCATAGCCAGTGGGCATCCTAGTCACTTCATAAACGAAGTCGCGGTAACATTTTCAATAAGGTAAGTATACAATTTACATATTTTTGCATCTTTTCATTTAATCATACATACTTTTGTTCAATGAGACACCTTTAATGTGGCGAGCATTTTCTCAACGAGGGGATGCACACATTTCAATTCTGTGTGCATCTTGAATAGTGGGTGTAGGAACGGAATATCACAACAAATGATAACTTACGAAATTGTGGAGAGAAAATACATCTTGCGAGCAAAGAACATTTTGCGAGCAAAGGAAATCACGAGGAAAGCAAAAGAAGTTCGCAAAGTGAAGTTGCGAAGGTTCGCAGGATATTTCTCAAGTCCGAAGTTGAGGGACAGTTTAGTTGTCAACATTTTGTAAGATCATATAAATAGCCATTTAGGCATGAGAAGGAGGGGAGGTCTTTTTTAGAGAGAGTGGATAATTTTAGGAGGAGAGAGAAAATGTTAGGAGAGATTTTAGTTTCTTTATCATCTTCTTCCCCAAAAAATTCTAGAGCTCCAAATATTCTTTAATGGAGTCTCAATTGTAAAATCATGTAATTACATACAATCACTAGTGAAGCACCGTGGATGTAGATCACATTGATCGAACCACGTAAAAATCTTTGTGTCTCCTTACAATTTTAGTACTTTAATTCTTAGTTTCATATCAAATTAATGAGATTTAGGAATCATTTTAATGGATTCTTATGAGGGTGTAGTTGTGAGATAATCCGCAACTACATTTTTGGCGCTAGAAACATGGACCTGATCTGGTTAATTCAAGAAAGTTTAGAAAAATTAGCTACCTATTGTTGGTGATAAACTGATGCGGGAGATAGTCTACATACAAGAACAAAATCAGAGATAAGAAAAGGCAGCTAAAATAAAAAGCAGGAGGATCTACATCAACTACTAGCTTCAAAAGGACAAATTCCCTTCTTATTTCTTTAACTTACTTTTTAAATTCTCATATCTGTTGTTTTAAAAATAAAAT
Source organism: Papaver bracteatum (assembly GCA_023529315.1). Taxonomy (NCBI): domain Eukaryota; kingdom Viridiplantae; phylum Streptophyta; class Magnoliopsida; order Ranunculales; family Papaveraceae; genus Papaver; species Papaver bracteatum. Next base: position 184,512 of record JAJJWX010005062.1, read on the forward strand.
TTTCAGAGAACTTTTATATAATTTTTAACTAACCTTTATTAGAAATCTGATTTTATCTACAAAAGACAGTTTGAATGTGTTTTCAAAACAAATTTAAATAATTTTCACGAGATTCTTGAGATTTTGAGAATTGATTTTATATCATCGCATTATCTTGAGATCCTTTTCTAAAAACAAGTTCTGATTACAATTTTGAACCTACTAAATTTTTCATTACAAACCGATTCAATAGATTTCCAAAACGTCAAGTGACCAAATATTTAGTAGATTGGGTTTTTAACTCTTTGAGAATAACATCAAACGAGCCTCCCTTATAGATTTGGTTCTTTGAATGATAAATTCATCTTCAAACCTTATAGATTTCTCACCAAACTGATTGTTTACTTGCAGCGATGTATGGATGGGTGTGTTTCCTAGCACAAATTGTTAACAGCAAATGAAGAAATTAATTAACTTCTGCGAAGAAACTTTGCGGTTGCGAAGACACAAATGAATGAAATTAATTGACAGTCTAAACTGAAATGATTCGCAACACTTGAAGCTGGTCAAAGTTTGATAGAAGAATATATGCAACATAGGGGTTACATTGGTACCAGTACAAGAACCGTAAAATGCACCAAATGCTAAGGTGTATGCCTATGTGAAACCTCCTTCAGATGAAGGATCAAGCAGTGGAAGCAAAAAATAGCCTAAAGCAACTAAAAAGATACAGTTGAGACCAGTGAGAATCGAAACTCCCAGAAAGTAAACCCAACAGGTTCCAAGAAGAAGAAGTCCGGGAAGGTTATTCCACTAGCAGAGGCTGCAAAAGGGTCGGTTGTATTTCAGCAAGGGAAACCATGTGCATGCCAAGACCGTCGTCATAAGTTCTGTGACGAAGATAGCAACTCAGGAGAATAAGAAGAAAGGACGAAGGGAAAAAGTATACTAAGGACGATAACATCAGAATAAGTTCTGTGAATTCAACAACATTTACAACAATAGAAGCTTGGACAGATGGTCGCAAGAAGAGCTGATAAGATGATGGACGCAAATGTTCGTTTACTTCGTGCAAATTATTACTTCGCAAGATTTTTGGATATTTCGCAAGAAGAAAATGGGAGATTATTTCACAGACATATTTCGCAAGAAATGGCTAGAACAGTTGGTATGACACAACATTATACAAGAGGCAGATCAAGAGATAACAACAAGCCGTAAAAGGTAAGTACCATTTCCTTGAATATTTTATTTACAGAAGACAAAAGATTTTTGATTTTATTTACCAAAAGCGATATACGCGCAAGATTTCTACAATTTCTAAGATTTCAAAGATTTTTTTTAGATTGGTGGAAAGCGATACAATCACAAGATTCAAAAATAAATTCATCGCAAAAATTAAAAAATCTCAAAAAATTTCAAAGACTTCAAAGTTACCAAAAACAGAGAAAATTAAAATAATTCTATAGAACAATTTTAATTTAAAGATGCGATATGAATACTTCTCATACTTCTTATACTAAAGACTTTATGAAAACATTCAACATCTTATATACATGAAAAATTTACGATGAATTTTTACGAATAAAAAGAATTTTGATTCGATTTATAAAAGGCGAAAAGATACCGTCAATAATCAATTGCGATTAGCTTTCATTAATGAAAGACGCAAAAATTTATTTGCGAACAAAAGACCGCAATCTTTGATCTGCCTCCAAAAAGAAAGAGAGCCGCAGAAAATTTTACACAGGCAAACCTTTGTGGCGTACACCCTAGTTCGCGAAGCAACATTTCGTAAGAGGCAAAGTCCTAAAGTGCGTCATTTAAGGGGGTACCTATAAGCATGGCTCAGGGACACCGGAACACCACCAAGGAACCTGAGTACATGGAACTTTACGGGGTACAACCCAATAACGGGGTACCTATCCGGGTTAGACACCTTGGATTGTCACTTAATCTTGCGAAATTACGCAATATTATGCGATATAACATGATTTAGGTTGGGCGACTAAGGCATACTGTCTTTCCCAAGAAGTGCAGAAAACGATTAAGGCGCCGAGGTACACGGTTGAGTCAAGAGTGCCGGGTGGGCTTGAAGCACATCTGCCATTTTTGACAAGTCTTGGCAAATGATGCACTTGGCCCAAAGATACCCCATAGGGTGCAACCTCGTAACTATAAGCCCTATAGGCAAAAAGGATAAGAGGTTGCGATCAAAAGCTGGTTGTTTGCAGAACCGGATGGGAAGAGCTAACCTTGTATGGTCGATGTACGCTTCCTTGAAGGGGCAACCAAGGGGAAGATAAAGGGAAGCACCCTCCATTAGGGAGCTGATACATGCTATAAGACGCAAATGTCACGAGGCTTTTTGTTTGCAAAAACATAAAGGCTTGTCATATTTGTGCAACAACTGAACTTCTGCGAGCCTTCTATTAAAAAAAAAAAAAAAAAAAAAAAGAACTCACAGAATATAACAAAGAAGTTAAGATGAGATCAATGGGTTTTTGCATGAAAGTGTAAAGACGTCCTGCGATTTCATCGCAAGACGGCAATGTCATGGGGCTTTATGTTCGCAAGAATATTTAGACCTGTCATATTGTCGCAACACTTCCTGAAGAGGCTAAAATACTATACAAAAAAGTTAAGGCAAGATCAATGGGTTTTTGCATGAAAGTGTAAGAACGTCCTGCGATTTTGTCGCTACAAAAGATGGCAAAATAAGACCTTTAACTAGGAAGGCAAAATAAGACCACAACAGAGTACGCAAATAAATTTGCGAAAATGATTATATGTAAGCAAACAAGCTTACGAACATATATACTAAAATGGAATTGAGATTATGCATCTTTAATATTTTAAGTTATATTATATCATGCGAGACTAATAGTGCAGGAATGGACGCGACTCAAAGTTACATCAATTTTACTGCGGCAAAATGAGCTAAGTAACAGAAACTTGAAATATACATTGCAATAGATAAGTATTCGCATCATACAAGCATCATATTCGCATCATACAAGCATCATACTCGCATCATCCAAGCATCATATTCGCATCATCCAAGCATCATATTCGCATCATAAAAGCATTGCATAAGCATCGCATACACATTTCATAACATAATCATAACATAAATATTATATTCGCACAAGTATTTTACAAAATTTTACAGGATAATACCGCGAAACTTCGCAGAAACATTCATAATTCGCAGGACTATTCATAATTCGCAACACTATATTCGCAACACTATATTCATAACACTATTCACAACACTATTCAGAGCACTATTCAGAAGTTCAGAAATTCGCAGAAATATTCAAAAGATAACAGGGTTACCACTTGAGGCAGAGGCAACATAACAATAGTGACGTAATTTAATTATTCAACATTTTCTCAAGAATTCTCCTTCATAGATAAAGAACAGAGGCAACTATGGATACCCAAGAAAATATTTTATGTTCTTTATCTTCTCAGCAAGAATCCTCACCAAAAATGGAATAATAATTTCACATGAACAGAGGCAATATTTATCACTCTCATCAAGGATATTTCATACTTCTTATATATTTCGAGGATTGAGTACTTCTTATACTACTTCAAGGATATTTTATATTTCTTATACTTCATACTTCTTCAAGATACTTCGCACACCTCATACTACGCAAGATTATACTTCTAATTACTTCTTAAAGCTTCAGAACTTCGCAAAAGAATAGAGGCAAGTATATACTTTTCAAGTCTAGTATTCTTTCGCTCATTCCTTCATCAACAAAGATCAAAGACTACACCAACATCTACAACAACTAGTTTATTCCTGAAGATCGCTCTTCAAGCAATATTCAAGAAAAAAGAGGCAAGATGTAGGAACGGAATATCACAACAAATGATAACTTAAGAAATTGTGGAGAGAAAATACATCTTGTGAGCAAAGAACATTTTGCGAGCAAAGGAAATCACGAGGAAAGCAAAAGAAGTTCGCAAAGTGAAGTTGCGAAGGTTCGCAGGATATTTCTCAAGTCCGAAGTTGAGGGACAGTTTAGTAGTCAACATTTTGTAAGATCATATAAATAGCCATTTAGGCATGAGAAGGAGGGGAGGTCTTTTTTAGAGAGAGAGGATAATTTTAGGAGGAGAGAGAAAATGTTAGGAGAGATTTTAGTTTCTTTATCATCTTCTTCCCCAAAAAATTCTAGAGCTCCAAATATTCTTTAATGGAGTCTTAATTGTAAAATCATGTAATTACATACAATCACTAGTGAAGCACCATGGATGTAGATCACATTGATCGAACCACGTAAAAATCTTTGTGTCTCCTTACAATTTTAGTACTTTAATTCTTAGTTTCATATCAAATTAATGAGATTTAGGAATCATTTTAATGGATTCTTATGAGGGTGTAGTTGTGAGATAATCCGCAACTACAGTGGTATTGGCCCCCGCGCGAATTCCATATAGCAGACATCTTAAAAATTCCATGCGCGAGCAAAATGCATCAAGGCGGTGCACCCTTGTGCAAGCATTGAGTAGCATGACAATCACTATCTTTTGGGGGCGAGTTGCATATCACTTCAACGTGACCGACTATCACTTGGGGGAGAGATATGTAACACCTAATGGTATGAAATAACTCTATTGGGGCAAGCTGTGTAACACTCCATACACTTGGGGGCGAGTTACATAGCACCTAATTGCAATGCGGAATTCATCTTCCGAAAATCGAAACTTCAGGTAACCCGAACTTCTTAATACCCCAACGAGTTGCAGGATTAAGAGGGGGCGAGCATACACCATAATATTTTGACGCAATTATTACAATCAGTAATGCTTAACTACTACAGTTAAGTTGATCAAATTGTTATAGTCCAGCTCAAAAGCAACTGCAGCATCGGTTGGACGCAACCGATGCAGTCCAGTTGCCTGCGAATTCTGTACTCAGTTGGATGCAACTGATGCAGTCTGGTTGCACTCAATTGGACGCAACTGATGTTGTCTAGTTTTGTTTATAACTGTTACACCTATATCGAACTGTTTAAGTCCAATCCCTCAGCAGCTGTTGCAGTCCAGCTGATCAAAGTTGTTGCATTCCAGCTCGGTTTGTATTCCTTCGGTCCAGCTGATCGAAGCTGCTGCAGTCCAACTCCCTTTGAATTCCTGCAGTCCAGCTGATCGTGGCTGGTGCAGTGTAACTCTGCTCGTTCCTGCTGCATTCCAGCTGATCGCAGCTGATGCAGTCCAGCTATACTCATAATTCATGTAGTCCAGCTGATCGCAGCTGATGCAGTCCATCTATGCTCGTAATTCCTGCAGTCCAACTAATCACAGCTGTTGCAGTGTATCTTGGTTCGTTGCTGCTGCATTCCAGCTGATCGCAGCAGATGCAGTCCAGCTATGCTTGCATTTCCTGCAGTCCAGCTGATCGCAGCTGCTGCAGTGTAGCTTGGTTCGTAGCTGATGCATTCCATCTATGCTCGCAGTTCCTGCAGTCCAGCTGACCGCAGCTGCTGCAGTCTAGCTAGTCGCTCCTTCAGTCCAGCTGATCGTAGCTGCTGCAATGCTCGATGCTGCTGCTTTCCAGCTGATCGCAGCTGCTGCAGTCGAGCTCTGATCGCAATCCATGCAGTCCAGCTGACGCTTGTTTTTCGATCTGATCTTCCTCATTGTTCTTGCATTCATTTCGTTCGCATATCCCACGGTCCAGCTGATCGAAGCTGCTGCAGACCATTTTTTGGTCAGCGACGTTACTACCATTTTTGCTCATTACTGTAGAGGACAGTTTTTTGTGGTCGTCTCAGTCAAATCCTACGCAACTACCACAGTTCAGTTTTACATCAACAGTTATCGCACACTCACAATACCACTTTACTCAAGCATCACGCTTCTGTTACAGAACAGTTAAGCCTCCCGTCCTGATTTTGCATATAACAGTGGTTCATGCTCAACTGTTTCCCGCTGAGCTCCCAGTCACAATAGCCACACTTGGGGGCGTCGTGATTGGATTTCCGCAGACAACAAGGGAAGTTCGCCAATCGCCCCAACATCAGTAATCCACACTTGGGGGAGAGTTTTATCATTGACTAAGGAAAACAGAATTTTCTTAACCCCCAACAAGTTGGAGGTTAAGAGGGGGCGATGTTTGTACCATAAGTAAAAATACCACTTAATGGGCCGAATCGACACTTGAGTCATCTTTTGGTCCTCATCCAAGCCCGCTAACCAGTCAACCAAGGCAGCCCACCAGTCTGTACATACCGGTCAATGGTCAAAGTCGGTCAACTGTCAAAGTCAACATCCGGTCAAGGTCAATGGTCAAAGTCAACGACCGGTCAATGGTCAAAGTCAACCGTTGGTCAACTATCGAAGTTAGTTGCACCCCTGGCCAATTTTCAGTCTTGTAGCCGGCAACGCTGCTAACCGATTCTCAGCCAAAAACTCATCCGCACTGCCAGCCAGCTTCTACCCATGCTGCCAACCAGTCTCCAACCATGTTGCCAACCCGCTTCCGTCCACACTGCCAACCATCATGCCTGTCAACCATCAAGCCATTCCCTACCCATGCAGTCAGCTGATCCGCCAGCAAATGTCCACCAATACTACCAGCCATCATTTATGCAGAATTTATCATGGCGGCATAAATGTGCAGTTTCAGCCATTAAATTCCAGCAGTTTCAGCCATTGAATTCCAGCAGTTTCATCCATGCAGAATTTATCATAGAAACATAAAGAGACAGTTTCATGCAGAATTCATGATGGGAGCATAAATGGATGTTTTCATGCAGAATTCATGGGGGAGCATAAATGGGAAGTTTCTTGCCATTTAAGTGAATATTGAAAATTAGATGTAAAAGGATATAAATGGGGAAGAGCATAAGTCAAAAAGAGGGGGTAGCGAATATGAGAGAAAAAGATGTTGTAACACAAATTATCAATGGAAAACTGCTCCCCAAGGGGATTCACCCGTGGACGTAGGCAACCAGGCCGAACCACGTAAAACGTGCGTCTATCTGTGTCTTTTCATGTGTTCCTCAAATCGTCCCTTAACCCCAAACCCCCCCCCCCCCCCAAAAAAATCACATATTCATTGTGTTTCATGCCCAAAAGTAATCTTGGGTACAAACAAGTGAACTTGGCGTGAGTCGAACACGCAGCATCTGACGTGGAGTCAGTCATGCTACCATTGCACCACAAATTCAACATTTTGAAAAATTTATATCTACCATTACACCAGAGGCGGCACTGCATATAGACTTGGGCTGGCTTAATCCAGCCCAAAGTCCTAAAAACTCACAATTTCACCGTGGTTTTGAGTTTGGCAAAAAAAAATCAAGCCTAAAACATAGGCTTAAGCCACTCCGACCGAATCCAATTAGTTTTCAAGCCACCCCCACCCTTATTTTTCAGTTCCACCACTGCGTTTCACCATTGAATATCTTAACTTTATACGGTATCACAGTAGACAGCTGTCGTATGTCTGCATCTATAAAATGAAAACTGTGTTGCTCTGTAATGCACCTGTAAAATGGAATTTATATTACTAGGTAGGTGGCCAACAGACTAGCAGAGACTAGAAATTTTATATTCTATAAAAACTTGAAACATAAACAACATAGTAATGGTAGGCAGGGCCAATTGGGGGATCCAAAAGAGGACAACACATTTGAGCTTCTCCATGAATAGAAAATTGCACATTTTATGACTTTTGTAATGCATCTTGACTGGATATATCTATATCACAATCCACCTTTTCATTTTTATAGATTTACAACATTGTTACTAAACAAATGGCAGCAGCAACAAGATAAAGTAATAAACAAACCTCCAATAATTTCTTCTTACTACTTGAGTGCAGGTAATGAGCAACTCCGTCTGATCCTTCTCCCTTCTCAACCACTCCTCAGCCTATATTACATTGAGCAACAATCCATCACTCAGCTATCCATTTATCTACATTAATGTTAGTTCAAACTTCAAATTCACATTTTCATCACTCAAGTCACTAAAACATTCAAAGAACAAGACATTTTCACTCAAGCAACAAAATACTAAAAATACTTATATCTTTGAGACCCCTCCCTGTAGAAACCCTACTATCATTAATCACCACCGAATTATTACTCTGATTGACAACATTAATTCCAAATTCATATAATCACATCCATCATCAACTATCCCAATGTCAAAATAAGCATAGAACAAATCATCTTTTAATCCTATTTCTTCGAAATTAGTTGTTATTGTATCAAATGAATCTGAAATTCTAGTTAGTTGCTATACCGATTGAAAACAATAAGAACTTTTAATTGAAAAACTTACCCCATTAGATATGTAATTAATGGAACATAGATTCGAAGTCCTCCACCACCACCATGACCACGGCACCGCCGCCAACAATACCGTCAACTAATAGAATGAAAATTTGATATCCTCCTCCACTTCCACCACCACCATCAATATCATCAACCAAAATATCAAAGATTCAACATCCTCCTCCACCACCATCACCTAATCTTCCAGAGATTTATGAATTTAATAAAAAAAACATTAGGAAAGATGACTAATAGAGATTTCATCACTACCACACCACCGTATATCATCATTAAGTCTGGTGAAAATAGGCGGAGAAAGACGGTGACGGTGGAGTTGGAGGAGGAGAGTGAAAAAAAAAATCATATCTGAAACTAAGATGAAATGATGAATGATGAATTGCGTGTTTATTATACACGGAAAGACAAAAAAACGTTGATGGACTCCTAATGGGCTTATAGGGGGAGAGGGATATATTTATTGTGTGATAAGGATATTTGTAAAACCCATCAAAAGTAAGGATAATAACTCAATTTCCACAATTATGAATCTCGTAGGGACATGGTCCAACAAATGTCGGGTGGTGAAATCATCCAATCCCAATTTTGTTTTGAATATCCCGCTTAAGGCCTATTCCTATGAACATGCCAAACAACAGATTTTGCCATATATGCACCCACTATGGGTATGCCAAACGTATATGCATATATGACAGAAATAACGTATAGGCATACACGATGGAGTTTCCAGCGAGCGATAGAGTTCCGATCGCTAAATGGTCATAGCATCGCTCGCTGGTTATTCAAACGCCAGCGATGGTCATTAAATCGCTCGCTAATTTGATCATCGCTCAGTAGTTCCTCTTACAAGGGCTATAATGTTTCCCCATTATAAATACTCGATTTCAACTCACACCATCTCAACTTCAAATTCATTTCACTATGCCTAGTGCTCGCATAACCAAAGTGGATTTCACTCGAGAAGAAGATATTTCTCAAATTCGATGTTGGGTTTCAGTTGCAAGCGATAAAGATTTTAATTTAAATAATTTTAAGTTATGGGACACTGTGTTTCAAAGGTTCATGACGTTAAGTCACGCAAATTTAAGAAGAACAAATGAGTGTCTTCAAAATCATTATTGTTTCATCAGTAACGATGTGAGAAAGTATTAGGAAATTATGTGGGTGATAAAAAGGGATAATCTTAGGTTGTAAACTGAAGAAATAAAAATTAGAGCTTATACCAAATTTGTTGAAGACAACAAAAGATGGTTTAGGTTTAGGTTTCCGAAGCTTGAAAATTGCTCTGAGGATCGGGAGAAAAACTGAGTTGACTCGGTTCTTTTGTCAAAAAATATTCTTCGATTTTTTTTGTTTTGAAATGTTTTATAGGTTAATTTATCATTGATTAACTCGTTCTCTGCTCTGGATTCTTGTGTTTTTCATGGGTTTTAGTCTCTTTTGTTATTTTGATCACTCCTAAATGTGTAACTAAGTTTTTCCTCTTCTCCTCTTGTGTTTGCAGTTAAGGATATCTCAAAATGGTGTTTACCATGTTTGGAGTTGTGATTGAAGCGTTTGCAAAAGTTTTCCTATTGATTTTTGAAGCTATTGTGTCTCTCAGGTTTGCCATTGGTGATTCTCTTGAAGTTCATTTCTACCGATTTACATCAACAACTCATTGGTTCGGAAGATGCCGCATCTGTGTCAAAATAAAAAATAAAAAATTATGTTACAAGTTTGCTCCGTTAATTACTCTAGTTATTATCAGAGGTTTGTACAGCGATCCTCCTTCCTTTTCTGCAATAGATTTTACTATGGAAAGTTTAGCTCAGTCAATTTTCTCTACTCAATTATGAGATGCTAGGCAGAATGTCTTCTTCAATCCAATTTCTTCCCTATATTTTCTAGGTTTAAGAACTTACAAATTTCAAGTTCTTTTCTGTTTCAATAAACTCAAACAATTTTCTTGTAATTATCGGAAGATCTTTCTCATTCTAATGGCATAAAGTAATTCTAGTATTGTGTCTGATCTTGCTGAAAAAATTAAGAAAGCTGCTCCAGATCTAGGTAATATGGAAGATATTATCTATCATCAAGGTGAAGGTTCTGAAGAAAAATATGTGGTTGAAGAGTTCAGTCTGATTGGAAAGATCTTCATTGAAGGCAAAATGAGAATCAAAACTGTAGAGAAGTTTCTTAGGTTTATTTGGGATTTTATTCCAGAAGGCGATGTCAAAGCTTTTGAATTGGATGATAATATTGTTGAATTTAGATTCAAGGATGAGGATACTAAAAAAAAGGTTCTTTAAACTCGACCATGGAGTATCAATGGTTATTTGGTTAATCTTCTTTATTATAACTCCACTGTGATTTATCAAGAGCTAAACTGGGGTACTCATTGTTTTTGGATTCAAGTCAAAAAAATACTTCCTGAGCACATGAATGTTAAAGACAATACAAAAATTGGAAATGTTATGGGTGAAGTATTGGCCATTGAACCTGGAGATGTTGTTCCAGTAGAAGGAGCTCCAGTTAAAGTGTGTGTTCAAGTTAATTTGTATTATCCTTTAAGGAGAGGTGTCATGGCAATAACTAATGATGGGTCTACTCGATGGATCAATTTTTTCTATGAGAAGCAGCCACATAAGATCTGCCCCAATTGCTTCATTATAAACCATACAAAAGGAGCATGTAAATCTACAACTGATTATTTGGCTAAGGCTCATGCTAAGCCACATTTCTTTTGGGAATTAAAAAAAGGTGAAAGAAAGCAGATTGTGATTGAAATAGGAGGTGATCAAGTTCCCAATTTCTCTCAAAAGAATGTCAAAAAGGTTACTGTTTTTGTTCTTCCTAAAGATGGATATGTAGTTAATCAAAGTTTCAGTTCTCAAGAAACTATTAAGGATGCTAATGAGGGTGAAATGCTTGGTAAAAGGCAGAGAAATGAACTTCCAGTTGCTCATGATTTGGATCTTGATAGTACTGTTAATGGAAAACTTGAGAACTGGGGTACTCATTGTTTTTGGATTCAAGTCAAAAAAATAATTCCTGGGCACATGAATGTTAAAGCCAATACAAAAATTGGCAATGGTATGGGTGAAGTATTGGCCATTGACCCTAGAGATGTTGTTCCAGTAGAAGGAGCTCCAGTTAAAGTGTGTGTTCAAGTCAAATTGTATTATCCTTTAATGAGAGGTGTCATGGCAATAAATAATGATGGGTCTACTCGATGGATCAATTTTTTCTATGAGAATAATCCACATAAGATCTGCCCCAATTGCTTCATTATAAACCATACAAAAGGAGCATGTAAAGCTGCAACTGATTATTTGGCTAAGGCTCATGCTAAGCCACATTTCTTTTGGGAATTAAAAAAAGGTGAAAGAAAGCAGATTGTGATTGAAAGAGGAGGTGATCAAGTTCCCAATTTCTCTCAAAAGAATGTCAAAAAGGTTACTGTTTTTGTTCTTCCTAAAGATGGATATGTAGTTAATCAAAGTTTCAGTTCTCAAGAAACTCTTAAGGATGCTAATGAGGGTAAAATGCTTGGTAAAAGGCAGAGAAATGAACTTCCAGCTGCTCATGATTTGGACCTAAACTCCATTCTACTTATACTGAGCCTAAGAAAACTCAATGAAATTTCCTATCAGAATTTAATAAAGATGTTCAACAGCCTTGGCTAGTTCTAGGTGATTTGAATTTCATCCAGATAGGTCTAGTAATAGTTCTGATAAATGGGCTAAAGATAAAGTTAATGAGGCTAGTTTACTAGATATAGGTTATGAGGGTAGAGACTATACTTGGACAAGTAACTCTTATGGTACTCACACTAGGAAAGCTAGACTAGATATGGCCTTAAGCAATAATGACTGGATTTTCAATTTTTCTTCTGCTAAACTTTTGCACTTAAATTTTATTGCTTCGTATCATTGCCATGTTTTGCTCATTACTGATACTATCCCTGGGCATTTATGGAGACCTTTTAAGTTTTTTAGAACTTGGATTGGTCATAATGATTTTAAGAATAAATTTGAACAATCCTGGAATATGGAGGTGTAAGGTAGTCTAGCTTTTAGGTTGAATCAGAAACAACAAAGTGCTAGAATTTCTTTATCACTATCGAATAGAATGGAGTTTAGGGATATACAAAAAAACATTACTCCCTCTGTCTTTAATTAATAGTCATAATTGACTTTGTCAAAATATTAAGGAAATCCTATAAAATGTCATGATTAACCTTTGACTAGCCCTATGTAATGTTATGTTATTACCAAAACTAGAATTAATATAATGAAAATTATAAATTGGGTAGTTTTATTAGGAATAAGTAGTAGTTTTATTAGGTATTTTATAACTATCCATAAATATTTTTATTTAAAAAAGCAATGGGGATTAATACAAAGATACGTTAAATATATTTTTTTCCTTATATATGGTGGTAATATTTAAGATTATGAATTAAGTTTATATTAAAAATGATTATTTATGGTTATAAAAAATAAAGGGTACATTTGATAATGTAAGGGGGGAATATGTCTATAAACAGAGCGACAGATAAAAAAAGACAGACCAATGTAGAAATTAAGACAGATAATAAAAGACAGAGGGAGTAGTAATCTGCAAAATGAACTGAAAATTGCTCAGGATGATACTAGTTCTATTATTCAACATGCTAGAGTTAAAAATATACTTAGTGATCTTGAAAAATGGTATAAAATTCAATCTGATTTCTATAGAGAAAAGTCTAGAGATAAAACTGCTCTTGAAATGGATAATAATACTAGGTATTTTCATTCTATAGTTAATAAAATATTGCATTCTAACAATATAAATGCTCTTTGTGACTCTAGTGGAAAATGTTATAGGGATAGAAGTGGCATTAGTAGTCTCCTGACTAATCACTTTAGATCCATTGCTTGTACTTCTAATCCTGTTTTACACAATGCAGATTTTGATTGCATTCCAAAACTTCTTACCGATGAGGATAGCATTATGTTACATGTTGTTTGTAATGAGATTGAAATTGAAAATGTTTTCAAGAACATGCATGCTTGGAGTTCCCCTGGACTTGATGGTTTTCAGGCAGGTTGTTATCAATCTCTTATATTTCTCTTATTCCTAAATGTATGAGTCCAAATCATCCTTCTGAATTTAGACCAATTGGTCTCTGTAATGCATCTTATAAAATTCTAGTTAATATAACTAAACCTCTTCTTAAGAAGTTAATATCCCCATATCAGGCAGCTTTTGTTCCTGGTAGAGCTATTCATGACAATATCATTATTGCTCATGGAATGGTTCACTCTATGAAGAACAAAGAAGGTTATAATGGCACTACGGATTTAATGCTTGATCTGTCAAAGGCTTTTGACAGACTGGAATGGACTTTTCTTGATAATGTTTTAGAGAGTTTTGGATTTAGTAAAGATTTATGTAACTTAATTGTGGAGTGTGTTTCTACTACTAGTATAAATGTTCTCCTTAATGGTTCTCCTTGTGATCAATATGTGCCAACTAGAGGAATTAGACAAGGGGACCCTTTGTCCCCTTATCTGGTTATCCTAGCTATGGAATACCTGTCTAGATCCCTATTATTAGCTGAATCTGATAAATCCATTATTGGTGTTAAAGTTTCTAAAAAAGATCCTCCAATTACCCACTTGCTTTTTGCTGGTGATATTCTTATATTTGGTCAAGCTAATTTTTAGCATGTCAATAAATTTCTTAAGATTTTACAGGATTTTGGTAAGCTCTCTGGATAAATGCTTAATTTTGACAAGTCATGTGTTTATTTCAGTAAGAATTTAAGTCTTGGATTTTGTGACAGACTAGCTCAAGATCTTAATATGAATATAGTTTCTGACTCAGAAAAGTATCTTGAAGCTCCTCTATTATTAGGTCACTCAAAGATTAAATCTTTTGATCATATAGTTCAGTCCTTTGAAGCTAGACTTAGGAACTATGTCAGTATTACTTTAAATCAAGCTAGTAGATCCACTATTATAAAATCTGTTTTGAATTCTCTACCATCTTATCAGATGGGGTGTTTTAAGATACCTACTACTTTGATTGATATACTTGAGTCTCTGAAAATGAACTTTTGGTGGGTACATAGGGATTATAAAGGAATTAAATTCATAGCTTGGGACAGTATTAATAAATCTAAGGATTTGGGAGGCCTGGGATTTATAAATTTGGAGACTTTTAACATTGCTCTTATATGTAAGTTGGTTTGTAAACTTGTTCCCGAGCATGATGATTTATGGATCCAGATTCTTGGTGCTAAGTATTTCTATAACTGTAGCATTATTCATTTACAAAAACTTAAAGAGAGTTGCTCCTGGATATTGAGAGGAATCTAAATGTGTATTGAAACTATTAGGAACAATAGTTTTTGGGACATTATATGTGGAACTAAAACAAAAATATGGTTAGATTGTTGGGTATTTGGACTTGATCATCCTCCTACTCCTATTGTAGGCTTAATAAATTATGTTTTCTATACTTTTGTTGTTGATATTTTCTGTACAGGCACTAGAACTTGGAATGTGCATTTAATTCATTATCTTTTTGATCTAAATACTGCTACTAAAATTCTAGAAATGCATGTCCCTGAAATTGGTGAGGATACTCTTATCTGGCTTCCTGACAGAAAGGGGAAATTCTCTGTTAAAAGTGTTTACAATGTTCTTTCTAGATCTCCTAATTCCCCTGCAGGTACTCAATCTGTTTTTCCTCAAGTATGGCTCCTTGCAGCATGTATTATTCTCAAGGAATTATGGTTCCAGAAGAATAAGCAGTTTTTTGATGAAGTTAAGCCAAATATTCTCAGAATTAAGAGCATAATCATCAAACTTATTTCTGAAGGAGGTTTGAGGATTAGTGGTAACAAATGGAATCAGAACTATGATAATCATATTATTGCATTTTTTCAGCTGGGAGTCAGAAAAACAAAATTTCAATGCATTAAAGAATGTCACTGGCTCCCTCCTGACCCTGAAACTACTATGTTTTGCTATGATGGATCTTCTTTGGGTAATCCTGGAGCTGCAGGGTTTGGAGTAATAGTCAAAGATCATCAATGCAATGTTCTTGGCACATTAGCAAGTGGAATTAGGATAGCAACTAATTACTTAGCTGAGATATATGCAGTTATTTGTGCTCTAGAGCTTGCTATTGAATGGGGTAAGAATAAAATTTGGATTGTCTTAGATTCTAAATCAGTGGTGAATGACTTTGCCAAACAAAAGGTGCCTTGGTTTGTTAGAGGGAGATGGAGAAATACTGTGAGAAAATTATCTCAAATCAAGTTCTTGCACTGTTTCAGGGAAGTGAACTTTTCAGCAGATGGAATTGCTAAAAAAGGAGCCTTACTAGCCCAAGGTGAAAGACTAATTTGTATTGGAAGACCTTCCTCTCTTGTTAGAGTGGAAATGCCAAATGTAAGCTATTTCAGGTTTTGTTGAGTTTTAGTTGTGGGTTGTTATTGGGCTTGTGGGTAGTTTAATCATTACAATTTCTTTAGCTTTTGTTTGGGCTTTATGGTTGCTTTTTGTTTTTGTTTCTTTGGCTTTGTTAATTTTTGATGTAATCTCTCTTTTATTATCAATAATAAATCAAATGATTTAGAAAAAAAAAGCTCTTTGGAAGGTTACTTTACCTCATAAAGTAAAACTTTTTGTTTGGAAGTTTCTTAAAGACATAGTTCCAACAAGAGATAAGTTATCTAGATATAAAACTGAGATTGATTTGAAATGTAGTTTGTGTAATCATCCTGCAGAATCTATTAATCATATTTTCTTGTATTGTCCTTATGCTAGGTCAGTTTGGTTGGCTCTTAACATCAATGTTGGTAATATTATGGCTCAGTATGGTTCTTTTAAGAACTGGATACTTTCTAGGTTCTCTACAGTAACTAATATTACTTTTGGTGTAGGAATTACTAGACATGAATTAAACAAGTTACTTATATTGTCCATCTGGATAATTTGGAAACACAGATGTTCTAAGATTTTTCAGAATATCATCCCGAATAGGTTTATGTCTATAGATGTTATTAATAGGATGTTGTACCCTATTTCTAATCCTGGTATGTCCAATAATAGTGTTCTGCAGGTTCAAAATTGGATGCCACCAAATAATGCTTATGTGAAAGTTAATTTTGATGCTTTTTTTTAAACATGATACTTTACAAGGAGGCATAGGATTAATTGTGAGAAATTATGCAGGTTCTTGTCTTGGAGTACAATGGAAATTCTTCAATGGAGGAATGAAGGCAGGAGTTGAAGTTGAGGAACTAGAATGCAAAGCAATGAATGTTGCAGCTACTTTTGCTATTGCAAAGAACTTCAACAATGTCATCTTTGAATCATATTGTGAGGTCTTAATAAAATCCATCAATGAACCAAATTTCTATGTTCATTAGATGAGTCAATCTATAGTTTTAGATATCAGGTTTCTTTTAAGTAAAATCAGTAGTTGGAAGTGTGTTTCAGTTAAGAGAGAGGTGAATAGTTTGGCTGATAAACTTGCTAAGAAAGCTAGAACAACACAGTCAAATTTTGAATTTCACAATGATCTTCCTCCTGATATACAAGGATGGGCGGATCATGAAAATCATGTAATTTCTCATTAACTATTAATGAATTTCTCTTTTGAATAAAAAAACAACAAAAGATGGTTTAGTCATAATGAATGTTATGAACTCTACAAGGTTCGTGTGCAGGAATTCAATTTTTTAAATATTGTGTTATGCAATTAAGGTTAATTTTTAATGAAATGCTAAAAAGCAGGGGTCTAACAACCACACCCAATATTTCGTTTCGGCAATCTAAATGGACTAACTCCAATATATTTCCAAGAGAATTAACCAGACATTCAGACTCAATCAAGGAAAATACATCCAACAATTATATCTCTGTTTCTCAATATAATCAGCAAATCAAACAAATATAAATCCTCGAGCCTGATTATTATGAGAAACAACTTGAACCGATACCAAAGACCAATGTTCAAGTGTCAATCAATTTATATCAACAACCAAAGGTTGGATTATCTAATTGATTGAACTATGCACAACATGTGATATTTCAATCATATAGAACATATAATGCGGAAAAGAAATAACACAATCACCAGAAACTTTGTTAACAAGGAAACCACAAATGCAAAAAATAAAATAAAAACGGGACCTAGTCCAAATTTGAACACCACACTGTATTAAGCCGCTACAGACTCTAGCCTACTACAAGTTAACTTCGGACTGGAATGTAGTTGATCCCTAACTAATCTCATACTGTGAAAATATGAGTAAAAAAGCGGGGGTCTAACAACCACACCCAATATTTCGAATTAGCAATCTGTGTGGACAAACTCCAATATACTTTCTAGCGAATCAACTAGACAGTCAGACTCAATCTAGATAAAAGTATATCAATGAGTTTATATCTGTATCTCTCGATTTAAATCTTACTCAAGCAAACTGCGAGTCTCAATTTAAATACAAGAGAGATAAACTTGGATGGTACCAAAGACCAATTTCCAAGTGTCAATCAATTTAAAACAACAACCAAAAGGTCGGATATTCTAATTGATTGAACAACGCACAACCTATATTATTTCAATTATATAACAAATATAATGCGGAAAAGAAATAACACAGACACCAGAATTTTGTTAACGAGGAAACCGCAAATGCAGGAAAAACCCCAGGACCTAGTCCATATTAAACATACATTGTATTAAGCCTCTACAGACACTAGCCTACTCCAAATTAACTTCGGTCTGGATGGTAGTTGAACCTAAATCAATCTCACACTGATCTAAGGTACAGTTATGCTCCTACGCCTCTGATACCAGTAGGATACTACGTACTTGATTCCCTTAGCTGATCTCACCCATAACTAAGAGTTGCTACGAACCAAAATCGAAGATTTTAATAAACAAATCTGTATCACACAGAAAAGTCTATGGTAATAGATAAATCCATCTCCCACGAATATACCTACGAGTTTTGTTCTGTCTTTTGATAAATCAAGGTGGACAAGAACCAATTGATAAATCAGACTTATATTCCCGAAGAAAAACTCAGTATTATCAATCACCTCACAATAGTCTTAATCGACGCAGCGAAAAAGATATTGTGGAATCACAAACGATGAGACGAAGATGTTTGTGATTACTTTTTATCTTGCCTATCAGAGATAGAAATCTCAAGCCAATTATTACAATTGTACTCGTATGATAGAAACATCAAGATTAGATCACACAACTACAAGAAAAGTAGTATCGGTCTGGCTTCACTATCCCAGTGAAGTCTTTAAGTCGTTAACCTGGTTTAGAAGAAGAAACCAAAGGTTAAAGGAGAATCAAATCTAGCTTAGCACAACTAGTATCACACAGAATGTGTGGGGATTAGGTTTCCCAGTTGCTAGAGTTTTCCCTTATATAGTATTTCAAATCAGGGTTTGCAATCAATGTTAGCTTAGTAACAAAGCATTCAATATTCATTGTTAGATGAAAACCTGATTTGATTCAATCTAATATTTATAAACCGTTAGATCGAAAACATAGCTTGTTATACACACATGTAATGCACGTTTGTAGGCTTGTGTAACTGTACCCAAACTTGTATATTAGTTGGTTCAACAATAGTTAACCAAATGGTTAGCCATGTGATAACTTTCAGATCAACCATATTCTTCTTCACCATAACTAGTTAGAAAGTTGTTCAATTGAAAGGAAATCTCATGTACTGCACAAGACACAATTGAAGCAAAAATGATTTGATTCACTCGATTTGGTTCATGAACTATATAGCCATGGTTTGCAATAGCATTCCTTAGTTTATAAAGATAAGTTCACAAACATTTTTTTAGACATAACCTACTCAAGTTCACGTACTGGGTTCGCGGACTTCAGTTCCCGGATGGAGTTCACAAACTCTAGCAGAAATTCTCGGGTCGAGAACATCCGCCAGTTAGCGGACTGAAGCTCACGCACTTTTCCGGTTCTCTTGATCAACAAAGTTCGCAAACTTTGGTTCAAGGAATAAGGACTTATATGTATATGAGTTTCCACAACAATGCTTATATCCATTGGTTATATTGTCTAAACTCTCATTTCAATCATTAAAACATTATCAGAGGACGTTATATAGTTGTTATTCACAAACCATTTTTAGTCAGAGCAATTTTCAAAGTGATTGATACTTAACATGACTTTCATCACTAGGTAAAGATGAACTTGGATAAAGCGAAAGCTTTACCAACACATATTTCGAGAAATACATAGGCGAGGTATACTCGGCTCGAAATACTATATGTGTATAATCTTAGTCTATACAGCAAAACGACTTTTGTCTCAAGATCAGAGATAAATAAACTTTTGAGTGAGAGATAAGTTCAAGTCTCCACATACCTTTTAGTCGATGAAGATCCACCAGTTCCTTGAGTTGTCCTTCGTCTTGTATGATTATTGTCATGGAGTTTTTGAGCTCAACTACACTTTTTATCCTAGTCCGAGACCTTAGATATAGTAGACTAGAAATCAAGACTTATAGTTTTGATCACTAACATTGACAAACATGCTTGAGGTAGCAACGCATGTGAGTTCGACCGAGCAATGCTCTAACAATCTCCCCCTTTGTCAATTTTAGTGACAAAACTATCAATACATATATGGAATACAAAAAATATATAAATAAACTTTGTAGCTCCTATTCTACATATCTAATCTTCAACATTACTCGAAATCTTCGTCACTTCCAAGTAGTCCAATGATCCCAAAGGTTGTAAGTTTAGCATCATCGTTGTTGAAAATCCATAGATATAACAACGAGAAAACAAGAGTTCTCAATCATTGTTATACAGTGTCATAGTATCATTACACAGTGTCAAAGTTCAATTGCATCACAACTTTAACAATAATACTATGGTGATATGTTACTCCCCTTAGTCAATACTCCATCTCACATGGAATCCCCCCCCCTTACATGATGATCCGAAAACCATATGTATTTGTAGTGTGAACAACATATTAATTCTATCAATTCTCCCCATTTTGTCAATAAAATTGGCAAAGGTACAAGAACGGGATACTAATGAAATTTCCGTAAGAGACGTTTCATGACCAAAAGTAAGTATATATCATCTTATTTAGATGCAATCATAAATCCTAAGCTAAATGCATTCATCAAGGAGTCTATATAGATACAAGATAACCCTTATAATATTCCACATCCGCACTCCCCACAAAGATTTGGAGATTAAGCACAAGTTCAATTAAGAACTCTCCCCCATAATATGTCATTCCCGAAAGAACAACAAGAGAGACCTTAATTTCAAAAGAAAAGAAGTATTTCTTTGGACATAACAAATCACATACAAGTATGAATTTGAGTCCAAAAAATATTCAATTAAATTAAAGTAAGTGAACCTATGATTAATTTATCCAAATATGCTCAACACAAGTAAACTTATGGAGACTTAAGAAACTCAATTAGATTAATCACAAGAGAACCCATAATTAATCTAACCGGAATACACAACTAAACTAATCACAAAAGTAATCAATTTAATTGTTCATACTCGACATAAGAAAAATTTGAGTCATAACTAAATAACCAAACAAAATGATTAATTTAGTTCAATATGCTCAACATAAAGTATCTTGTGGAACAACAACTAAGCTAATCATAAAAATAATCAACTTTGGTTGTTTAGTGCTCAACATAAGACACATTACAGAGCCTCACATTAATACACAAGATATGGATCAGGGAAGATCAATTACTGCGGAATACACAAGGATTCATTATATTTTCCATCTCTATTTGCACAATGACATATAATAGATATAATCCTTAGGAAAAAAATATTTTAACCTATCTTCCATCAAAATTGACATAATAGGCTTAACTTTTGTATTTGTCAAAAGTCAATTCATTCCTTTAAGCATATCAACTCATGAATGACTTTACTTTTGACAAGATATGGGACAATCAAGTTCACAGACGCAAACACACATATCCCGTAACAATATTGCAATATATAAAATCATAAAGATTAATACTGCAAAAATCATCTTCCAAACAATTTTAGAATTTAAACCAATAAATCTAAAAACATGAAGATGAAAACGTTGTACATAGCTATGTGTAATCACAATAATGGCTATTCCAAACTTTAGTTATTCTTTTAAACAAAACAAGAAAAATAGAAGATTTACTAGGCAATAACTACTCATCATCTTCATCATCGGAGACATTCCAAGATGCTTGAATCATGTTCAAATATTCCTTGAGCTCAGGAAACTTAGTTGCAACCATTGACAATTGTTCTTGAACGCACTTCACCCTTGAATTGACCTTACACACACCCTTGTGAATTTTTCGAAGTAGACTCAAGGTGGTAGGGTCACAATAATTAAGTAAGGCATCCATTTGTCTTTTGCACACATTCTCCTTATCGTCTGAAGGTACATGATCAAACGGTTTGGGAACCCGAGAGAGTTTCCAATTGAATCAAGACCACGATCACGGCAAATTTGTCCAATCAAGCAAGGATAACCTAACATCTTGACAGGTGAAGTCATCAAAATCATTTGATAAATTATAAAACCACAAATATCGAGATTTTGAATTTTGAATCAAGGAAATAGACTAATTCTGCAAACTCATGACTTCACCAAGAATTCTCAATTATGGAGGGACAAAGATTAGGGATACCAAGTTTTCCAAATGCTATCAGCGGGATACTAAGATCATTAGTAGGAAATTTTTCTTGATTCCAAGCTACCTTCTTGCCACAAAGCGCAAGAGAGATTTCATCAAATGATGGACGTTCATCAATTGGTCTAGGAAGACGCACATTTCCCAATGGAATGTTGGTAATCCTTGATATTAATTCTCTATCAACAATAAATCTTTCTCTATTTACCATGGATTTGAATTCCATCTTATTAAGATTAACATCATGGATGTTGGCTTAGAAAATTCTTTTGAGAGAATCAAATCCTTGACCATGACCATCAAAGATATTTCCAAGATTGAATTTTTTTGAAGCAAGCTAAATCCTCTTCATGCCCACTAGATAGATCCAATTTCTTTTCTAGAATAAAACCTTTAGATGAAATGTTTTCAAAAATTCTAGCATAAGAATCATCCACAAACCTAATCCTAAGAGAATTTTGGTCACAATGAAAATCCATGCTAGAGGTATTTGAGCTTTTGGAACTCCTTTTTGAGCCCTTAGAATTCATCATGAGATCTAAGAAATTGAAAGGAACAAGAGGAATTTACTTACTTGGAGTGAATATTGAACACCCTTTCTTTCAATTTCTCCAAGGAGGCTTTAATGGAGGAAAGACTCAAAACCCTAGAGGTTCACGTATGCGGACGGGTGATGAAGAAGGAGAGGGTGCGCGAACTTCTTCTTTATAAGACCAAAATTGGCTTGAACCCATTTGTGAACCGCGACCCACAAAGAACAAGTGGTATTTTCTTAGATGTTTACACATCAAGGGTTATGCATCCGTAACAACACACTTTGTGAGAGATGAAGGATGTATTAGAAGACTTTATTTAAAATTCTAAAAAGGAGAATAACAAAATTGTACACAACCATTTCTTGCCCCATTTCAAGATATGTACAAATGGGGTGATGTGAGCTTGTTACCAAGAGGCAAAACATGCAGAGGAAGTCTCATGTAATATTTTTGGTTGATATGTGTGAACGGTCCCGTGGTATAATCAAAATATGATGATAGTCAGGGCAGTTAGAGCTTTCTCTCCTTTGTTTAATCTTATTAAAAGGAAAATTCTTCTGATTCTTAGGTTGTACAATATTATTTGATTTAACATG
>JAJJWX010005063.1:0-97757 GCA_023529315.1 Papaver bracteatum
CTACAAGCAGTACTCCATAATATTCCCAAGAACACAAACTAAAGAAGAAAAGGGACGAGAATTTACGTGGTTCGGCAAGTTTCCTACATCCACGGGAAGAACAAGAGATTCATATATTATCTTAAGGGAGAATACATATAAACCTTAAGAGAGAAAGAAGAATTTTTGGTGATGTTCATTTGCTTTCTCTAATGGCCTATTTATACTAGTTAGCTAAGCCTCCAAGTGACCAACTCAAATTGAGTTCTACTTCCTTAGCCTACAAACTAGAACTAGCCTACAATTGAACTTCCCCTTTGCTTTCAAACTTGGACTCAAAGACCTACCTTGTTTGACTACATGAATTTACAAGTGTGAAAGGGAATGCTATGGAACTCTTCCACCAACCAATATTTTTCACATTGTTTTATTCCACCTACCTACTAGCCACCATCCAAACATGGTTATTAGAGTTCCAAACAAAATTGGACTATCAACAACCCCTTATTCTAGAATCATCTAGAATTGTAGGCAAAATCAACCATCTAGAAGGAACCGTCCAACAATTCTCCACCACGGATCATGCATTCAAGCATGAGACGATCAATACAAGAAATCTCCTTCATCTTCCAGCGTCGATTGCGCCATATGCTGCCTACGTATCCTCTACAAGGAATCAACCGATCAGTAGTTCACTCAATGGCCTTACAAGAAGGCCTCCACCAGGTTCCAGGAAGAATGTGGATCAATTTGAAACGATAATGAGAAACTTGACCGAGATACTACTTTCGTTAACATATCAATTTGGATTGTCTTTGGTGTCGATCTTCACAAGTAGAATGTCTTCTTCTTCCAAATTTCTCTAACAAGTGAAATCGAACATCTATATGTTTGGTTCGGCATGATGAACTTGATTCTTAGCCAAGTAAATTGTGCTAAGACTATCACAATGGTCAATGTTTGTTCCCGCACAACACCCAAGTCATCTATCAAACCTTGTAACCATATATCCTCCTTAAATGCCTCCGTCATTGCCATGTATACTCCGCTTGATGGTTGAGAGAGCCACGATGACTGCAAAATCGATCTCCAACTAACCGGGTGCTCCAGCCACGGTAAATACATACCCTGTAGTTGAAGCCTTTTGTCCAAATCACCAGCATAGTCAGAATCCTCATAACCAACGCACAGCTGATTGTTCCTATCTTCCTTCACAAACTCCAAGCCAATATCAACAGTACCAGAAAAATACCTCAAAATCCATTTCACAAACTTGCAATGTCCTTTACCAGGATTATGCATATAATGGCTGATCATACTTACTGCATGTGAAATATCCGGCCTTGTACATACCATCGCATACATCAAGCTACCAATAGCACTAGCATATGGGACTTGGGCCATATACTCACGCTCTTATTCGGTAGTAGGAGACATATCGAACTCAACTTAAAATGAGGACCAAGGGGAGTACTTGCAGATTTAGTTCCTTATGAGATACCAAATTTACGTAACACTTTCTTCAAGTATGCCTTCTCTGAGACAAACGAACTTTACCGTTCTCTATGTCACGTTGAATCTTCATGCCAAGAATATTCTTATCTTCTCCTAGATCTTTCATCTCAACTCAGTTGACAATTTATGCTTTAAATTATCAATCTCTTTCTTATTATTCGATGCTATCGAAGCATATCATCGACATACTAAGAGAGCAAATATATGAAAGACCCATCACGTAGCTTCTTGAAGTATACACAATGGTCATAGTGACTTCTTGTGTATGTCGGACAATCATAAACTGATCAAATCGCTTGTACCCTTGTCTTGGAGATTTGCTTCACCCCATATCCAAACGATTTTTTCATCTTGCATACACAATCTTCTTTTCAAAGAACTTTGAACCCACTCGGCCGAGTCATATAGATCTCCTCTTCTAGATCACCATGTAAGAACGTCGTCTTGACATCTAGTGAACTAGGTCTAAATCATCTTGTGCTACCAAGGCCAACAAAATTCGGATTGATGAGTGTTTCACAACTGGAGAGAACACCTCATTGTAGTCAATCCCTTCTCTTTGGGCATAACCTATCGCAAATAACCTTGCCTTGTAGCGTACTTGATTCACATGAGATCCTTCTTTCTTATCATATACCCATTTGCACCCAATGGCCTTCTTACTATTCGAAGCTTCGTAATAACCCATGTGCCATTCTTGTAAAGAGACTCCATCTCATCATGCATAGCGGCTTCCCATTCTTGACTCTCTACACTGTGTATAGATTCAAAATAGGTATTTGGAATGCCTTCTTCAATAACTGGTAATGCATAAGCTATAAAATCATCCATCCAACGGAGTTTCTGGTTTGTCTTCTCCGGTTTGCTGGTTGATATGGTCTCGGTGACCATAGCTTCTCAGATCTTCCATCTGTTTCATGTTCCTCTTCATCGAGATCGTCACTATCATTTGGAACTTCAGTATTTTCCTCCCTTGTAGGCCATAACGCCTTCGGAAGTATTAGATTCTGAATCTGAGACTTAGTTTGGAATTAGTGGAGTTGCATCAATCTCCACCTACTACAAAGGTTCACTTGGTGCGGTGCTTCGTTCTCCATTCGCCGAGAACCCCAAGACTTCACCATAGACGCTTCATCAAATGTAACGTCTCTACTCATGACTATCTTTTTCTCAACATAAAGATCCTTTAACAAGACGGCTATCAAGTTTGTTTTCACTAACATGATACCAAGCGAGGCAACCAAAGATATGAATTGAGTCATAATCATAAGCCGGTTTACCATACCACTTCTCCATCGGAGTTTTACCTTCTAACGCACTGATGGCAACCTATTAATGAGGAAGCACGCATATGTAACCGCCTCATCCCAAAACGCTTTACCTAATCCAAAGATTAGATAACATACATCGTACCTTCTCCAAGAAAGTACAATTCATGCGTTCGGCTACCCCATTTTGTTGCGGTTTCTTCTTAAACTGTGAAGTGCCTCTGTATTCCCTCATCTTGACATACTTGCAAGAATGGATCACTTTTGTACTCTCCATCATTGTCGAACGTAGTGCCTTGATCTTTCTGTTAGTTTGAGTCTCGGTTGCCTTTTTCCACCTCACAAAGACTTCTAGGACTTCATCACGATGCCTCATGGTGTACACATATACGCCTAGAATAGTCATCAATAAAAGACACGAACCAATGTTTCCCTCCCAATGATGCATTCTTGGAGGGAACCCAAACATCTGAGTGAACATAATCAAGAACTCCACTAGTGTTGTGTATTGCTGTGCCAAAGCTTGTTCTTGTCTTCTTTCCTTTCACACAATGTTCACAAAATGCTAATTTGCAGGCAATAACACCTTTCAATAATTCTAGATGAATTAAAGAATGTGACGACTTATCACCTGGATGTACAAGCCGCATATGCCATAACCTCGTGGTCTCCATAGCGTGTCTCGATGTGTTAAAATAGACACATCTCCCGTTATTGTACTCCAGTTAAGTAGTACAAGTTATGATGCCTTGTGCCCTTCATGATTACCAAAGATCCATCGATCACCTTTAGAATTCCATTTTTAGTGACTAAGTTGTAGCCCTTAGCTTCCAAAGTTCGAGAGAAATAAGATTCTTTTTGAGGGCACGAACCGTACTTCCTTGACTCCGAACCATACCATCATGCATCTTGAATCGAATACTACCAATCCCAATCACACCACGGGGTGTGATTATTCCCCATACACACTTCTCCATCAAACTCTTCAAAGTCGAGAACCGATCCAGATGAGGACAAATATGATAAGTAGCAATTGAATCTAATACCCATTACCTTGATTCACGATAAAAGTTGATGGTATCACATTAGTGAGAAATCGAAGCTTCATCTAAATCTTCAATTGCCTTAGCAATGTTTACCTCGGTGTTGTCCCTTTTCGATCTTTACGCTTGGTCAGTCCTTAGCCCAATGGCCAAAGTCATGACACCATGCACATTCATCCTTACTGCAAACGCTCTTGACTTTGAACGCCCTTTAACTTTGCCATGATCACCATTATTTTTTATTCCATACGCATTGAACGACCTCTTACAAGAAGCAAGTCATTGTTAGCTTCACTTGTGGTCTTCACGGTCCATCTTCCTGAATTACTCATTACGCAATGATGTGGTGACCTCGGCGTATGTCATCTTATCCTTTCCGTGCATTAAAGCTTTAATCACGGGTTCATACCTTTCAGCAAGAGAGTTTATCAGACACAGAGCTTGTTCCTCATTGTTGATCTTCTCATCGTAGTTAACCAGCTCAGCTAGAAGTTTATTATATGAATCTAGGTGCTCAGTTAAAGAGGCACCCTTCTTCATGTTATAGCGATACAAATTTCTCTTAAGATGTATCCTATTAGCCACGTTCTTCACAAGGTATTCCTTCTCTAGCTTTTCCCTGACATCCTTAGTCAAGTCTCGTGCTTGATAATTAACTCTTCTTTGCTATTTCTAAACACCCTCAATCGAACCAAGACATAATTTATTCATATTGTTCCACTTTGCTTTTGAGACATCTCATTCGGTCGACCTTCTAGAGCTTCTTCTAGGTCAAGATGAACAAGATCATCCATTACGTCCGTTCTCCATAAACCAAAGTTATTGGTTCCGGTGAGCTTTTTAACCTTCAGTTGTGATCTATGTGAATGAAGTATTTCTTCTTTTGTTTCTTTATCTTTATTTGTGGACTCCGAATGTTCTCCTTCAGGATCGTTCGGGTCAACTGGTTTATCTCCGTCAACAATTGTTCTCAAACAACCAAATATAGATAAAAAACAAAACCTTTGAGATAAGTATTACCTCAAGCAATCTTCATAAAGATACCTTCACTTTAAGCTCTCAGTACCGTATCATAGCGTAACCTTGCTTTGATACCAATTGTTGAGGAAATTAGTATCTAACCTACAGCTCTGATACCACTTGTTGCGCTAAAACTTTTGAGGAAGCGATTTGCACAAACTACAAACGGTACTCCATAATATTGCCAAGAACACAAACTAAAGAAAAAAAGGGACGATAATTTACGTGGTTCGGCAAGTTGCCTACATCCACGGGAAGAACAAGAGATTCATATATTATCTTAAGGGAGAATACATATAAACCTTAAGAGAGAAATAAGAATTTTTTGGTAATGTTCATTTGCTTTCTCTAATGGCCTATTTATACTAGTTAGCTAAGCCTCCAAGTGACCAACTCCAAATTGAGTTCTACTTCCTTAGCCTTCAAACTAGAACTAGCCTACAATTGGACTTCCTTTGCTTTCAAACTGGGACTTAAAGACCTACCTTGTTTGATTGCATGAATTTACAAATGTGAAAGGGAATGCTATGGAACTCTTCCACCAACCAATATTTTTCACATGGTTTTATTCCCACCTACCTACTAGCCACCATCCAAACATGGTTATTAATTAGAGTTCCAAACAAAATTGGACTCTCAACAACCCCTTATTCTAGAATCATCTAGATTTGTAGGCACCGTCCAACCATCTAGAAGGCACCGTCCAACAAAAACTGGATGCAAATTGGTTATGGTGGGTATACAAGAGAAGCCATTGAGTTGCCAACTTTTCCATTGGTTGTGGGTATGTCATATCAACATTAGTACAACGAAAATGTGTACCCAATCTGTCACCGCTAATAAAATTAACACGCTGTAATATTGATATACCAAGATTCCACTAGATTAATGGCATAGTTAATTTGCTTCTTTGTGACCTAAAGAAAACTGCAGCTTGGCCCGATGAAGATGGATGCCGTACCCTGGTAGAAAAACGAGACTGTAGTAAAATTTTAATTCAAACGCACTTTTCCAATCGTAAGGGAATCAAATAGTCTGCAATCTAACTGCTGCTAATAATACTAAACCTTTTCTCGATCGTTACTATCACACTGCTACTCGGCCATTAACAAACAGTAAGAAGCATCAAATTTCAATTATTTCATGCAGCCAAAAAAATTATTAATAGCACGAAGTTTCTGGAAAAAAAACTAATATTAAAATTCAATGTGCTTGAGATTAAAATTGGAAAACATTCAAATTAGAAAATTTGCAAAACTTCAAGACCAGCGATTCAAGAATAGGACAGCTTGAAAAGAACTCATTAGTTAACTCTTCATTATCAAATGAATATGATTGAATTCTAAGAGGTAAATTGGTTATGCGGTAAGTGGATGAAACCAGGCAGAACCATATGCAAGCATCCACCAGTACTACCACCATGATTTATGGAAACTAAATTCCTTAAAGCACATGTGAAAAGACGATGCAAAAACTGAAACTGATCAAGACTGAAGCTTATAGATTATTCTTGAACATTATGGTTAAACCAAGCATTTAGACGGTTTTGTAGATTACACTCTTCTATAACATTGAATTCAATTTTTCAAATATCAGATAAGTCATGGTGCAAAAATACGAGATCCACGAAACCTCTAAATCGATAAGACTTTCCTGTATTGCTATCATTGATAATAGAACTGATGAGAGGAATAAAGTGGGTATAGAGTTCCATGTGTATCTCCACCTTTTAGATAAAACACAGGTTTGGACTGCAAACTTGGTGTAAGAAAAGGACATGATGTGATGAATGAGAGTATCAGGTAATTTACTGATTATATCTTCTACATTCACATAAGGTGATTGTCTCCATATGTCAACAAAATTCTTAGGCAGGCAACCTAATGTTAAAAATTATGGTAATTTGTGATTTAAATAATCTAGAAAATTCTCGATTAGTCATTGATCACCGTATGGAGAAAATGATAAACTATCATTGGCTTATCTCTATTAGTTGGCCCAGTCTAGAGATATCTAGACTCTTCTCATTTTCCTAATTACAAAGTCCGGTGTTAGTAGGTCACCCTAGAACTTTCTAGAGGTATAAGTGGTCGGTTAGTTATGCCTATAAATAGGCAGTTGGTGTGTTCATTTGGATCATCAAAAACTCAAGTGAGTAGCCAAGTAGTAAGAGTGAGAGTTAGTAGAAAGAGCTAAAGAGTCTCTTGTAAAATAGAGAGTGTAAGCCAAAGTTGCTACACCAATTTTTCTTGCAATATTTTCATTTCCAAATTAATATAAGCCTCACTTTTCTTAAACCAACCTCTTTTCCTAAATTCATTTCCTAATCCATTTCCATAAACCCATCACACTTCCGTATTGCGCCAACAAATTTGGTATCAGAACCAACCTAACCCAGTAATCTTAAAACTCCACCCATGGCAATTAACCAAGGTTTTAATTATGCCCAAAGTCTAATTCCAATTTTTGATGGTGAGAGTTATGATTATTGGAGTCTACAAATGAAGACATTATTCATTTCACAAGACCTATGGGATTTTGTAGAAGATGGTTATAAGGTATCCGAGTCGGCAGCAATTCTATCATCATGGACGGATGCAGAGAAAAAGGAGTATAAGGAAAATAAGAAGAAAGATGCTAAAGCATTACTGTTTCTACAACAAGGAGTAACCAAAGCAATTTTTCCTCGAATTTCGGTGGCAAAAACTTCGAAGGAGGCCTGGAATATTCCCAAAGTAGCATTCCAAGGATCAGAAAAGGTAATCTCCATTAAACTACAAAATTTATGGCGAGATTTTGATAATTTACTCATGAAAGAAAATGAAACTATCCAGAACTTCTTTTCAAGAGTTACTAGAATAGTAAATCAAATCAGTAGTTATGGAGATACCATAGAAAAAAAAAAAGTTGTAGAAAATATTTTAAGAAGCTTACCATTTAAATTCGATCATATTGTCGCTGCCATTGAGGAGTCAAAAAATTTATCGACTCTCTCGGTACATGAATTAATGGGTTCACTAGAGGCGCATGAAAAAAGAATAAATAGGTTCGCGGAGCAATCATTGGAGCAGGCGTTTCAATCAAAAATAAATTTCAGTGAAAAGAAAAATACGAAAGCCAGTAAAGAAATCTCCAGAGGGGGATCATCATCAAACTCGCAATACGAGAAAAGGTCGACATCAAATCAAGGGCCCAAAAATTTCTATCGCGGACGTGGAAGAGGAAAAGGAGGTTACATAAACAACAATCGAAGGTATGGGAAAAATTACTCCTCAAATCTTCGATGCAATGTTTGCAAAAAGTTTGGCCATCCAACTGAAAATTGCAAGTACAAGTGCACAAAGTGTGATAAATTAAATCACATGGAAAAGGATTGTTGGTTTAAAAATAATGAAGCCAACTATTCCGAGAAAAAAGATTCTCAAAATCAAGTATTTTATTCCTGCCTCACCTCGCAACAAGATGCGCAAGGTATATGGTACGTCAACAATGGATGCAATAGCCATATGACAGGAAATAAAGAATATTTCGTGAAGTTGGAGGAGCAAGAGATTCCACCAGTCAAACTCGGAGATGGAATTGAAGGAAGAGGAGTCATATCCGTACGTACAAGGTCAGGTAAAACTCGATACATATATGATGTTCTTTATGTTCCTGGCCTAGCTCAAAATTTATTAAGTGTTGGACAACTCATACGAAAAGGGTACTCACTACATTTTGAAGACGGAGAATGCACAATTTATGATAAAATTAATAAATAATTGGTGGCAAAGGTAAAAATGACAGAAAATTTTGTCTTTCCCCTATCTATGCCATCAATTGGAAATTTTGCAATGAGTACCGATCATATCGATGAATGCAAGTTATGGAATTTGAGATACGGGCATCTTAACTACAGATCCGTGAAGGTTCTAAAATCAAAGAACATGGTAATTGGTCTTCCTAATATCAGCAGTGGAGATAATGTATGTGATGGTTGTATTCTTGGAAAGTTTCATAGACTTTCGCTCACAAAATAATCGTGGAGAGCAAGAAGGCCCCTCGAATTGGTGCACGCAGATATCTGCGATCCGACAAGAACAGCCTCACTCAACAACATGAGATATTTTCTTTTATTTGTGGATGATTATACCAGGATGATGTGGGTGTATATTCTCGAACAAAAGTCCGAGGCATTCACTAAATTCCTAGAGTTCAAGGCATTGGCAGAGAAGCAAAGTGGCCATCAATTGAAGGTTTTCCGTACAGACCGTGGTGGATAATTTACTTCAACTAAATTTATCAATTACTGCAAAGAAAATGGAATTAAGAAGGAGCTTACCGTTCGATGCACTCCACAGCAAAACGGTTTTGCGGAAAGGAAAAATCGTATGATCGTAGAAATGGCTCGCAGCATGCTAAAATCAATGAAGCTACCCAACACTTACTGGGCTGAAGCAGTCAACACGGCGGTCTACATCCTTAATTGTTGGCCAACAAAAGCAGTTATCAACAAAACTCCATATAAAGCTTGGTATAAGAAAAAGCCCGAGGTAACTTGTTTCAGAATTTTTGGTTGCGTAGCATACTCAAATATTCCATCCCAACATAGATAAAAGTTCGATGAAAGGGGAGAAAAGTTAATATTCATCGGATACATCGAAGAATCTAAAGCATATAGACTTATAAATCTAGACACAAAGGAACTGGTAATTTCAAGAGATGTTATCTTTGATGAATTCAAATCATGGGATAGGAATGATGAATCAGACAACCACGAGTTGCCACTACTCATTGAAGGCGAGCCAGATCATCCACGTCAGGAGGAAAGTACTCCACCAGCTAGCCCGAGATCTCCAAGTCCAACACAACAAATCCCAAGTTCATCAGAAGCAAGTGCCACACCTAAAAGGGTACGCTACCTAGTAGATATATATAATACATCTAATTGTGCATTTATAGCACTAGCACCTCACTAATATGAGGAAGCGGCAAAAGAAGAAAAATGGAGAAATTCCATGGATGAAGAAATGCGAGTAATTGAGAAAAATAAGACATGGGAGCTTGTAAATCAGCCAACAGACAAAGAAATAATTGGTTTGAAGTGGGTCTACATGACAAAATATAATGAAGATGGGTCAATTCAAAAGCACAAGGCAAGGCTAGTTGCGAAAGGATATTCCCAGAAACCAAGAATTGACTACAACGAGACGTTTTCCCCAGTCGCTCGCATGGAAACAATCCAGATGGTGTTAGCCTTGGTAGCTCAACTAAAAATGAATGTCTACCAATTGGACGTAAAGTCGGCGTTCCTAAATGGAGAACTTAAAAAAGAGGTGTATGTGGAACAACCTCAAGGATACGTCCAAAAAGGAAAAGAAAAAATGGTATATCGTCTCCGCAAAGCACTATATGTCCTAAAGTAAGCACCACGTGCATGAAACAGCAAAATTGACAAGTATTTCCGAGATAATGGATTTGAGAAAAGTCCAAGTGAGCCATCCCTCTACATAAGAAAACAAGGTACGGATTTTCTAATTGTCTGTCTCTACGTTGATGATTTAATTTACGCCAGCACAAAACAAGAAATGGCAGAAAAATTTAAGAAAGAGATGGTGAAAGAATATGAGATGACATACTTAGGACTTATGCGATATTTTCTTGGGGTTAAAGTAAAAAAATCTCCAGAAGAAATATTTATTTCCCAAGAAAAATATGCAGAAGACTTACTGAAAAGGTTCAACATGATGGATTGCAAACCAATTGCAACTCCAATGGGTACCAATAAGAAGTTGGTAAAAAATGATGGAGCGACAAAGGTCGATCCAACCTTATTCAGAAGTCTAGTCGGCTCACTGATCTACTTAGCAAATACAAGGCCATACATCGTCAATGCAACCAGCATTGTTTCTCGGTTTATGAGCGAGCCAAGCAAGTTACACTATGTTGCCGCAAAGAGAATTCTTCGGTATATCAAGGGAACAAAAGATTTTGGCATCAAGTATACAAGAGAAGAAGATAACAATTTAATTGGCTTCACAGATAGCGATTGGGCAAGTTCTATTGAAGACCGAAAAAAAACATCAGGTTATGCACTAGTGGAAATCAGCAGTTCCGCGACCGTCAGGACAAGTCATATATACGAGTTATATGACTATTTTTAACCGTCTCTGTTTGGGTCTCTGATAAAGCGTCGCTGTTTCTTACAACCCTTAGTCGTGGGTATCAAAATAACGACCGATTTTAAGGGTAACGAGGTCCTGACCCTTAGCCGTGGGTCTCAGATTTGAATTATAATATAAAAAAAAACATAGATTCAGATATGCTGAAATGCCTGAATAGATAAATCTGAAATAATCTGACAGCATAAAAGTCAAGTCAAGTCAAGTCAGGTCAAATGGAAGTCAAAGTCAATGTCAAGGTCAAGGTCAAGGCAAAGACAATGGTTTATAAAATTACAAAAAAAAAGGATGAAATTCTGAGTTCATGTCCAAGCTAGCTACTAAGTTCTAACAACATGCTAAACTAATAGACAATTGATTAAACAACGATAACCTCCTCCGATGACGATGAACTTAGCAAATACTTCATAACAAGCATAAAATCCATGTGTTGTGTCTCTGCTCTCATTTTCCAAGATTCCTCCACTAGAACCTGAAAAGCAAATCTAAGGTTGTAAAGCATATGTGTACCATAAATAACAAATTTAATCTATAAACAAGTTGATGAGAATTTCAAAGTTTATTCCGGTTACAACTCCAGACCCGGAAGTATACCATTTGCGCGAAACTTTCGATACCAACAAGCTAGAGCAAACACACCAATCTTCAAGGGAAATTCCCATGGAGCGACCATGCAACAAAGAAAGAATACGCACAAGTTCATATCCTCATCTTCGGAGTTCTTTAAACCATCTGCACGTTGCTTGCACAGCTCAATCTGCAAACATGCAATGTTATTCTACTCCTGTTAATACAACTAGACGGTATCAATCAAGAAGATAAAATGAAGAGCACCAATAACATATTGCGGGTGGCTTTATCCTTCAAACTATCATGGTGGAAGACACTCTAGAAACTTCAAATGGATGGCATAACTCTACGTGACAGGGGGAAGGATCCAAAAGACTAAAACATGTAGCATCTTCCAAATACATTTTATACCCCAGGTAATGGTCAATTGTACTTGTACTGCCAACGGTTTGGCCATGTGAGTCTCAAAGTAAAGAACATGGCATGGTATGAAGATATCATTCAATTCGAGGCGAGCTGACAATCATAATAACAATTTAGAATGGAAGTTAATGATGCATATGTAGAAACTCTTGTAGATTTCCCAATCATAAAGATTCCATCCAAAGAAACCCAAACCAAAAGGCTTACTCATTCAACAAGGAAAAAATGCTTACGATAGAACAAAAAAGCTAAAAAATTGATCAAAAGAGAGTACTGTTACCTACCGCTACTACACTAGGCCTTACATAGTTGATCACCTACATTGCAAGATAAAATTTCCATTAGCAATTGACACTGGGAATTTGAACAATACTCACTGGTGTCATAAGAACCACCACTAGATGTATAATAAGTAACGAACATAGTTTTAGTAGAGAGAAAAGGAAAGAAATCAATAGAAAAAGCATACTCATCAGTAAGTATAGGACAACAAACTGAATATATTCGCTGAAAACTATTATGATTTAGTGAATCATAGGAAATAGTCATGCTAAATCTTATCCCTATCCTACACTGCGTGCATTCTTATCCTGCACCAGAGCACACTCAGGGTATCAGATGGAAATATCAATATCCTGAACAAAAAAAAGTAATCATATATATGATTGTCCCTCTGCTATGTTCCAGAAAAATCATGCATTATTATAATATAGGTGAAACTGCTAAAATTTAATATACCGGTACTCGAGCAAGCCAAGGAATCCAAAAAATGTACCGACAACCCATCTACTCTTTTACTATATGGACTGTAATTTTTTTTTCAATACAGTGGAGAAAATAGGTATGTGCTAGTTTCATATATTCAAAAGGGACTCAGTTAATTAAGCCCAATGATTAACCATTTAAATACAACCAAGATTATCTACCAGTAGAAGCCTCATCACCAATCCATGACCAAGATTCATAACAATGTTCTAACATACATACAACAAACAAGAATTAGCAGTGCATCTGTTGCCTCATTAGTAAATGAATTTGACTTGCACACATTACCATTCCATTAACTCATTAATAGAGTCCAAAAATCAGGGAAATGTACCTTTGTTGGTAACTGACCACAAACATTGTAGCACTCATTGTGACCTTTTTACAAACACCTGGAGTGCAAAGTTGAGAACCAGAGAGAGAGAGAGAGATTTCTGTTGTAGGGGGTAAGGCTCATTTATCCTGCAAACATGAATTCTACAGGAGTTACAACAAATTTAGGCCTTGAAAGCACCCACAAATGAAAATAGAAAAGAAAAAAAACATATTCGTTTCCACAAAATTCAATGCACTCATCATCAACCATACAATAACCATTATCAGGATTATATTTAATCAAGTTAGATAAGAATTATGACTCAATACTGCAGCAACACCCAGTAAGTACGGACCCTAAATGTGCGAAGATATTACAAAATTCAAATATCATGGCGTTGATGCAACCCAAAAAATGCGAAAGAAAGAATCTTGGTTATATTCACTACTAAGCAGTGAGCCTATTACCTGGTCAAGTTAATTTATGATGTAAAATATTATAAGTGAGCTCATTTATTAGTATCGAACTTCACATGTCACAGATCAAAAATAACTTGTATACTTTCGCTCACAAGTAGCATACTAGATTAAGGTCTTAGTAATTCAAACTTAGATGGGGGTATATGTAATGTAAAGGAATGCTTATCTTTCAAGTAAGACATATGTACACTATAGTTTAATCTCAGCTCTTTCTTTGTGGATTATACCTAGGCGAGCAGCACAAGCATTTCTAGAAGTGTTGATCTGCGATAATTTGTAAATATTACCAATGTTAGGACATCATAGTATACTCAACAACTAACGAAATTGCAATCTTGAATGGAAAAAATATCAACTCGTTTCGAACAGTTTTTCAAGTAAAAATGAACTCACAATTGGATCAGGAGCATTCACTTGCTGGAACATAACTCATATCACCCCCTGTGTGCGAAGAGTTTTCCATGCCTGCTGCACAGTTAATGTAAGATTTAACATCAAACTCGTAAGCCTTATCCATATTTTCATACTCATTTTCAATCTTCAAACAGAAAAAATAACTTACTTAGTATGACAAACCATTTGCGCAACTGAGTTAGAAATACAAGGAAACAAATCTAGGAGCCGTAACCAAACTGGAAATCTCAATAAAAATAATGGAAACATAATCCGAACTCACATTTCAACACTGAAATGATAACCATTTCAGAAAAACACTCCAAAATAAGATTGTACCAATTCATATTTAAGCATAAACTGAACTAAAAACACTACATACTTTGGATATCTCATCCTCTTCACTGCATAAAAAAATATAAGCAACAGCTGGTGAGATTCACATTTTGTAACCTAGTTTAAATATAGAAACACTACAAACAAACTTGTTTATTCAACATAAAGTTCTCAAATGGCTTACAAATGGATCCTTCACCGAGTCATGACAAAGACCACAATCTTCGCCTCGCCAAAATTAAGTTAGATTATTAACCACAATCTAACTGATCAAATCACTAGATAAAGCAAAACCAAAATTAAGTTAGATAGTTATTAATCTGACTATAATTTACAAGATATAATGTTAAAACTTATAATCCAAAAATGATCATACCTGATGTTTCTGCGCATCCTCTTTATAGCTTCAATGCCCTGTAATTCTGCGACCTAAACAGCCTCACTTTCCTTATTTAATACAAACTCTGGAAGCTTCCAAATCTTAGCCACATACTACTCAAAACTGAAGACAAAGACAGATCTAGTTAGCTGTTTTCACGGACCCAAACTCTTTCCAAAAGTGAGATAAAATTGCGCCCAAGTATCCATATCCTATCATGAGTCCTAGAATTTTCCAGGCACGCGTACCGAGCCATTGAACCATGGTTAACCAGCTAAGAACTGGGTCCATATTTCCACCATAACTTGACTTGAATCATCACTGCTCATACAACCTTCATATCAACCCATTATACCCTGTCTAGATGATCAGAAATGGTGCAGTCGACAGCAGCTGCAATGATGACATTATAACTGCCAAAAGTTGACCTGTGATTACACAACTTCACATGCCCTTCTGGCCTCGGCTAACTAGTAGCAACTTGCACCACATAGCCTACGGCAAACCATCTCCTTCATTGTTTTGTCTTCTGCCAACCCCTTACACATAATAGCCTCACTGTAACCATATCTACAACATCAACCATTGACCTCAATTGGCTTGTACTAACTTCCATACACTGCCTACAGATCCATGGATCACAGCTGAACATAGCAGATAACTGGTACTTTCTTGCTTCCATAAACTCAACTTACAAAACTCTGCCAAGCTCCCAGCACAGATACCACCAAGACCCAAAGCAAACATTCACAGCTTCCTCCTCTTGAACCATCGTATCTCCTCCATTTTCTCGCCATTGCAATCCAATTCTCTCGGCTTCAGCTTCTCCTTGGAACAACATCAATCGAACTCAAGCCAACCACTGTGACCAGCAAACTCAAGTCAATTCCTTCTTTGGCAGCAAAACTTGCTTCTTCTCAGATCATTACAACTAAGAATTAATCAAAACGCATGATACTCTTCTATCTTCTTGGTTCAGGTAATTTCATAAAATCCATATGAGCAGAAACTGATGGTGTTTCTGTCCATCGAGAAATCATCTTCTCCGGTTTTCCATTTCCTGCAAATTCAAGTTCAATCACAACCCAACATTCAAATTTCTTCCAAGACCCTTAAACTAGACTCAATCATCACCATTATTGCCACAATCAACCACATCGACTCCTCTCATATCTGTACGGACAGAGAAAAGAGGGGATGAAAGAAATAAATCTTTCTAGGGAAAAAAAATCCGAATTTGGAATAAGAGATAAAGTTCAAGGAGAAACTTACATGCACTAGAAGGGAGATGTTGTACTACGGATTCGGCCATTTGTCCAAAAGAAACCAAAAATAGTCCACTCGACAGCTGTTACAAACACAAAACAAATTTATGAGCGTCCATACCTATAAATACCGATACTTTCAAGGTTTGGATGGAACAATTAAGAATTGACAAATGAGTACTTATTGAAAGTTAAGATACACAATGAAAGTACTGTGTATACTTATTTACAGTAATGGAAATTCGATATTGAAAGTTAAGATACACATCAAAGGCTACTTGTCCATGAAAAAAAAAAATCCTTTATTATTCCACTCACAGAATGAAATCTACAATTTCTAGGCACTACACCTACACGGTGATAGATAATACCACTTATTAGCCTTGAAATGGACCAACAATGATACACACCAAATGGAATGAACCTACACATGATTCTTCATTCGAATAAAAAAAAAAAATGAGTGAGTGAGTGAGTGACACCATTTGAGGGTTAGTTCTAGTGCAGGTCTTTGTAAACCAATGCAATCAGGTTATACCTATAGAATTTCAAGTAGTCAAAGAACATCCAAACAACAATTCTCACTGGCACAATTACAAAAATTGTAATCAAAAATTTATGCTAATGATAGATAATTGGAAATTTCAGTAAAAAATTCATGGCATGAGAAGCCAAGTGTATATTAGAAAAACTTTAAGCATCTAAAATTTTGAATATACCTTGACGCTTGAACAGCTTTCCTCCAAGGCGTGCAAACTTCCCTGAATGCTTGAGGTACTTCAGCATTTCAGTGAATTCCAATAACAAGTATGTAGTATAACTCATAAACAACAGCAACACCTAGAGTTCCTATAGACAAAAATAAATGCAACAATATGGGATAAGCCCTGTATCCAGCGATGGATCGAATGCAACTACATAAGAAGTTTCACACAACAATTTCGTCATGAGGACAAAAGCTTGCTTCAGCAAAACACCATATTCTAATGTTTGAGTAACTCCTATCATGTCCAGTGGACTCTAAGCAAAGCCATATCAATGGTCGGTAATCCTCTTTTCTGAAAATAGCAAACCCCAAGAATATATGAACCCATCAGGCAAACCCCCATATTAATTAGCTAAATAATGACTCAATATAGGAATTATTAATTCATAAAATTCTCGGATTCATCTTCTTACCCTCTTTCAAACAACCTCGTTAAGGATCCAAACTCCATCTGAAACATAAACATAAATAGTTTATCAATATCGAATTAACCAAATCTGAGAGAAACTCATAGAGTAGATTTGTCTAACAGGTCATAAGAAATTGTAAATAGAGATATGGAATATCAAAAAACTAACTTGAAATGGAATCCAATTGTTAGCAGAGAAGAGCATATTCAGTCAAATATGAGAGAAACTCTTAGAATAGTTTAGTTTCAGCTGCAGATGGATATCCAAATATACGAATCCTTCAAACAAACCAAAATCCACGCCTAATTCTAACAAAATAAAAACCCAGTTAACACATCAATTTTTTTTCTTTCAATCATTTCTGAGAAACTAATGGGATCCATAAGAAATTTTAGGAACAAATATGAGAACCGGCACTAAAGCTTTAAAAGACTCAAACCACATAAAGCGTATTTAAAGAAATATATGAACATATCAAACTTACTTACCAGATTTTTGGATTTCTACAGTTATAATAGGATAAACTCTGATTTCCTCCATTAATTAGATTGGGAATTCCAAAATCATACTTTCAGATTCGGAAATCCAAAAAACACCCAAAAACAAACAGCTTTAGCAGTAATCATTCATGAGATGATTATTCAATTAGATTTACTAGGAGATTTTGATAAAACCCCCAAAAATGAAAACAAAACAAACATGGATTGAACGTTTTCCCAGCAGATTTGAGATCTATAATTCGACTAGTGATTTGAGGGATTTCAGAAGAAAAATCAAGATAAGGGTTTATTAGCTTTGTTGAAATAGAATCTTGGGTTCTGATTTTTCCATTTCCATGAGATTTTAGGGTAGAGATGGAGACTGGGAGCAGAGAGAGAAGAAGATGAAAGAGAAAGGGAGATAAGAAATGGGAGAGATAAAAAGGCATTTATATGCTCGATTAAATAATAAAAAACTATCACATATAAATCGGTTTTCATGGGTCGCGGGATCGGTAGCAGATTTGGGGAAAAATAGTAATTATTCGGCGACCGTTATTAATCATCTCGGATTATTTTCCGTGTTTTTATGATATCAGAGACCGCTATGTGTGGTCAACGGTCCAACTACCGTCATTGAGGGATTGAGGGTCTCGGATGTGGGTTGCTAAACACCTATTTTCCACTAGTGATGTTTTCTGTATGGGCACAAAAGTTATCTCTTGGAGTTCTAAAAAACAAAGCACCGTGGCACTATCTTCAGCCGAAGCAGAGTACATAGCAGCAACACATGCAGCATGTGAAGTAGTATGGTTGAGAAGAATAATGACCGACCTACAACAAAGGCAAAAGCAGCCGACAAATATCTACTTTGACAATATGTCTACAATTGCAATGACAAAAAATCCAGTCTTTCACGGAAGGACGAAGCACATAGATCTACGACACCACTTCATCAGAGAGTTGGTCGAAAACAAAGAAATCGAGCTCCAATTCTGTCCCACACAAGACCAAAATGCGGACTTTTTCACAAAAGCAGTCACGGTGGATAAGTTCAATCATTTTAGAGACAAGCTTAACATCACAAATTAAGAGGGGGTGTTAAAAATTATGGTAATTTGTGATTTAAATAATCTAGAGAATTCTAGATTTGTCATTGATGACCGTATGGAGAAAATGATAAACTCTCATGGGCTTATCTCTATTAGTTGGCCCAGTCTAGAGATATCTAGACTCTTCTCATTTTCCGAATTACAAAGTCGGTCATAGACTCTAGAGTGTTCTATGTCTCTAGGTCATCCGGTCATTGTCTAGAAAATTTCATTTCTTGAATTTTCTGTTGGTCGGTGTTAGTAGGTCACCCTAGAACTATCTAGAGGTATAAGTGGTCGGTTAGTTATGCCTATAAATAGGCAGTTGGTGTGTTCATTTGGATCATCAAATACTCAAGTGAGTAACCAAGTAGTAAGAGTGAGAGTTAGTAGAAAGAGCAAAAGAGTCTTTGTAAAATAGAGAGTGTAAGCCAAAGTTGCTACACCAATTTCCCTTGTAATATTTTCATTTCCAAATTAATATAAGCCTCACTTTTCTTAAACCAACCTCTTTTCCTAAATTCATTTCCTAATCCATTTCCATAAACCCATCACACTTCCGCATTGCGCCAACAAATTTGGTATCAGAGCCAACCTAACCAAGTAATCTTAAAACTCCACCCATGGCAATTAACCAAGGTTTTAATTATGCCCAAAGTCTAATTCCAATTTTTGATGGTGAGAGTTATGATTATTGGAGTCTACAAATGAAGACATTATTCATTTCACAAGACCTATGGGATTTTGTAGAAGATGGTTATAAGGTACCCGAGTCGGCAGCAATTCTATCATCATGGACGGATGCAGAGAAAAAGGAGTATAAGGAAAATAAGAAGAAAGATGCTAAAGAATTACTGTTTCTACAACAAGGAGTAACCAAAGCAATTTTTCCTCGAATTTCGGCGGCAAAAACTTCGAAGGAGGCCTGGAATATTCTCAAAGTGCATTCCAAGGATCAGAAAAGGTAATCTCCATTAAACTACAAAATTTATGGCATTACACTCTTCTGTAACATTGAATTCAATTTTTCAAATATCAGATAAGTCATGATGCAAAAGTACATGATCCACGAAACCTAATTTCCAGTTAACTGGAACTGACAAGATAAAAACCTAACACAGACAGAGATGAAGAGAATGCCTACAACGGAGTAGGTTGAATGTCAGCAGGAATTTAGACTTGAGAGTTTAGGAAGTTGTATGCAAAAGCAAGGGTTTTCAGTTTTCACAGGAACAAAAATCTTTCCTGCTGCGGA
This sequence comes from Papaver bracteatum, assembly GCA_023529315.1. Lineage (NCBI taxonomy): Eukaryota > Viridiplantae > Streptophyta > Magnoliopsida > Ranunculales > Papaveraceae > Papaver > Papaver bracteatum. Next base: position 19,914 of record JAJJWX010005063.1, read on the forward strand.
AAAATATATAATTACCAGCGGCATAACTTGGGGTGTAAAATTTAAGTTCATAAACATTTTTCTATATTCTAATCGTAAGGGAATCAAATAGTCTGCAATCTTACTGCTACTAATAATAGATTCATAATGCTACTCGGCCATTAAAAAATAAAACCAAACATCAAATTTCAATTGTTTCATGCAGCCAAGGAAAAAAGAAACTAATATTAATAAGGCAAAGTTTGTGCATTACTTAATTGATATGAAAAACAAATAAAGACTAAGATTTTCAAAACATATTAGTAGAATAATAACCTACTAAACAAATAAAGACTAAGAATATTTGTGCCTAAAGTGAAAGTATCATTTTTCTTGAAAAGGAGAGAGTACATCGTTTTATTAGTTGCAAGGGAAAATTAGTTGATGAATAAACTAAAATATGGTTATATAAAGTATCATGTATCCTTTGTGCATAATAGATATACATTTATTTTCAAAAGTGTGCCTAAAATGATAAATACCTTCGAATTTTTCGTAAAAACTATAAATTTGATATTGTTGTTTGTGCTCGTTGGATAGGTTTTTTTATTAGCTTTCCAACGAGATAAAATTTGTAAAATTCCAAGGCACAGATTTTAAAATATGTTATTTTAAAGTTTGGTTGTCAATTATACTCCTAAAGAAATAGGATATATAAGGAATTTTAATAAAATTAGGCTCTTATATCTAGTTGTCCTCCTTCTTTGATTTATTTACGAAAATGTCTAATACCTTACTGACCTTCCTTTTTGATTTATTTACAAAGTCACCATATATAAGGTCTTCCTTCGCTTCGCTCGGTCGGCCCAACAAGCTGCATTTTGGTGTATATGTGGAGTAAGCGGTGGCTTCTTCAGCTTCGAATTCCAACGTACTTGTAAAGACTATTATCTAACAATCGACTAGACTGACATTATACAAATATTTTTCCATAAACAAAGATTTGGCTAGATTAATGGCGTACTCACAGGAAAACTGCAGATTAGTCAAAAGAAGTTGGATGGCATACCCTGGTCAGAGAGTGGTTAAGATCATAGAATTTTTTTAATTCAAACGCAATTTCCAATCGTAAGGGAATCAAATAATCTGCAATCTTACTGCTACTAATAATACTAAACCTTTTCACGATCGTCACTATCATGCTGCTACTTGGCCATTAACAAACAGTAAGAAGCATAAAAAATTTAATCATTTCATGCACTCTAAAAGAGAAAGAAAATTAATAGGACGAAGATTCTGCATTAAAAAATATAATAAATTCAATGTGCTTGATATTACGAATTAGAAACTCAACTTTCAAATTAGAAAAAACTTTTAACCTTTTAAGTCAAAACAAAAAAAAAAAACTTTCAAATTAGAAAATTTGCAAAACTTCAAGACCAGAGATTCAAGAATAGAACAGCTTGAGAAAAACTCATAGTTAACACTTCATAATCAAATGTATATGATTGAATTCTAAGAGACTTAAGATGTGGTAAGTGGATGAAATCAGACAGAACTACATGCAAGCATCCACCAGTACTACCGCCATGATTTTTCAAAACTAAATTCCTATAATTACATGTGAAAACAAGAGGCGAAAAATGACTGAAGCTTATAGATAAATCTTGAACATTACGGTTTAATGCAGCAATAATCCAAGCATTTAGACGGTTTTATAGTTACACTTTTCTATAGCATAGAAAAATAACAGATAACTCATGATGCAAAATACACGATCCACGAAACCTCTATTATTGATCATAGGACGGATGCGAGGAATAAATGGGGTATACACTTCCCACCTTTTAGATAAAACACAAGTTTGGACTGCAAACTTGGTGTTTAAAAAAGAAAAGATGTGATGAATGACTATCAGGTAATTTACTGATTCTAATGTGATTGTCTCCATTTTTCAACAGAATTCTTAGGCAGGTAACCTAATTCCCAGTTAACAGGAATTGACAAGATAAAAACCTAACAGAGACAGCGATGAAGAGAATGCCTGAAACGGAGTAAGTTGATGTGTTTTGCTATGGTAGCGGAGGGAATTTCAGTAGGAGTTCAGACTTGAGAGTTCAGGAAGTTCACGGGAACAAAAATCTTGCCTGCTGCTAACAAACAAACAATTACCAGTGACGGAACTTGGGGGTGTAAAATTCAAGTTCATAAGCACTTTTCTAAATTCTAATTGTAAGAGAATCAAATAGTCTGCAATCTTACTGCTACTACTATACTAAACCTTCTAAAAAACAGTAGAATAATAACCTAATACTAATAGGGCGCAGTTTGTGCATTACTTAATTGATATATGAAAAACAAATAAAGACTAAGATCTTCCAAACATATAAGTAGAATAATAACCTGTTTGCATTTTCTGGTCACTGTCACGCAATCTGTTTTTTCATCTCCTCGATCCTTTCCCTTCTACTGCTGCACTGGATAAAGGCTTTCGACAAACGTTCCACAATCATAACCATAAACAGGTTCATCTATGAGGTAGCCCTTGCAGTTACTAACGGTGCTGATTTCGACAAAATCCAACGTTTTCTTTTTCCTATCATAGCAATAAAGAGAGAAGACACCTCCACGTTGTTCATACTGATCAGGCATCATAATGATAAGGTTCGTACCAGTAATGGCTTGAAACAAAAGTTCTGAGCACGTTTTTGGATAACAACGAATCCACTTTTGTTCCCATTCCAGAGGTATTGAAATTGTTTCTTCCGTCCAATTAGAAGCAGTGAAACTCTTCTCTTGGTGGTCATCATGAAATATCCACATCTTAATCACATCTCTGTTATCTCCATCAACTATAAGTCTTCTATACAGCAGACCGACGCATCCATCAATTTCCAGTAAATCATGACGATTATTTCCCCTCCAACCAGAACTCTTGCGACAATCAGGGATGGGTATGACTCTAAATTTCTCTCTTCCAATATCAAATGCTACTATGAATTTAGCATCAGCAGAAGTTGACGAAGCGAAATACTCGTAAGCACTTAGCCAATACACGACTCCATTCACATAAACTGATTCTCCATACGCCTTGTAAGGTGGGACGTCCTCAATCTTTCTCCATGTATTCTGCCCGACAGTCAAAACCTGGCAAACGTCACTAGCACTAGTTTCATATCTAGCATCATATGAATGCCATAAGCAAACCACTTTGTGTTCCTTAGTTTCGGAATCAAATCCAAATCCATAAAAAGGTCTTCCTCTTTGCTTTGATTCAATCCAGGATGTTTTGTCTCCAGTGCTGGGGTTATAAATAAGAACCTCACCCTGACCTAAAGTTCTCTTAAAGTATACCAAACCATTGACTGGATTCAGAATTTGAACTGGATCATCTTCAAACGATAGCTCTAGTTTCATCTGATCTAAGAGCACTCCCCCTTCACACTACACCATTTTTCAGGATTCACAACTAAAATTGGTAACGCCCCAACAGCCGTTACGAATTTTCCTGTTACAAAAAGCCGTTACGACTCAGTTGTAACAGGCACAAGCCGTTACGAATTGTTTTCATTATTCGTAACAAGGGGAAGCCGTTACGAATCGTAACAGGCTATTTTATTACGTGTGCTACTCACACGCTTGGTCACACTAGATCCAGTAACATTTGTATTTGTACGTGTGTCGTCCAAATGCGTGTTATATTTTTTTCCACCCAAGATGGGTTGTACTAGAGGATATTTCCTCCCGTGCATAAGATATTTCTCTCGATTTTTCCATTTCATTTCTCATTTTCACTTCTCTCTCTTTTTTATCCTCCTGTCTCTATCTCTTCCTCTCAAGAACTTCTCTCTCTCTTTTTCTCCTCCCTGAATCGATTGCAGTTTTATCTGATTGCATAACAGATCTTCAATCATAAAAGACCGGTTGCAGTTTCGGTCTGGGTAAGTGCTTCATCATCATCATCAACTTTTCGATTTAGGGTTTCGTATATGAATATGTTTTTCAGGGTTTCATTTTTTTTTCTATTTTTGAATCTCAATCTTGTTTTTCTTCTTATGATTGGTGAAGCAGATGTAAAAGGAGAGTGTTGGGATCAATAGAATTCATGATTTCTGCTGCTGATTCATGGCGAGGAAGAGATGAAGAACTGAAATTAAATGGGGATTTCTGTCGTGATTGAGCTAAAAACATGGGTTCAATTGATTTTGGGGTTTGAACTGATTTGAATTAATCACCTGCTGATTATTTAGGGTTTGTAGAATATGGATCCGTGGTCGATTTATGAGATGAAGAACTGGTAGTTTAGGTTTGCAATTGGGTCACTTTCAGATTCAGGATGGAGAAGAGTAATGAAATCAAGGGTTGTGTTGATTTGCAGGTGAACATGTGAGTTAATTTTGTGTTGATGTTGGATTTACACAGAAATAATATGTTGTAGGTGGACTGAAGTGAAGGGGAAGTATGAAATTCTGGGGTTGTTTTATGATATGGATGGAGGATATGAAGAATAAGGAAATGGTGGTTTTGGTAGAGCTTTAATGGGGTTAGATTGTATGGTTCTAGAGATGATGTTGTTTGAGTTAATTAGATAGAATGGAGTTGCAGTTGGGAGAAGGAATCTCAAGCATGTTACTGCTGTAGGTGATGAGCATTTTAAGGTGTGAAGATTTTCGGTCTTGAAGTTTGAACCTGAGGCGGGAACGAACGAGGTAACATTGGTGTAACTTATTTTCTGTTTTACTGACATGTTATTTGTTGTATTACCATCATTGTTGTATTAAATGTTAGTGTTATGGACTTTGAGCATCTCAAACAAATTTGATTGTTGTGGTTCGAAGATTCGTCATTGTTGTATTAAATTTTAGTGTTATGGACTTTGAGCATCTCAAACAAATTTGATTGTTGTGGTTCAAAGATTCGTCATTGTTGCTTTCCGCAAGAATTACAAATGCTCTCTTTTGGTCTAATACTGATATTTTCACACCAATAGGTCGAAGGTTAAATCACTAGGGGGTGTTGGCATCTGAGGCTTGGTGTTCTCTGGTGAGTTAGGTTTTCAGGAGGTGGTTGAGTCGCATTTTGTTCTTGTTAGGTACCAAGTAAGCGAAAAACTAAACCTACTACACAACTCTAGTATGAAAAGTTTGGAGGTTGATGTGGAGGAGGATGTGATGGTGGTTATGGTGGTAGTGCTGGTGCTCGACAGGTGTAATTGAGGTTATGATGGTGGTTATGTCTATGACATTGATCAACAGGTATACAAATATACTTCCATATTCAAACTTCTAAATGTGTATGTACTGTTGAATTGAATCCTGATGTCTACGAGTAAATTTGTTTATTAGTTAGGTACTTAGGTTACTGAAGAAAAACTTGAGGCTAGCTTTTATTTTTTTGATTACTTACTGTTGGATTGCTATTGTTTACTCTTCATACAGCAATTGTGTCTTACTTTATGACGCGATTGGGTAAGATTTTATTTTAAAATTTCTTTTGCTCTCTTCGGTTTCTCTAGTTGTTTGGTTCAATCTTTCTTGTTTGTAAAATTAGCAATCCAAGTAGTTAGATATGTACTATATATTACGTGAGTGATAACCAACCCTTGCCCCTGTTGTATGGACTCTAATTTGAGGGGGTTCCACTCTTCGACACTGTAAATATTAAGTGTGTTGGTGCTTATTCTACTATTGCAGACGCTACTACCAAGAGTGGGATGAACTTGCGGATTTTGGGTTCAAACAATGTAAGTATTGGCCCAAATAATTCCATTGATTCATTGAATTGATCGAACTACTTAATACCTTATGATGTATTCATTTTACCGTTCTCAGATTATTGTAGCCTTCGACGAAACAACCACCTTGTTGGATGTGGATGAGATTTTCAAACTGTTTTCTGGAGGAAAGCATGTGACTTACTAATATTTGTACCTGATATTTGTACTTTGCTTGTATACTCGCTAGATTCCCTGTTTCGAGCGAGGAAGATTTTTGCAGGTCCAATTGCACTGATGGCATGGTTCAATGGTTGCAGTTTCAGTTGAATCTCTTGATGATTAAGTGTGTTGGTGCTCATTCTATTGCAGACGCTATTACCAAGAGCGGGATGAACTTGCGGATTTTGGATTCAAACAATGTAAGTCTTGGTCCAAATAATTCCATTGGTTCATTGAATTGATCGAACATTACACCTTATGATGTATTCATTTTACCATTTTCAGATTATTGAGCCTTCGACGAAACAACCACTTTGTTGGATGTGGATGAGCTTTTTAAACTATTTTCTGGATGAAAGCATTGTGAGTAACTAATATTTGTACATTATATTTGTACTTTTCTTGTATACTCGCTAGATTCCCTGTTTCGATCGAGAGAGCTTATGGACTTGGGTTTTTTGCAGGTCCAATTGCAATGATGGCCTGGTTCAGTGGTTGCAGTTTCAGTTGAACCTCTTGATGATTAAGTGTGTTGGTGCTCATTCTATTTCAGACGCTACTACCAAAAGCGGGATGAACTTGCGGATTTTGGATTCAAACAATGTAAGTCTTCGCCCAAATAATTCCATTGGTTCATTAAATTGATCGAACATTACACCTTAATGATGTATACATTTTACCATACTCAGATTATTGTATCCTTAGACAAAACAACCACCTTGTTGGATGTGGATGGGCTTTTCAAATTGTTTTCTGGAGGAAAGCATGTGAGTAACTAATATTTGTACTTTGCTTGTATACTTGCTTGATTCCCTGTTTTGAGCGAGAGAGCTTATGGACTTTGGTTTGTTGCAGGTCCAATTTCAATGATGGACATGTTCGTTAGGTTGCAGTAAGTTTCTATATACATTATAAGTTAGATGAATGTGTGAACATAGGAATTTCTATGAACTGATACTTAGTTTTCCCTTAGTATTTGATACTTAACAAATAAAATTAGGTACTTAGAAGAATTTAAGTTCTTTTTTGTATGAATTTGAACGTGGTAAGAATTGATGGAATGTGAGATGAATTTGACTGAAGAAAATATTGTTGATTGTGGAGGATGAAATGAAAGGTGAATGCAGGTCGTTATTTGTATCTCCGGCATATTTCCGGCCGACAATGAGCTGCCGGTCAACCTTGACCTAGTCAAAATTAGTCATTGTTGACTTATTTTGACTAGGTCAATATTGACCAGCAGTAATTTTTTTATAGTTACAAAAAAATTCGTAACGGCTTAAACGTGTTACAAGGTCTTGTTACTAAATAAATTCGTAACGTCTCTCGCTTGTTACGACCAGGCCACGTAGTAACGGCTCGCCACCGTTACAAGGGGCGTTACAAAAATAATTCGTAACGGCTGCTGGGCCGTTGCGAAAAATTTGTAGCACCCCTTATCTAACGGTCAGGAACCGTTACAACCCCGATTCGTAACGCTAAAAAAGCGTTTCGAATCGGAAAAAATGGTGTAGTGTCAAGCAAGTCCACCGAGAACAAAAACCTTCCAATGCTTCTATCAACATAGACGAGGAGTTTTGGACAAGCTACTTTTGATCGATTGCAGTGTAAACCAACAAAGTATGGATCTCGAATTACAGAACGCCAACGGTTACAAACACGCTTTGCCTGCAATAATGATTTCACCGGGAGTCGGACCAGAATTGCGCACAAAGTGTGACCATCAATTCGACCAAAAGGGGATCTAATTTCATTGTTAACGACATCTGCAATACAATCTCTCCTTATATTCATCTTGCTCGTTAATGGGTAGATTTCAAATTTTCAATTAATAAACCCTAACCCCCAAATATAATTTGAGATTCAAATTCAAATTAGTAGTTCCGGTAAATCCTAGCAGTGCTTTAAATCAAAAAGAAACAATGTAAAATCGTGTACCTTAATCTCAATCTGCGATGAATGAAAACCCTGATGATCTGAATTTTGGGTGAGAGACGGAGAGAGGAGCAGAGATAGGAGTATTGACTCACTGAATCTCCAGTGTCTCTATTTTCCAATTTAAAGAGGTGTAAATTCAGCTACGTGTTATATGGAGTAAACTATTTGGTTACAGGGTGGCACAAAATTTACGACCTTGATATTGTTGGGATAAGAGGAGCTGGTCCAATTTTGGGACAACACGTGGCACATTCTGAATGATGGAGAGGGGAATGACTGTAGCATTGGGATTGGTAACGGGGTGGATAGGGGAATGATCAAAATTCAGGGTTTAGTGTCCCAAATTTGACCCATATTAGTTGTCCCGACTTTAGCTTTTTCGGTTGCATATCTTGGCATAAGACTGCTCTAACAAGAGTTGGTTTCGGGTACAAAAGAGGTTGATTTTTTTCCATGTTACAAGGATACGGACACGGTGTCCGGGTTTTGTGTCCAAAACGTCACCTTAAAACGTCAAGGTAAAAAACTAGAAAACGGGGACACGGCATATAAAAAATATATAACTAGTTTATCATAGATAGATAGGACGATACAAGCATTCAAAACATATATAGATTAATACAAAAAACGGCATTTCAAAAAACATACTACATTGCTATTTCTAGTTATGTTCATGGTCTAATATCTGAGCATTAGTAGTAGGCCTATGGATCAACTGTGTCATTATACGGTGGAGGGATGCAAGTAGGTATATTAAGGCCTGAATTAGATAATTCATGGTCTGTAGGTTCATCCAATCTATCTTCATCCATAAGCATATCCCAACACTGAGTAGGCCCTTTGACATATCTATCTTCGCTTCTAGATAACAATCCAATACTACTATGCACATAGACTAGAGTCTCTGCTCTCTTAGGATGAAGCTTGTTGCGCTTTGCATTTTGGATATTCGAATAAGTCGACCAATTTCTCTCGGCACTAGAAGTGGAGATTGGTTGGTTCATCAACTTATCTTCCAAGTTGGCTAGCAAAGGAGCAGCTGCTCCATAATTATTCCACCATTATACTGGATCATCGGTGTTTCTATCTCTTTGAGATTCCCAATTTGAGAAGCCTCCTTTGCATCCGGAAAATGCCCCATATTATTCTTTTATAGTTGTTCTATCTTCCGGGCTTGTAAACAATCTTTCAAAGCATTTATTTCTCCCATTTGACAACTCTTCGTCACGATGTGGAGGAACACGATTCAACCCACCTTCAATCTATTCTACACTATAAAATTTTGGATTCTAACAATGAGCCAGACAGATTAGTGGATTGTTGCTCTTGTTCCATCGCCGCACAAGAACATTATGTACTTCTTCATAAAAGGAACATGATCCTTCTATCATATTTGATTCCTCATGTTCAAATATCACCATCCTCACCTTTTCAATCATACTATACCATTTTTCATACACCAATTGCAATGTCAATTTTTCAGTATCGGTGAACCTCAATAAATCAACTATTGGTGCTCTGAGATTGATAAGTAAGCTATAATTTCCCACCAATTATCATCAACAAGCATGTTTTTAACTTGTTGTGCCTTAGCAACATCATCCCCTTTGTAATCTTTCCAATCTTGGTCCACCACCATAGCCAACAAAACATATTTAACTTCAGTGAAACGAAGCAGCATGATAAGGTTAGTGGCAAACCTTGTCTCTCCATAACTCAATAACTTTAGAGTACAATACTTCTTGTAAATTGATAATGCTTTTGAGTGATTTTCAACAAACATCTTAATCAATCTTTATTGTGCAATCAGGTCTTGCATCCACTTAAACTCTTCAAATCTAGTTTGGTATTTGGATGTTGGCATGCACTCACAAAGATCTCTTAATGCCAAGTTGAGTGTATGTGCTACGCATGGAGTCCAAAAGATATGATTGAAAGGACGCTCCACTTGCATAGAAGCTTCCCTACACACCGGTGCATTGTCGGTAACTAGTTGTACAACATTCTTAACCCCAACTTCTTGAATAGTGTTCACAAATAGACTTGACAAGTAGCTTGCATCCTTATAATTTCCCGAAGTATCAATAGCCTTTAAAAACACAGCACTATTAGAGGCTCCCATAAAATTTATTAGTGGCCTACTATTATTTTCAGACCGCCTATCACTCACAATTGAAACCCTTGTTCTTTTCCATCCACTCTTGATAGGTGCTAACATTTTGTCTACATGATCTTTCTCTTCTTTAAGTAGTTTTGTGCTCAACCTATCTACACTTGAAGGGACATAACCTGCAATATTGTTATTTGCTGCATATTGGATCATATCTCTAAATAACGAAGAATGAATAACATGAAAAGGTATCAAAAAACCATAGAAAAACCTTGCAATTGTATGATCCAATACATCCCGAGATTTCCATTGAATAACTGATCAAAAGCACTATCTCCTTTTTTTTAAACATTTTCGAAATTCTCAGCACCAGGTAATGGAAGATTAGAAACCCCCGATTTTCCAAGTTGGATTCTCATATCAGCATCTTTTTGTAATTGCATCAAAGAATTTAAACTTTCTGGATCAATACTTTCACATGGGCCAATACCTTTACAATTTTCAAGAAGAAGATGAGATCTTACCCGAGTATATGAACCATGATAAATTTCTGAAAAAATTGAGCACCGAAACTGATTGTTTCCTCCACCCTCAGTTTTTCCTTGGTTTTCAACATAATCCCAAAGAGGATAGAGGTTTGATTCTCCAACTTTGCTTTTCTTAGACATTTTCTTGAAGATGATCAGATTATTATTGAAGTATCTTTACTGGTTAGTGATTTTATAGATGATGATCAGATAATTTTTGAAGAAGAAGAAGAACAGAGACCGGAAGGAAGAGAGAAAGAAAAAAGAGTATTAGGGTCAGATCTTTTTAGAGTCAAAGAGATAGAGAAATCTTCTTAAGTAAGGAAAATAATATCTTTTTGGCATATTCTTTAAAATATGCTAACAAGTGTCAAAAATATATAGTTGATTTTTTTTACTATTATTTTATTAGTTTTCTAGGTAACTGAGTCGTGTCCTACATGTCCGACACGCTTTTCCGTGTCCACACGTGTCGACATGCCCAAATTGTTTTTCTCACAACACAGATTTTTTGTATAAAAATTGGTGTGGTGATGGTGTTTGATTGTTGATGTTCCATCTGTGCTGGCCAATAATAAAAATTGGATAATTTAGGATTTTTCTTCTTTATGGTGAGGATTCAGATGGGTGGTGAAGGTAAATTTGTGTTGAAGTTGGAAACTTATGAACTGAATGGTGTATTTCACAGATATTGGGAAGCTCATTCCGAGGATGGGGATTTCGCTTTAAAGTCGACGTATGAATTTTCAAGACCTAAATTTTAGGTCTTAGCTGGCCGAGAGACCTAAATTTTTGATGGTAACATGATATCATATTTGGTTGTTGGCCGTGAAAGATGGGGACTTAGCTGCACCTGATTTTCCCATATAATTAAACACACTCTAGAAGGATTCCCGAGAGACGAAATTCGGGGTTCTTTTTGTTTTTCTTTTTCTGAAGGAACATTTGGGGTTTCTCATAATGCACGAGATTTGTGGAGTCGAAGGTGGGAAGATGAAAGATAAACTTCATATGGAATGACTTACCAATTTGCCATTTGGTGCTCGGTGTGGCCCGATAAAAAATCTCAATTTGAAGGAAACACAATGATATCCGTCAAAACGCTATTACTGTCACTGTGAACCCATGGAATGGGAACATGTTCTATAAATGCTGTCGCAAAGAAGCAATAGGTGCACTGATTTTTCTCTTGACTAGTTGATTTCATGTCATCACTAGGATGCGTAACATTAGACAAGCTGCATTATGTGTTTATATGTGCATTAAGCGGAGGTTGTTGGGAAAATTGGTACCCCGAGCGCAGCGGAAATAAGTATCACAAAGGGCAATTGGTGATTTGAACCAAATATGGGAGAAATAATAAGATAAAGATAGTAGATAACGAAACACACAACCACAACACAAGATATACGTGGTTCATCTTTACAGGCTACATCCACGGACAACACTACCAGAAAATTTGTATTAATCAAAGACCATTACATGCTCTTTCCGCAACCCAAAACAAGACCAAAGAGTTAACAAGATATACCCGAGAGCACCATCGAAGAAAACCATAGAAACCAATTCTCTAACCATTCTTCAAACCGGCTCATGTCTTCTCTTCTACACCTTATTCATGGTTGCCAGAAACAGAGGAAAATCATGGAAACCATCTAGAAACTGGGTTTAGGGAAAATCCCCAAACCCTAAACACTAGAACACCAAAACCTCCCTCTACAAGTTTTTCGTATCTTTTCTAGGTTCTCTACTAGGCTATTTATATAGGTACATTATTTAGCCTACATGACTAGGGTTTTATAACTTAGCTAGGAAGTCCCTATACTTTAGGAATAAGGAAACACTTAAAGAGTTACCTAACTCTTTATTGACCGACTAGGTTTGATTTTCGCAAGACTCAAACTCTTCCACCGACCTAGTTAGGCCCACTAAACTATATCCAACAATTCTCCACCTCAGATCATGCATTCATGCATGAGACGATCAATACATGGAATCTCCTTCATCTTCCACCAAATTCGTTCACCATATATATAACCGTAGAATTACTTTTGAAGCTCAGACCTGAACTTACATCTTCGTAGAACCATCTCTTCGATCAAAACACCATGATGTTGATAAAAGTCTTCAAACCATCTTCTTTATGAAGAACACTTGTGAAACTGGCCATGCCTCACAAACACCATGAAAATATTCAATCACTATAGACGAATCCTTGCACAGACTGCACCATTGATCATCAAGTGAACGATCCAGAAGAATCACCATTAGCTCCACCTAACCAGTAAGCTAATAACATATTGAACTCTAATCCATAAAGAAATAATTAGCTTCAATATAATACTCCAGCACATGTCATGATTACCGTGTATCTGAAACAAACCATCAGACATCTCCACTATGATTAACATGCTTAATCTTTTAAGTAATTCTCAAAGCCATCACCAATCTGACATCCTCTTTACCACCATCACACCCAACATACTCGCTTATAATATATACTGTGTGAATTCCCATATTACCGCGGTACATGCTTTCGAGATGGGCACATTCTTGATATTACGTGCAAGCCATCAAGAATACTTAAACATAGACTTAAGAACATAAATCTATAACATCTTGTGCATAACTTCGAAGCGTTGCTAGACTTTCTTCTACATGAGACCTCACAGTCTCATCCTTTCTTCAAACTTTGTAACCCATTCTTTATAGTGTATTCTTACTAACACTCTTCAAGAAGTATATATGTATTCCACCTCATTCAACTTTATTTTGCATCCCATACTACATCATAAAACCAAACGAAGAACATACACTTCTACCAAGTTGAACCTTCGATTTGTAAATCACATCACAAATCCATCTTAATGTAAACATTGGTTGAAGCATTATATTCAAAACATATTTCTCCACCCGAACAATAAACCATCGTTCAATTCCAAGTTCAATCACTCCATCCTATCCTTGTCTCTGATACCAATTGTTGGGAAAATTGGTACCCCGAGCGCAGCGGAAATCATGATCACAAAGGGAAATTGATGATTTGAACCAAATATGGAAGAAATAATAAGAGAGAGACAGAAGATAAATAAACACACAACCACAACACAAGATATTAGTGGTTCACCTTTACATGCTACATCCACAGCCAACATTACCAGAAAACTTGTATTAATCAAAGACCATTACATGCTCTTTCCGCAACCCAAAACAACACCAAAGAGTTAACAAGATATACCCGAGAGCACCATCGAAGAAAACCATAGAAACCAATTCTCTAACCATTCTTCAAACCGGCTTATGTCTTCTCTTCTACACCTTCTTCATGGTTGCCAGTAACAGAGGAGAAACATGGAAACCATCTAGAAACTGGGTTTAGGGAATAGCCCCAAACCCTAAACACTAGAACACCAAAATCCTCTCTCTACAAGTTTTTCGTATCTTTTCTAGGTTCTCTACTAGGATATTTATATAGGTACATTACTTAGCCTACATGACTAGGGTTTCATAACTTAGCTAGGAAGTCCCTATACTTTAGGAATAAGTAAACACATAAAGAGTTACCTAACTATTTATTGACCGACTAGGTTTAAGTTTCGCAAGACTCAAACTGTTCCACCGACCTAGTCAGACCCACTAACTATATCCAACAACGGCTTCGTCAGCTTCGAATTCAGAAATACTAGTAAAAACTGCATATTAGAGTCGGACCAAAGACAATGGATGCCATCCTCTGGTCACCTCTAGTGGTTGCGATAAGGACAAGGGCATATATATATATGCTAGAAACAATAGTACCAAGTCAGAAAAAGTTATTCCCTCTGTTTCAGGAAAAGTGTTACTTTCACTTTTTCAATTTGGCCTAAAAATATGCCAAATTGGAAAAGTAAAAGTATCACTTTTCCTGAAACAGAGGGAATAATTCTTAAGAACTTTACTAATCGCAAGGGAAGTAAATAGTCAGCAACCTCTTCTCGATCGAATATCATAAGAAACGTCGAATTTCAACTGTTTCATGCAGTCAAAAGAATAGAAAGAAAAATAATTAAAGTTAATAGTTTCTAGAAACATATTAGTAGAATAATAAAACCTGTTTCGATTTTCTGGTCACCTGTTTTGCAATCTGCTTTTTCCTCATCTCCTCCTCTTTTTCTTTCTACTGCTGGTCTGCTGCACGGGAAAAAGGCTTTCAACAAACGTTCCACGATATAAACGATAAACATACTCATTTACGAGGAAGCCTTTGCCGTTAATAACGGTTCTGATTTCAACAAAATTCAATGTTTTCTCTTTCCTATCATAACAATAAAGATTGAAGACACCTCCTTGTTGTGCACACCGTTCAGGCATCATAATGATCAGGTTCGTACCGGTAATGGCTTGAAACAAAAGTTCTGAGCACGGAAAATCTCGATGAACACAAAACAACTGTTGTTCCCATTCCAGAGGGATTGAAATCGTTTCTTCAGTCCAGTTAGAAGCAGTGAAACTGATCTTCTCTTGTTGGTCATCATGAAATATCCACATCTTAATCACATTTTTGTTATCTCCATCAACTATAAGTCTTCTATCCAGCAGACCAACGCATCAATCAATTACCAGTAAATCATTACAATTGTTGTCGATCACAAAGGAACTCTTGCGATTATCAGCAATGAAATCAGGGATGGGTATGACTCTAAATTTCTCTCTTCCAATATCAAATGCTACTATGAATTTAGCATCTGGAGAAGTTGACAAATGGGGATAGTTACAAGTACTCAGCCAATACACGACTCCATTCACATAAACAGATTCCCCGTACGCCTTGTAACGTGGGACGTCCTCAATCTTTCTCCATGTGTTTTGACCTACAGTCAAAACCTCGCAAATATCACCAGCATTAGTTTCATATCTATAATCATTCAATTGCCACAAGCAAACCAGTTTGTGTTCCTTCGTTTTGGAATCAAATCCAAATCCATAAAATGGTCGTCTATTGCTTCTCTTATATTTTCCCCACATCTTAGATTCGATCCAGGACGTTTTGTATCCGGTGCTGGGGTTATAAATAAGAACCTTACCTCGATATCTCTCGAAGCACACCAGCCCATTGACAGGATTCAGAATATGAACTGGATCATCATCAGAGGATAGCTCTACTTTCATCTGATCTAAGAGCACTCCGCCTTCAAACAAGTCCACCGAGAACAAAAACTCCCCAATGTCCCTACTAACAAAGATAAGGAGTTTGGGACAAGCTTTTGATCGAGTGTGGTGTAAATCAACAAAGTATGGATCTCTAACTATAGAACACCAATGTTTGCAAACACGCTTTACCTGCAATAATGACTTCACTGGGAGTCGGGCCAGTATTTCGCACAAAGTGTGGCCATCAAGAAGGCTAAAAGGGGTTCTAATATCATCATAGTTGGCATCGACAATACAATCCACTCTTCTGCTATTTATCTTGCTCATGTTGATAGGCTACTAGTACTAAAGATAGATAAATTGATTGGTTATTAAGCGATCAGACACCTTAATCTTTTGAATTGGAGATTAACCACCTTAAAGTATTTGTGTTGATGTATAATAAACTTAGTTCTGTAGAAAAATCATATGTTTATATAGCTTAGTCTAACATTAGGCAAGTCGCAAGGCATGCATGTACCTGGATATATCTGCGATGAATGAAACCCTACCGATTTGAATTTGGGTGAGACGAGTGAGAAAAGAGAAGGGACAGGGAGTGACTGAATCGAAATGTTAAGAATTACCCAACCTTGTCAATGCAGATACGTACCAAAATCAGCAAACTTTTATAACAACAAATCTTAGAGAAAGAAGAAAAATGTCGATTTCACTGGAATAAGAATTCCCACAGAAGCCATTGGGATGAGCCGCTACAGATACTTCTGGTTATTTATGATCTCCTTTTAATTTCTCTAGAAGGTATTGTGACTATTACCAGATCAGTGATTTTTTTTTTTTTTAAATGAATCTTTAGCCTGTTATTTTTGTCGGAAATTTTGTTATGTTCTTGTTTGTCTCAAAACAGATCCATGCAAATTACTCTAAGAAAGCTAAAATTTTGTGGTGTGAATTTAATAGGGAAACTGGTGAACAGAATGTGAGTTTAAGGTGATGTACTGTGGGATTTGTCATTCTGATCCCCATCGCATTAAGAATTAATGAGGCGATGCAAGTTACCCTATGGTCCCTGGGTAATTTTGTTTGTTTTTGTTGGAAACTCTAATTTGTAATCTTGATTTGTTTGAGTAAGTGTGAACGAAGTTGTGTAACATCAAGTGTTAGAAAAGTCTGGAAAATGCTAGAGTGTGTAAAACCTAACAGAGACAGAGATGAAAAGAATGCCTAGAACGGAGTAGGTTGAATGTCAGCAGGAATTCAGACTTGAGAGTTTAGGAAGTTGTACGCAAAAGCAAGGGTTTTCAGTTTTCACGGGAACAAAAATCTTGCCTGCTGCGGAAAAATATATAATTACCAGCGGCATAACTTGGGGGTGTAAAATTTAAGTTCATAAACATTTTTCTATATTCTAATCGTAAGGGAATCAAATAGTCTGCAATCTTACTGCTACTAATAATAGATTCATAATGCTACTCGGCCATTAAAAAGCAAAACCAAACATCAAATTTCAATTGTTTCATGCAGCCAAGGAAAAAAGAAACTAATATTAATAGGGCAACGTTTGTGCATTACTTAATTGATATGAAAAACAAATAAAGACTAAGATTTTCAAAACATATTAGTAGAATAATAAACTATTTGCATTTCTGGTCACTGTTATGCAATCTGTTTTTTCATCTCCTCGATTCTTTCCCATCTACTGCTGCACTGGATAAAGGCTTTCGACAAACGTTCCACAATAAATACGATAAATAGGTTCATTTATGAGGTAGCCCTTGCCGTTACTAATGGTACTAATTTCAACAAAATTCAATGTTTTCTTTTTCCTATCATAACAATAAAGAGAGAAGACACCTCCTAGTTGTTCATACTTATGAGGCATCATAATGATCAAGTTTGTACCGGTAATGGCTTGAAACAAAAGTTCTGAGCACGTTTTTGGATAACAACGAATCCACTTTTGTTCCCATTCCAGAGGGATTGAAATTGTTTCTTCCGTCCAATTAGAAGCAGTGAAACTCTTCTCTTGGTGGTCATCATGAAATATCCACATCTTAGTCACATCTCTGTTATCTCCATCAATTGTAAGTCTTCTATCAAGCAGACCGACACATCCATCAATTACCAGTAAATCATGAGAATTATTGCTCATCCAAAAAGAACTCTCGCGACAATGAACAATGAAATCAGGGATGGGTATGACTCTAAATTTCTCTCTTCCAATATCAAATGCTACAATGAATTTAGCATCAGCAGAAACTGACGAATCGAAATAGTTGTACGTACTCAGCCAGTACACCACTCCATTCACATAAAGAGATTCTCCGTAGGCCTTGTAAGGTGGGACGTCATCAATCTTTCTCCATGTATTCTGCCCGACAGTCAAAACCTGGCAAACGTCACTAGAACTAGTTTCATACCTAGCATCATATGAATGCCATAAGCAAACCACTTTGTGTTCCTTAGTTTCGGAATCAAACCCAAATCCATAAAAAGGTCTTCCGCTTTGCTTTGATTCAATCCAGGATGTTTTGTCTCCAGTGCTGGGGTTATAAATGAGAACCTCACCCTGACCTAAAGTTCTCTTAAAGCACACCAAACCATTGACAGGATATAGAATTTGAACTGGATCATCTTCAAACGATAGCTCTAGTTTCATCTGATCTAAGAGCACTCCGCCTTCTAACAAGTCCACCGAGAACAAAAACCTTCCAATTCTCCTACTGACAAAGATAAGGAGTTTCGGACAAGCTTTCGATCGAGTGCAGTGTAAACAAACAAAGTATGGATCTCGAATTATAGAACGCCAACGTTTACAAACACGCTTTGCCTGCAATAATGATTTCACCGGGAGTCGGACCAGAATTTCGCACAAAGTGTGACCATCGATTCGACCAAAAGGGGTTCTAATTTCATTCTTAACGACATCTGCAATACAATCTCTCCTTGTATTCATCTTGCTCGTTAATGGGTAGGTTTCAAATTTTCAATTACTAAACCCAAACCCCCAAATATAATTGAGAATTCAATTCAAATTAGTAGTTCAATTAAATTCTAGCAGTGCTTCATAATAAAAAGAAAGAATGTAAAATCTTGTACCTGAATCTCAATCCGCGATGAATGAAAACCCTAATGAATTGAATTTTGGGTGAGAGACGGAGAGACGAGCAGAAGCAGGAGGAGTACTGGGCTACTGGCTCCTGGATCTTAAGCGTCTCGGTTTTCCTCCTTAAAGGTATTGTAAATCTAGCTACGTGTGATATAGAGTAAACTATTTGGTTAGGGGTGTCAGAAAATTATTAGGACTTGGTTGACTTAGTTCCATAGCTTGACATAAGACTTATGGAAAAACACTCATTCACTGCCAAATTGACTGAGTGAAAGAGTATGTTTCCAACCATGGGATAAGCTAAAATACACACTAAGAAGCACATGATTAATCGCTTGGAGAAAAAATTCCTTGAAGAGGACCGTTTGAGGAGAAAAAATCACTCAGCCTCCTAGGACAAGTTTTTCTCCGGGAAGCAGAAGATTAGCCTCCTAGCTCAAATTTTTCTCATGAGGCGGAAGATTAACCTCCTAGCTCAAGTTTTTCTCATGAGTCAGAAGATCAGCCTCCTAGTGAAGACCGTCGACCCCTCATTGGTTTGAATGAGTATGTGAGTGATTTTTGATGAATGAGTGGGTGTTCACTCCATAACAACACCTAATTTGGTCAAATCAAGTGAGAATCATTCATATTGAATGAGAACCCTCACTCCATAGCCTTTGCTCTAAGAGCATCTCCAATAGAAGGTTAAAGATTTATTTTTTAATGCCACGTAGGATTTAAGACCTTCATTTTAACTAAAATCATCTTCAACAATAGGTCATAGAAAACAGGAGGGATAAAACATTAATTTTGAAGGATTTTAATAAAGTCTTATTTAGACCTTTAGAATTACCTCCACGTCGTATTTTTGATTTTTAATAATTAACTAAAATAAATTAAACGATTAAGATTTCATCATGTAAGATTTTTCAAGGGTCAAGTCTCTATACAATTGGAGATAGTTTATTAGTTATAAGGTCCTATATTTACTATACGTAAAAATCTTCCTAAATAGGAATCTCAATAAAATTTCCACGTATGGTTTTTATCACCAGAAGATGCTCTAACAAGAGTTGGTTTTTTGGAACCATCAAAGGTTATCCCAGGAGGCTGGCTCTCAAGTCGGAGGTCAGCGCCAGTGGGGACAGTCCGACTGGTTGGGTCTGGATAGGGACCTCGGACAAGCTTTTTTATTAAAAAAAAGTTAGTTTTTGGGAACAAAAAAAAGTTAATTTTTGGTATAAAATTTGGAGTGGTGAAGGTCGATACTTTTATTCTTTGATGTTCCTTAAAGTCTTTGGGCCGATAAGAATACTTGGACAATTCAGGATTTTTCTTCATTATGGTGAGAATTTGAATTACATGGATTATGTAGGTAAAGTTGTGTTGAGAATGTCAGCTTGTGAACTAAATTGTGGTTCTAGAAGATATTAGGCTCATATCGAGGATGAGGATTTCACTTTAAAATCAACGTATGAATTTTCAAGACCAAAAGTTTTAGCTTGTATATATAGTGAAATGGTTTTGGCTTTCTAGAGTACATAACAAGATTAGAAAGTTTTCTTTCTGGAGGTATTTTTTTTATATCAAAAAAGGTTTAAATTTCGCAGATCTGAAAAGAGAAAGAAAACAAGGAGAGAAGCACTTAACAATTCCAAATGCAAGTCAAACCCAACTAAAACCAAGAAAACCAAAACCACAAAAGTAGATCTACCAGAGCCTAAACCAGAAATACAACACCTTCGCAATGGCAAAACACAAACTAGTAGAGGAGAACAAACCGGCTCCTAACTCCACGAAACAAAAAGTAAACTAGAAGATAAGAACGACCCTTCTTAGCTGTAGATCTATGACCTCCCCAAAGTCTCATGATTATCTTTCTTGAAGTTTCCATTACTTCTGTTCCAATTGAGCCTGTGAAGCTCTCTTTCGCCTCTCGTTGGGTCTTTCTTTTTTTCTTTTCGATATCTGGTTTTTCATTATACGTGAATTAAAGATCTTTCTCTTATTCACAGTCACCAAGGTCTTCACTGCCTTCTTCTACATGCTCGATAATAACTTTATCTTCATCAACCACTGTCGCGGACTCCTGTCTTCTATCGATTGGAAATTTACTTTCACTTGCAAAATAATATAGCATCAAAAATGGATTCTTTTTCGGAAGATTATTGACTTAACAATCTTTTTTGGAGAGATTCCTTGCCTAGGAAGAGACTTTCCTTTAACAAAAGTCCATACTCCCTGCAAGGTATTGTTGGAACAATTGCTGAATAATGCCTGCAAAATAATTACAAAAAACAAACAAAACATTGTTATGGCTGAGTCGCGGACTAGGTCCCTTTCTTTAAGACGTTTGGCGGCTCTGCCCAAGATTGTGCAAGCATTTCTTCAATGTCGCGTCGTCCCCAAGATAAAACAACAGACTTCAATTTCTTACACAATCACTCTTGCACGATGAGAGGATGTGAAACTTTTACACTTCTCACAAACACTTTTAGAAAAATCAAGGATGATCACACACTTGTTTATCTTTCTCACACAAATTCACTTTTTCCTTTAAAACTTAAGAACATAAAAGAAAACTCTCTATCATAAAAAGGCTTCTAATATTCTTCTTCTTCTTTTTCATAAAAAATTGATTTTTAATGACCAAAGAAATAAATATAATCTTAAATGAAAAACATTATTAAGATGTTAATCATCATTAACTCATTTAAGAAAAAACGGTTTTTGACATTAACTCAAAACAAATTTATTCTTTAAGATGAAAAATAATTTTCATATTAAAACTATTTTAATGAGACACTAATTTATTGGAAATAAATAATATTTTAAAACATATATTCCCAACTGGTATACATATAATGTTGGACGGTGGCTTTAGTTGGTAGCACACCTCTTGGACGGTGGCTTTAGTTGGTAGCACATGGTTTATGGGAGAGTTCAAAACCATGTTAAACTCTAAAAGGACCATGTGAAAAATATTGGTTGGTGGAAGAGTGCCATAGCTTTCCCTTTCACACTTGTTCATTCATGCATTCAAACAAGGTTGGTCATTGAGTCCTATTTATTTGTAGGCTAAGGAAGTAGAACTCAATTTGGAGTTGGACACTTAGAGGTTAAGTTATATCTCTGACTAGCTAGTATAAATAGGGGTCCTTGGTAGTGTTTATGTATCAATCCAACCTAGAAGAGTAGTAAATCCTTTTGCTTGGGATTTTGGTCTCTTTGGTAGGGAGGGTTGAGTGATACCGTGAAGGTCAGTATCGGTATGAGAGAAAAAATTGTAGAGAGAGGATTTTGGTGTTCTAGTGTGTCGGGTTTACGGCTTTGCCCTAAACCAAGTTTCTAGACGGTTTCCATGTTTCTCCTCTGTTATTAGCAGCGGCGAAGACGGTGTAGAATACAAGACATTAGGCTGGTTAGAGAATTGTTTTCTATGGTTTCTTCGATGTTGTTCTCGGGTATGTCTTGTTAACTCTTTGGTTCTTGTCTTGGGTTGCGGAAAGAGCATGTAATGGTCTTTGATTTAATTGAAGTTTTTCTGGTGGTGTTGGTCATGGATGTAGCCTGTAAAGGTGAACCACGTATATCTTGTGTTGTGGTTGCGTTCTTCTTTATCTTCTGTCTCTCTATTATTATTTCTCCCATGTTTGGTTCAAATCACCAATCGCCCTTTGTGATCCTATGATTTCCATTGCGCTCGGGTGTCAATTTTCCCAACAATTTGTATCAGAGCCGAGGACGGGCTGGTGTGATTGAACTTGGAATTGAACGATGGTTTATTCTTCGGGTGTAGAAATATGTTTTGATGATAATGTTCCAACCTGTGTTTACACAAAGATGGATTTGTGATGTGATTTACAAATCGGAGGTTCAACTTGGTAGAAGTGTATGTTCTTCGTTTTGTTTTATGATGTAGTATGGGATGCAGAATAAGGCTGAATGAGGTGGAATACATATTTACTTCTTGAAGAGTGTTGGTAATCATACACTATAAAGAATGGGTTACAAAGTTTGAAGAAAGGATGAGACTTTGGAGTCTCATGTAGAAGCAAGTCAGCAACGCTTCGAAGTTATGCACGAGATGTTATAGATTTATGTTCTTAAATCTATGTTAAAGTATTCTTGGTGGCTTGCACGTAATATCAAGAATGTTCCTGATATCGAAAGCATGTACCAAGGTAATATGGGCATTCATGGTATATATTCGAGCGAGTATGTTGGGTGTGATGGTGGTAAAACATATATCAGATTGGTGATGGGTTTGTGAATCACTCAAAGGATTTAATCCTGTTAATTACAGTGGAGATATCTGATGGTTTATTCAGATATACAGTAATCATGACATGTGCTGGAGTATGATATTGAAGCTAATTCTTCCTTTCTTGGTTAGAGTTCAATATGTGGTTAGCTTACTGGTTAGGTGGAGCTAACGGTGATTTTTATGGATGGTTCTCCTGGTGATCAATGGTGGAGTCTGTGCAAGGATTTGTTGATGGTGGTAGAAGATTTTCATGGTGTTTGTGAAACGTGGCCAGTTTCACAAGTGTTCTTCATGTAGAAGATGGTTTGAAGACTTTTACCAATGTTATGGTGTTTTTTGGTCAAAAAGATGGTTCTATGAAGATGGAAGTTCAGGTCTGAGCTTCAGAAGTAATTCTGGTGGAAGACAAAGGAGATTTCGTGTATTGATCATCTCATGCATGAATAGCATGATCGAGGTGGAGAATTGTTGGACGGTGGCTTTAGTTGGTAGCACGCCTCTTGGACGGTGGCTTTAGTTGGTAGCACATGGTTTATGGGAGAGTCCAAAACCATCTTAAACTCTAAAAGGACCATGTGAAAAACATTGGTTGGTGGAAGAGTGCCATAGCTTTCCCTTTCACACTTGTTCATTCATGCATTCAAACAAGGTTGGTCATTGAGTCCTATTTATTTGTAGGCTAAGGAAGTAGAACTCAATTTGGAGTTGGACACTTAGAGGTTAAGTTATATCTCTAACTATCTAGTATAAATAGGGGTCCTTGGTAGTTTTTATGTATCAATCCAACCTAGAAGAGTAGTAAATCCTTGTGCTTAGGATTTTGGTCTCTTTGGTAGGGAGGGTTGACTGCTACCGTGAAGGTCAATATCGGTGTGAAGAAAAACTTGTAGAGAGAGGATTTTGGTGTTCTAGTGTGCCGGTTTAGGGCTTTTCCCTAAACCAAGTTTCTAGACGGTTTCCATGTTTCTCCTCTTTTACTAGCAAGCAGCGAAGACGGTGTAGAAGAGAAGACATGAAATTTGGTTTGAGGAATGGTTAGAGAATTGTTTTCTATGGTTTCTTCAATGTTGTTCTCGGGTATGTCTTGTTAACTCTTTGATTCTTGTCTTGGGTTGCGGAAAGAGCATGTAATGGTCTTTGATTTAATGGAAGTTTTTCTGGTGGTGTTGGCCATGGATGTAGCCTGTAAAGATGAACCACGTATATCTGGTGTTGTGGTTGCGTTCTTCTTTATCTTCTGTCTCTCTATTATTATTTCTCCCATGTTAGGTTCAAATCACCAATTTCCCTTTGTGATCCTGTGATTTCCGCTGTGCTCGAGGTGTCAATTTTCCCAACATATAAGATCCCTTTGCTCTTTTGCCTTCTCGACCCCACCAGGTTTGAATTGCACATAAGGTTCTCTTCTTGACTGGATCACCCTTTTTGGCTGAACAATTCATATCCTTTGCCAATTTACCTTTCAAAGCCACAACTTGACTCTATGTAGTGCCAAATTAATGGCAGGCCACCTTCCAAACTATTTGCTTCAGCTGTAGGAATCAAAAAAATTGCTTCCCTTCCTCCATTAATATTTTTTGCAGCACCATCCCCTAGGCATATCCCTAGGTTTTTTTCATGAGCATCATTCACCACCAATGCTCCCTTACAATTTTACCCTCTACCTCTATGCTAGTGATTGCAGGTTTATTCACTAATCTCTCTGGCTTAGCACAAGCAACCATATACTAGTAGAGCCCATATTTATATTTATATCTCTATCAATACATTCAATCATGGAGAGTCCAAAGCTACTTCCAAATTACTTCCATTTGTTCCATTATCCCCTCCCATGATTCTCAATTGAGAGTTATAATTTCTGTCCTTCTTAGGAGTCTACCTAGACTTTAGCTTTCTAGGAAATTTTTTGGAATTTATGTCCTTCTTTGTTGAATGACCAAAGACCAACTATCACACTTGGATGGCTTTCATTGGTATAATGGTATTCAACAGGGAGGTCTGCTGCTATTTTTTCATATATCAATGAAGGAATGCTAGAAGGATAAGTGAAATCAACATCTATCTCTACACAAATTCTAGCAAAAAGCCAGCCTAGTTTACTTAATGGTGCAGTCATCTGCCAACATGGGTTTACCTAGATAGTTAGCAGTTAAATAATATGCATCTTACACGTGAAGTGGAACCCCGTGATCAGTACTCAAATTCGCATTGATTAAATGTCAGTGAGAGATTTTTCAATTAGATGAGTCCAGCGAAGAGACTCGAGAGATGGGAAGCACAATATCACAGCAGATATCGAGGTTATTTCAACAGACTATGTCTATACCGCAACATCTTCTTAAGACTGATGTTAAGTACAGATTTGTCATTGACATTGCCTACACCTTACCCAAAACTCTGCCATCTCACTGATGCACAAGTTTAACATTTAGCTACTTGTATCCACTTATTTCACATTTTAATGTAATTCCTGGACCGAATATCTCTTTGATCTTAAAGTTATAATAAACATGATAGAAACAGCAATGTGTAGTAAAAAATAAATAAATACGCAAACGATACAGTGTGTACTTAACCTCTCATCGATCATGGTCACAATAATAATGCAACTTGGCTACTAGAAAACAGTAAGAAAAATCAAACTTCAATAGTTTCGTGCAGTCAAAAGAAGAAAAAGGAACTAGTAATATTAAATAGGACGAAGTTTCTGCTAACATATTAGTTGAACAACCTGTTTGTAGTTTCGGGTCACTGTTATGCAATCTGTTTTTTCATCTCCTCGATTCTTTCCCATCTACTGCTGCACTGGATAAAGGCTTTCGACAAACGTTCCACAATAAATACGATAAATAGGTTCATTTATGAGGTAGCCCTTGCCGTTACTAATGGTACTAATTTCAACAAAATTCAATGTTTTCTTTTTCCTATCATAACAATAAAGAGAGAAGACACCTCCTAGTTGTTCATACTTATGAGGCATCATAATGATCAAGTTTGTACCGGTAATGGCTTGAAACAAAAGTTCTGAGCACGTTTTTGGATAACAACGAATCCACTTTTGTTCCCATTCCAGAGGGATTGAAATTGTTTCTTCCGTCCAATTAGAAGCAGTGAAACTCTTCTCTTGGTGGTCATCATGAAATATCCACATCTTAATCACATCTCTGTTATCTCCATCAATTGTAAGTCTTCTATCAAGCAGACCGACACATCCATCAATTACCAGTAAATCATGAGAATTATTGCTCATCCAAAAGGAACTCTCGCGACAATGAACAATGAAATCAGGGATGGGTATGACTCTAAATTTTCTCTTCCAATATCAAATGCTACAATGAATTTAGCATCAGCAGAAACTGACGAATCGAAATAGTTGTACGTACTCAGCCAGTACACCACTCCATTCACATAAACAGATTCTCCGTAGGCCTTGTAAGGTGGGACGTCATCAATCTTTCTCCATGTATTCTGCCCGACAGTCAAAACCTGGCAAACGTCACTAGCACTAGTTTCATACCTAGCATCATATGAATGCCATAAGCAAACCACTTTGTGTTCCTTAGTTTCGGAATCAAACCCAAATCCATAAAAAGGTCTTCCGCTTTGCTTTGATTCAATCCAGGATGTTTTGTCTCCAGTGCTGGGGTTATAAATGAGAACCTCACCCTGACCTAAAGTTCTCTTAAAGCACACCAAACCATTGACAGGATATAGAATTTGAACTGGATCATCTTCAAACGATAGCTCTAGTTTCATCTGATCTAAGAGCACTCCGCCTTCTAACAAGTCCACCGAGAACAAAAACCTTCCAATTCTCCTACTGACAAAGATAAGGAGTTTCGGACAAGCTTTCGATCGAGTGCAGTGTAAACAAACAAAGTATGGATCTTGAATTATAGAACGCCAACGTTTACAAACACGCTTTGCCTGCAATAATGACTTCACCGGGAGTCGGACCAGAATTTCGCACAAAGTGTGACCATCGATTCGACCAAAAGGGGTTCTAATTTCATTCTTAACGACATCTGCAATACAATCTCTCCTTGTATTCATCTTGCTCGTTAATGGGTAGGTTTCAAATTTTCAATTACTAAACCCAAACCCCCAAATATAATTGAGAATTCAATTCAAATTAGTAGTTCAATTAAATTCTAGCAGTGCTTCATAATAAAAAGAAAGAATGTAAAATCTTGTACCTGAATCTCAATCCGCGATGAATGAAAACCCTAATGAATTGAATTTTGGGTGAGAGACGGAGAGACGAGCAGAAGCAGGAGGAGTACTGGGCTACTGGCTCCCTGGATCTTAAGCGTCTCGGTTTTCCTCCTTAAAGGTATTGTAAATCTAGCTACGTGTGATATAGAGTAAACTATTTGGTTAGGGGGTGTCAGAAAATTATTAGGACTTGGTTGACTTAGTTCCATAGCTTGACATAAGACTTATGGAAAAACACTCATTCACTGCCAAATTGACTGAGTGAAAGAGTATGTTTCCAACCATGGGATAAGCTAAAATACACACTAAGAAGCACATGATTAACTGCTTGGAGAAAAAATTCCTTGAAGAGGACCGTTTGAGGGAGAAAAAATCACTCAGCCTCCTAGGACAAGTTTTTCTCCGGGAAGCAGAAGATTAGCCTCCTAGCTCAAATTTTTCTCATGAGGCGGAAGATTAACCTCCTAGCTCAAGTTTTTCTCATGAGTCAGAAGATCAGCCTCCTAGTGAAGACCGTCGACCCCTCATTGGTTTGAATGAGTATGTGAGTGATTTTTGATGAATGAGTGGGTGTTCACTCCATAACAACACCTAATTTGGTCAAATCAAGTGAGAATCATTCATATTGAATGAGAACCCTCACTCCATAGCCTTTGCTCTAAGAGCATCTCCAATAGAAGGTTAAAGATTTATTTTTTTAATGCCACGTAGGATTTAAGACCTTCATTTTAACTAAAATCATCTTCAACAATAGGTCATAGAAAACAGGAGGGATAAAACATTAATTTTGAAGGATTTTAATAAAGTCTTATTTAGACCTTTAGAATTACCTCCACGTCGTATTTTTGATTTTTAATAATTAACTAAAATAAATTAAACGATTAAGATTTCATCATGTAAGATTTTTCAAGGGTCAAGTCTCTATACAATTGGAGATAGTTTATTAGTTATAAGGTCCTATATTTACTATACGTAAAAATCTTCCTAAATAGGAATCTCAATAAAATTTCCACGTATGGTTTTTATCACCAGAAGATGCTCTAACAAGAGTTGGTTTTTTGGAACCATCAAAGGTTATCCCAGGAGGCTGGCTCTCAAGTCGGAGGTCAGCGCCAGTGGGGACAGTCCGACTGGTTGGGTCTGGATAGGGACCTCGGACAAGCTTTTTTATTAAAAAAAAGTTAGTTCTTGGGAACAAAAAAAAGTTAATTTTTGGTATAAAATTTGGAGTGGTGAAGGTCGATACTTTTATTGCTGATGTTCCTTCCGTGCTGGCTGATAAGAATACTTGGACAATTCAGGATTTTTCTTCATTATGGTGAGAATTTGAATTACATGGATTATGTAGGTAAAGTTGTGTTGAGAATGTCAGCTTGTGAACTAAATTGTGGTTCTAGAAGATATTAGGCTCATATCGAGGATGAGGATTTCACTTTAAAATCAACGTATGAATTTTCAAGACCAAAAGTTTTAGCTTGTATATATAGTCGAAATGGTTTTGGCTTTCTAGAGTACATAACAAGATTCTGAAAGTTTTCTTCTGGAGGTATTTTTTTTATATCAAAAAAGGTTTAAATTTCACAGATCTGAAAAGAGAAAGAAAACAAGGAGAGAAGCACTTAACAATTCCAAATGCAAGTCAAACCCAACTAAAACCAAGAAAACCAAAACCACAAAAGTAGATCTACCAGAGCCTAAACCAGAAATACAACACCTTCGCAATGGCAAAACACAAACTAGTAGAGGAGAACAAACCGGCTCCTAACTCCACGAAACAAAAAGTAAACTAGAAGATAAGAACGACCCTTCTTAGCTGTAGATCTATGACCTCCCCAAAGTCTCATGATTATCTTTCTTGAAGTTTCCATTACTTCTGTTCCAATTGAGCCTGTGAAGCTCTCTTTCGCCTCTCGTTGGGTCTTTCTTTTTTTCTTTTCGATATCTGGTTTTTCATTATACGTGAATTAAAGATCTTTCTCTTATTCACAGTCACCAAGGTCTTCACTGCCTTCTTCTACATGCTCGATAATAACTTTATCTTCATCAACCACTGTCGCGGACTCCTGTCTTCTATCGATTGGAAATTTACTTTCACTTGCAAAATAATATAGCATCAAAAATGGATTCTTTTTCGGAAGATTATTGACTTAACAATCTTTTTTGGAGAGATTCCTTGCCTAGGAAGAGACTTTCCTTTAACAAAAGTCCATACTCCTGCAAGGTATTGTTGGAACAATTGCTGAATAATGCCTGCAAAATAATTACAAAAAACAAACAAAACATTGTTATGGCTGAGTCGCGGACTAGGTCCCTTTCTTTAAGACGTTTGGCGGCTCTGCCCAAGATTGTGCAAGCATTTCTTCAATGTCGCGTCGTCCCCAAGATAAAACAACAGACTTCAATTTCTTACACAATCACTCTTGCACGATGAGAGGATGTGAAACTTTTACACTTCTCACAAACACTTTTAGAAAAATCAAGGATGATCACACACTTGTTTATCTTTCTCACACAAATTCACTTTTTCCTTTAAAACTTAAGAACATAAAAGAAAACTCTCTATCATAAAAAGGCTTCTAATATTCTTCTTCTTCTTTTTCATAAAAAATTGATTTTTAATGACCAAAGAAATAAATATAATCTTAAATGAAAAACATTATTAAGATGTTAATCATCATTAACTCATTTAAGAAAAAACGGTTTTTGACATTAACTCAAAACAAATTTATTCTTTAAGATGAAAAATAATTTTCATATTAAAACTATTTTAATGAGACACTAATTTATTGGAAATAAATAATATTTTAAAACATATATTCCCAACTGGTATACATATAATGTTGGACGGTGGCTTTAGTTGGTAGCACACCTCTTGGACGGTGGCTTTAGTTGGTAGCACATGGTTTATGGGAGAGTTCAAAACCATGTTAAACTCTAAAAGGACCATGTGAAAAATATTGGTTGGTGGAAGAGTGCCATAGCTTTCCCTTTCACACTTGTTCATTCATGCATTCAAACAAGGTTGGTCATTGAGTCCTATTTATTTGTAGGCTAAGGAAGTAGAACTCAATTTGGAGTTGGACACTTAGAGGTTAAGTTATATCTCTGACTAGCTAGTATAAATAGGGGTCCTTGGTAGTGTTTATGTATCAATCCAACCTAGAAGAGTAGTAAATCCTTTTGCTTGGGATTTTGGTCTCTTTGGTAGGGAGGGTTGAGTGATACCGTGAAGGTCAGTATCGGTATGAGAGAAAAAATTGTAGAGAGAGGATTTTGGTGTTCTAGTGTGTCGGGTTTACGGCTTTGCCCTAAACCAAGTTTCTAGACGGTTTCCATGTTTCTCCTCTGTTATTAGCAGCGGCGAAGACGGTGTAGAATACAAGACATTAGGCTGGTTAGAGAATTGTTTTCTATGGTTTCTTCGATGTTGTTCTCGGGTATGTCTTGTTAACTCTTTGGTTCTTGTCTTGGGTTGCGGAAAGAGCATGTAATGGTCTTTGATTTAATTGAAGTTTTTCTGGTGGTGTTGGTCATGGATGTAGCCTGTAAAGGTGAACCACGTATATCTTGTGTTGTGGTTGCGTTCTTCTTTATCTTCTGTCTCTCTATTATTATTTCTCCCATGTTTGGTTCAAATCACCAATCGCCCTTTGTGATCCTATGATTTCCGCTGCGCTCGGGGTGTCAATTTTCCCAACAATTTGTATCAGAGCCGAGGACGGGCTTGTGTGATTGAACTTGGAATTGAACGATGGTTTATTCTTCGGGTGTAGAAATATGTTTTGATGATAATGTTCCAACCTGTGTTTACACAAAGATGGATTTGTGATGTGATTTACAAATCGGAGGTTCAACTTGGTAGAAGTGTATGTTCTTCGTTTTGTTTTATGATGTAGTATGGGATGCAGAATAAGGCTGAATGAGGTGGAATACATATTTACTTCTTGAAGAGTGTTGGTAATCATACACTATAAAGAATGGGTTACAAAGTTTGAAGAAAGGATGAGACTTTGGAGTCTCATGTAGAAGCAAGTCAGCAACGCTTCGAAGTTATGCACGAGATGTTATAGATTTATGTTCTTAAATCTATGTTAAAGTATTCTTGGTGGCTTGCACGTAATATCAAGAATGTTCCCGATATCGAAAGCATGTACCAAGGTAATATGGGCATTCACATGGTATATATTCTGAGCGAGTATGTTGGGTGTGATGGTGGTAAAACATATATCAGATTGGTGATGGGTTTGTGAATCACTCAAAGGATTTAATCCTGTTAATTACAGTGGAGATATCTGATGGTTTATTCAGATATACAGTAATCATGACATGTGCTGGAGTATGATATTGAAGCTAATTCTTCCTTTCTTGGTTAGAGTTCAATATGTGGTTAGCTTACTGGTTAGGTGGAGCTAACGGTGATTTTTATGGATGGTTCTCCTGGTGATCAATGGTGGAGTCTGTGCAAGGATTTGTTGATGGTGGTAGAAGATTTTCATGGTGTTTGTGAAACGTGGCCAGTTTCACAAGTGTTCTTCATGTAGAAGATGGTTTGAAGACTTTTACCAATGTTATGGTGTTTTTTGGTCAAAAAGATGGTTCTATGAAGATGGAAGTTCAGGTCTGAGCTTCAGAAGTAATTCTCTGGTGGAAGACAAAGGAGATTTCGTGTATTGATCATCTCATGCATGAATAGCATGATCCGAGGTGGAGAATTGTTGGACGGTGGCTTTAGTTGGTAGCACGCCTCTTGGACGGTGGCTTTAGTTGGTAGCACATGGTTTATGGGAGAGTCCAAAACCATCTTAAACTCTAAAAGGACCATGTGAAAAACATTGGTTGGTGGAAGAGTGCCATAGCTTTCCCTTTCACACTTGTTCATTCATGCATTCAAACAAGGTTGGTCATTGAGTCCTATTTATTTGTAGGCTAAGGAAGTAGAACTCAATTTGGAGTTGGACACTTAGAGGTTAAGTTATATCTCTAACTATCTAGTATAAATAGGGGTCCTTGGTAGTTTTTATGTATCAATCCAACCTAGAAGAGTAGTAAATCCTTGTGCTTAGGATTTTGGTCTCTTTGGTAGGGAGGGTTGACTGCTACCGTGAAGGTCAATATCGGTGTGAAGAAAAACTTGTAGAGAGAGGATTTTGGTGTTCTAGTGTGCCGGTTTAGGGCTTTTCCCTAAACCAAGTTTCTAGACGGTTTCCATGTTTCTCCTCTTTTACTAGCAGCGACGAAGACGGTGTAGAAGAGAAGACATGAGGCTGGTTTGAGGAATGGTTAGAGAATTGTTTTCTATGGTTTCTTCAATGTTGTTCTCGGGTATGTCTTGTTAACTCTTTGATTCTTGTCTTGGGTTGCGGAAAGAGCATGTAATGGTCTTTGATTTAATGGAAGTTTTTCTGGTGGTGTTGGCCATGGATGTAGCCTGTAAAGATGAACCACGTATATCTGGTGTTGTGGTTGCGTTCTTCTTTATCTTCTGTCTCTCTATTATTATTTCTCCCATGTTAGGTTCAAATCACCAATTTCCCTTTGTGATCCTATGATTTCCGCTGTGCTCGAGGTGTCAATTTTCCCAACATATAAGATCCCTTTGCTACTGCCTGCCTTCTCGACCCCACCAGTTTGAATTGCACATAAGGTTCTCTTCTTGACTGGATCACCCTTTTTGGCTGAACAATTCATATCCTTTGCCAATTTACCTTTCAAAGCCACAACTTGACTCTATGTAGTGCCAAATTAATGGCAGGCCACCTTCCAAACTATTTGCTTCAGCTGTAGGAATCAAAAAAATTGCTTCCCTTCCTCCATTAATATTTTTTGCAGCACCATCCCCTAGGCATATCCCTAGGTTTTTTTTCATGAGCATCATTCACCACCAATGCTCCCTTACAATTTTACCCTCTACCTCTATGCTAGTGATTGCAGGTTTATTCACTAATCTCTCTGGCTTAGCACAAGCAACCATATACTAGTAGAGCCCATATTTATATTTATATCTCTATCAATACATTCAATCATGGAGAGTCCAAAGCTACTTCCAAATTACTTCCATTTGTTCCATTATCCCCTCCCATGATTCTCAATTGAGAGTTATAATTTCTGTCCTTCTTAGGAGTCTACCTAGACTTTAGCTTTCTAGGAAATTTTTTGGAATTTATGTCCTTCTTTGTTGAATGACCAAAGACCAACTATCACACTTGGATGGCTTTCATTGGTATAATGGTATTCAACAGGGAGGTCTGCTGCTATTTTTTCATATATCAATGAAGGAATGCTAGAAGGATAAGTGAAATCAACATCTATCTCTACACAAATTCTAGCAAAAAGCCAGCCTAGTTTACTTAATGGTGCAGTCATCTGCCAACATGGGTTTACCTAGATAGTTAGCAGTTAAATAATATGCATCTTACACGTGAAGTGGAACCCCGTGATCAGTACTCAAATTCGCATTGATTAAATGTCAGTGAGAGATTTTTCAATTAGATGAGTCCAGCGAAGAGACTCGAGAGATGGGAAGCACAATATCACAGCAGATATCGAGGTTATTTCAACAGACTATGTCTATACCGCAACATCTTCTTAAGACTGATGTTAAGTACAGATTTGTCATTGACATTGCCTACACCTTACCCAAAACTCTGCCATCTCACTGATGCACAAGTTTAACATTTAGCTACTTGTATCCACTTATTTCACATTTTAATGTAATTCCTGGACCGAATATCTCTTTGATCTTAAAGTTATAATAAACATGATAGAAACAGCAATGTGTAGTAAAAAATAAATAAATACGCAAACGATACAGTGTGTACTTAACCTCTCATCGATCATGGTCACAATAATAATGCAACTTGGCTACTAGAAAACAGTAAGAAAAATCAAACTTCAATAGTTTCGTGCAGTCAAAAGAAGAAAAAGGAACTAGTAATATTAAATAGGACGAAGTTTCTGCTAACATATTAGTTGAACAACCTGTTTGTAGTTTCGGGTCACTGTTATGAAATCTGTTCTTTCTTCATCTCCTCTTTTTCCTTCTATTGCTGCACGGGATAGAGGCTTTCAACAAAGGTTCCACAGTAAATACGATAAACAGTTTCGTTTAGGAGGAAGCCCTTGCCTGTTGGCGCAATGCGGAAATGTGATGGGTTTTATGGAAATGGATTAGGAAATGAATTTAGGAAAAGAGATTGGTTTATGAAAAGAGGAGGTTTTTATTATTTTTTGGAATGTTTACAAAGGCTCTTTGGGTTTTTCTACTAGCTCTCACTCTTGCTACTCTCTTGCTACTTGCTTTGCTCGCTTGGTTTTTGGATGGTTTCAAATGAACCAAGACTTGCCTATTTATAGACTTACACTAGTCTTCTAGCCACTAACATTCGTTCTCTCTAGAAGACTCCAGCCACTAACATTTCTTTCTTCTCTCTAGAAGACTCTAGCCACTAACATTTTTTCTTTCTAGAGGACTCTAGCCACTAACATTTCTTTCACATGTTTTACATTATATTTGACTAATACTTATCTAGTCTAGAATACAAGGATAAGTATGGAGGAGTTTATCCTCACATGTCTATTTAGACTAATCTAGATAATTCTAGTTTTAACATCACAAATTACTAATTTTTTATTATTATTATTATTTTTATTTTATTTTTAACACCCCCTCTTAATTTGTGATGTTTAGCTTGTCTCTGAAATGATGGAACTTATCCACCGTGACTGCTTTTGTGAAAATGTCCGCATTTTGTTCTTGCGTCGGACAGAATTGAAGCTCAATTTCTTTGTTTTCCACTAGTTCTCTGATGAAGTGGTGTCGTAGCTCGATGTGCTTCGTCCGTCCGTGGAAGACTGGATTTTTTGTCATTGCAATTGTAGACATATTGTCACAGTAGATAGTTGTCGGCTGCTTTTGCCTTTGTTGTAGGTCGGTCATAATTCTTCTCAACCATACTGCTTCACATGCTGCACTTGTTGCTGCTATGTATTCCGCTTCGGCTGATGATAGTGCCATCGTACTTTGCTTTTTAGAACTCCAGGAGATAACTTTTGTTCCCATACAGAAAACATAGCCTGATGTGCTTTTTCGATCTTCAATAGAACTTGCCCAATCGCTATCTGTGAAGCCAATTAAATCATTATCCTTTTCTCTTGTATACTTGATGCCAAAATCCTTTGTTCCCTTGATATATCGAAGAATTCTCTTTGCAGCGGCGTAGTGTAACTTGCTTGGCTCGCTCATAAACCGAGAAACAATGCTGGTTGCATTGACTATGTCTGGCCTTGTATTTGTTAAGTAGATCAGTGAGCCGACTAGACTTCTGAATGAGGTTGGATCTACTTTAGTTGCTCCATCATTTTTTATCAATTTCTCACTGGCACCCATTGGAGTTGCAATTGGTTTGCAATCCATCATGTTGAACTTTTTCAGTATGTCTTCTGCATATTTTTCTTGGGAAATGAATATTTCTGCTGGAGATTGTTTTACTTGAATCCCAAGAAAATATCGCATAAGTCCTAAGTCGGTCATCTCATATTCTTTCATCATCTCCTTCTTAAATTTTTCTGCCATCTCTTGTTTTGTCTTTGGCATAAATTAAATCATCAACATAGAGACAGACGATTAGGAAATCCATACCTTGTCTTCTTATGTAGAGGGATGGCTCACTTGGACTTTTCTCAAATCCGTTATCTCGGAAGTATTTGTCAATTTTCTTTGTTCCATGCACGCGGTGCTTGTTTGAGACCATATAGTGCTTTGCAGAGACGATAAACCATTTTTTCTTTTCCTTTTCGGACATATCCTTGAGGTTGTTCAACGTACACCTCTTCTTCCAGTTCTCCGTTTAGGAACGCCGACTTTACGTCTAATTGGTAGACCTTCATTTTAAGTTGAGCTGCCAAAGCTAACACCATCCGAATTGTTTCCATGCGAGCGACTGGGGAAAATGTTTCGGTGTAGTCAATTCTGGTTCTTTGAGAATATCCTTTTGCAACTAGCCTTGCCTTGTGCTTTTGAATCGACCCATCTTCATTATATTTTGTCTTGTAGACCCACTTCAGACCAATTATTTCTTTGTCCATTGGCTGATTTACAAGCTCCCATGTCTTATTTTTCTCGATTACTCGCATTTCTTCGTCCATGGCATGTCTCCATTTTTCTTCTTTTGCCGCTTCCTCATATTTTTGAGGTTCTAGTGCTATAAATGCACAATTAGATGTATTATAAATATCTACTAGGGAACGCACCTTTCTAGGTGTGGGACTTGTTTCTGATGAACTTGGAGGTGTGGCACTTGCTTTTGATGAACTTGGACTTTGTTGTGTTGGACTTGGAGATTTCGGGCTAGCTGGTGGAGTTCTTTCATCCTGACGTGGTTGATTTGGCTCATCTTCAATGAGTAGTGGCAACTCGTGGTTGTCTTTTTCATCATTCCAATCCCATGATTTGAATTCATCAAAGATAACATCTCTTGAAATTACCAGATCCTTTGTATCTGGATTGAGAAGTCTATATGCTTTAGATTCTTCGCTGTATCCGATGAATATTAGCTTTTCTCCTTTTTCATCGAACTTTTCTCTATGTTGGGATGGAATATGTGAGTATGCTACGCAACCAAAAATTCTGAAAGAAGTTACCTCGGGTTTTTTCTTATGCCAAGCCTCATATGGAGTTTTGTTGAGAACTGCTTTTGTTGGCGAACGATTAAGGATGTAGACCGCCGTGTTGACTGCTTCAGCCCAGTAGCTGTTGGGTAGCTTCCTTGATTTTAGCATACTGCGAGCCATTTCTACGATCGTACGATTTTTCCTTTCCGCGACGCCGTTTTGCTGTGGAGTGTATCGAACAGTAAGCTCCTTCTTAATTCCATTTTCTTTGCAGTAGTTGATAAATTTATTTGAAGTAAATTCTCCACCACGGTCAGTACGGAAAACCTTTAGTTGATGACCACTTTGCTTCTCTGCCAACGCCTTGAACTCTAGGAATTTAGTGAATGCCTCGGACTTTTGCTCGAGAATATACACCCACATCATCCTGGTATAATCATCCACGAATAAGAGAAAATATCTTCTGTTATTGAGTGAAGCTGTTCTTGTCGGACCGCATATATCTGCGTGCACCAATTCGAGGGGCCTTCTTGCTCTCCACGATGTGCTTATGAACGGAAGTCTATGAAACTTTCCAAAAATACATCCTTCACATACTTTATCTCCACCGCTGATATTAGGAAGACCGATGACCATGTTCTTTGATTTTAGAACTTTCAAGGATCTGTAGTTGAGATGCCCGTATCTCAAATGCCATAACTTGCATTCATCTATGTGATTGGTACTCATTGCACAATCTCCAATTGATGGCATAGAGAAGGGAAAGACAAAATTTTCTGTCATTTTTACTTTTGCCACCAATTGCTTATTAATTTTATCATAAATTGTGCATTCTCCGTCTTCGAAATGTAGTGAGTACCCTTTTCTTATAAGTTGTCCAACACTTAATAAATTTTGAGCTAGGCCAGGAACATAAAGAACATCAGATATGTATCGAGTTTTACCTGACCTTGTTCGTACGGATATGACTCCTCTTCCTTCAACATTCTGATACTTTCCATCTCCGAGTTTGACTGGTGGAATATGTTGCTCCTCCAACTTTACGAAGTATTCTCTGTTTCCTGTCATATGGCTGCTGCATCCGCTATCAACATACCATATACCTTGCGCATCTTGTTGCGAGGTGAGGCAGGAATAAAATACTTGATTTTGAAAATCTTTTTTCTCGGAATAGTTGGCTTCATTATTTTTAAACCAACAATCCTTTTCCATGTGATTTAATTTATCACACTTGGTGCACTTATATCTGCAATTTTCAGTTGGATGGCCAAACTTTTTGCAAACATTGCATCGGAAATTGGAGGAGTAATTTTTCCCGTACCTTTGATTGTTGTTTTTATAACCTCCTTTTCCTCTTCCACGTCCGCGGTAGGAGTTTCTGGATCCTTGATTTGATGATGATCCTTTCTCGTATTGCGAGTTTGATGATGATCCCCCTCTGGAGATTTCTTTTTCGGCTTCTATATTTTTCTTTTCTTTGAAATTTATTTTTGATTGAAACTTTTTGCTCCAACGGCTGCTCCGCGAACCTATTTATCCTTTTTTCATGCGCCTCGAGTGAACCCATTAATTAGGTGTACGGAGAGAGTCGATAAATTTTGGACTCCTCAATGGCAGCGACAATATGATCGAATTTGAAAGGTAAGCTTCTTAGAATTTTTTCTACAATTCTTTTGTTTTCAATGGTATCTCCATAACTACTAATTTGATTCACTATACCAGTAACTCTTGTAAAGAAGTTCTGGATAGTTTCATTTTCTTTCATGAGTAAATTATCAAAATCTCGCCATAAATTTTGTAGTTTAATGGAGATTACCTTTTTCTGAACCTTGGAATGCAACTTTGAGAATATTCGGGCCTCCTTCGAAGTTTTCGCTACCGAAATTCGAGGAAAAATAGTTTTGCTTACCCCTGTTTGTATGAACAGTAATGCTTTAGCATCTTTCTTCTTATTATCCTTATACTCTTTTTTCTCTCGCTCTCAGTCCATGACGATTGAATTCTTTGCCGACTCGGGTACCTTATAACCATCTTCTACAAGATCCCATAGGTCTTGTGAAATGAAAAGAGTCTTCATTTGTAGACTCCAATAATCAAAACTCTCACCATCAAAAATTGGAATTAGACTTTGGGCATAGTTGAAACTTTGAATACTTGCCATGGGTAGAGTTTTAGGATTATCGGAATAGGTTTGCTCTGATACCAAATTTGTTGGCGCAATGCGGAAATGTGATGGGTTTTATGGAAATGGATTAGGAAATGAATTTAGGAAAAGAGATTGGTTTATGAAAAGAGGAGGTTTTTATTATTTTTTGGAATGTTTACAAAGGCTCTTTGGGTTTTTCTACTAGCTCTCACTCTTGCTACTCTCTTGCTACTTGCTTTGCTCGCTTGGTTTTTGGATGGTTTCAAATGAACCAAGACTTGCCTATTTATAGACTTACACTAGTCTTCTAGCCACTAACATTCGTTCTCTCTAGAAGACTCCAGCCACTAACATTTCTTTCTTCTCTCTAGAAGACTCTAGCCACTAACATTTCTTTCTTCTCTCTAGAAGACTCTAGCCACTAACATTTTTTCACATGTTTTACATTATATTTGACTAATACTTATCTAGTCTAGAATACAAGGATAAGTATGGAGGAGTTTATCCTCACATGTCTATTTAGACTAATCTAGATAATTCTAGTTTTAACATCACAAATTACTAATTTTTTATTATTATTATTATTTTTTTTTTTTTAACATTGCCGTTAATAAGGGTATTGATTTCAACAAAATTCAATGTTTTGTTTTCCCTATCATACCAATAAAGAGAGAAGACACCTCCTGGTTGTTTACTCTGTTCAGACATCATAATGATCAGATTCGTGCCGGTAATAGCTTGAAAAAAAAGTTCTGAGCAAGGAAACTCCTGAGGGATTGAAATTGTTTCTTCAATCCAGTAAGAAGCAGTGAAACTCTTGTCTTTGTGGTCATCATGAAATATCCACATTTTAATAACATTTTTGTTATCTCCATCAACTATAACTCTTCTATCCAGTAGACCAACGCATCCATCTATTACCAGCAAATCATGACGATTACTTCTACTCCAACCAGAACTCTCGCGATAATGAGCAATGAAATCAGGGATGGATATCACTCTAAATTTCTCTCTTCCAATATCAAATGCTAAAATGAATTTAGCTTTAGCAGATCTTGACGAATCGTGGAAGTTGTAAGTACTCAGCCAATACGCGACTCCATTCACATAAACTGATTCTCCGTACGCCTTGTAAGGTGGGACGTCATCAATCTTTCTCCATGTATTCTGCCTTACAGTCAAAACCTCGCAAACATCACTAGCATCAGTTTCATATCTAGTATCATCCAAATGCCACAAGCAGACCACTTTATGTTCCTTAGTGTTGGAATCAAATCCAAATCCACAAAATGCATAATTTCTTCTTTTCTTTTCTTCCCACACCTTTGACTCAATCCAGGATGTTTTGTCTCCGGTGCTGGGATTATAAATAAGAACCTTACCCCAATTTCTCTCGAAGCACACCAGCCCATTGACAGGATTCAGAATATGAACTGGACAGATAGCTCTACTTTCATCTGATCTAAGAGCAATCCGCCTTCAGACAAGTTCACCGAGAACAAAAACTTCCCAATGCTCTTACTAACAAAGATAAGGAGTTTTGGACTAGCTTCTGATCGACTGTGGTATAAGCCAACAAAGTATGGATCTCGAACTACAGAAAGCCAATGTTTACAAATACGCTTTACTTGTAATAATTGACTTCACTGGGAGTCGGACCAGTATTTCGCACAAAGTGTCACCATCTATTCGACTAAAAGGGGTTCTAATATCAGCATCGTTAACATCCACAATACAATCTCTCCTTTTATTCATCTTGCTCGTCAATGGTAGGTTAAAACTAATAAACCCTAAACCACAAATATAACTGAGAGATAAATTCTAATTAGTATGTCAAGTTTCTAGCAATGCTTTATATTATAAAAATAAAAATAAAGAATGTGTTGTGAAAGTAAAACCGTATACCTGTATCTCAATCTGCGATGAATGAAAACCCTAATGATTTGAATTTTGGGTTAAGAGACAGAGAGGAGCAGCCGAGAATGGACGGGACAAGGGATTGACTGAGTACGTCTCAATTTTCCTATTTCAAGGGATGTCGAAAAATTATTTGGAGTAGACGGTTTGGCTAGGGGATGTCGGAAAATTATTGAGACTTCATCTTACAGGATTTTCATAGCTTGGAAATAAGACTTGTTCTATCATGGAAGGTCAATTTAGAATTACCCAGATTTTGAAAGAGTTCTTATGTCTTGGAGATTTTGTAAGGCAAGTCAAGACAGCCTTTAATGTAGATATCTTTATATACTTTGAGGTCCTTTTTCTTGATCCTTATATTCTCCATCCAAGTTATATAAGCCAAATTTTTTTTGGGAATTTAGGTTAAGTAAATTAAGATAAGAATGCAAAAATGTATAAAACCTTCACTTCTTAACCTAAAATATTTGAAAATTCCTCATGTCTTGTATGCAGGGAATAGAATCTCTTTTGTTTTAATATTTTTCTTCTCAAATTTTCTATAGATTTTAGGATGCTATTCATGAGCGTAAATTCTTCACATTCTCAGCAAGTGTTACACCTTTTGCAGTTAATAATCAAGGTAATACTACTACAGTAATACTCCCACATGATTTTTTCCCACCGCACCGCGCAACCTATGGGTACTCAAAGGCCACAAGATATGGATGATATATAACAAATGCTATTATTTTAACCTTTCAAGTCAAAAAAAAAAAAAAATGCTATAGTGGATGCAAATACTGCTGGAAATTCAAGTGATCTAGTTTTGTTGTCGATTATATTCAATTTGACATAGCATATTTCGCCAACATTTTTCCCTGAATGTATTAGTTAAGTTTTGGTCGACTTGTGACCAGTTTTTGATATTTTTGATTTTGGTCGACGTATAATAACATAATTTTTATGTGTAACACTATTTTGAAGAAAATAAAAGTATGGCTAACGCTTTACGTGTGCCGGTGGCTAGCAACCCAGGTAAGGATTTGGGTGTTCCTTAATTTGCAGTGGAGTGGAGCAGAATTTCAGATAAGACCTTTCTTGATATTGGAAAAACTTTCTTTAGGAAGGTGACAAGGACTGTAGAAATATGCATAGTGTGAAGTGGTCTAGAATATACTTCCCATATAGGAATTGTAGGCTTCGTATTAGAGATTTTGATCTTGGAAATTCGGCTTTGTTAGCCAAAATGGCTTATAGAATTAGTGAGAGTCCCAACTCTGATTTAACTAGACTTCTACATGCTAATATGTTAGGTACCGTCTCGTCATCGACATTGCCTACACATTACCCGAAACTCCGCCATCTCACTGATGCACAAGTTCAACATCTACTTCTATCCATCTAATTCCTGAACGAACGGAATATCCATCTGATTTTCAAGTTATATATATTATTGTATTCGTATGTTCCGTTCAGAGAACCAGTTGCAGTAAATGATGGTATCAACTAGTTGAAATTGCATAAAGCTGTTGATGGTTTCCGATAATTGAGTATCATGACATTGATGAAGAAATAATGGGGTGTTTCCTTTTTTGCATCAGCAACCTCAAATGATTTATGAGAGTTGATACTTGATAATATGGCTCATCATTGTCTCAAGAGAAATCGTTGGGTGGGAAATGGTCTTTAGTTCTAATTATTTCTGTATTGTGCCTTATTTCTGTCTGTTTTGTTTTCTTTTACCTTTCTGTCTCAAGAGAAACAATATTAAAAGAAGGTAAAAAAATAAAGATGCTTGACTAGTTGGCTTCATATCATCACTAGGATGCAATAAGACTACCTGCATCATTTGTGTATATTTGCAGTGAGCAGAGGCTTCTTCCGCTTCGGATTCCAACATACTTGTAAATATTACTCTGTCGTTTCATTTTTAATAGGCTGATTTTGTTTTTAGAAAAAATTAAAGAAATTAATAGAACTAATCATTGAAAGTGGTCATCATGACACTTGTCAATAAAAGAAGTGAAGTGAAATAGTCCCCATGACACTTGTCGTCAAAAGAAGTAAAGTGAAATAGTCCAAACTTGTCATCAGAAAAAGTTAATAGAAAAGTGATCGCAAAAAACTAAAAACCAGTCTATTTTTTTGAAACGTCTATTTTAGGAAACCGACCTATTAAAAAGGAACGGAGGGAGTACTATCTAAACAATTTTTTCTCCATATACCAAGTTTTGACTTGATTAATGGCATAGTTAATTTTCTTTTCTTTGTGACTTAAAGAAAACTACAGATTGGCCCAAAGAAGATGGATGACATACACTAGTAACCTATAGTAGGGGAATCAAATAGTCTGCAATCTTACTGCTACTAATAATAATAAACCTTTTCTCGGTCGTCAATATCATACTGCTACTTGGCCATTAACAAACAGTAAGAAGCATCAAAATTTCAATTATTTCATGCAATTTTCAGATTCTTAAGTAACCAAGGGGGGATTTTGTTTTTATCAAAGCAATAAATAAAATAAAATAAAGCAAAGAAAATAATTGGAATAATCAATAAGAGGAGAATATTGGTCACGGGATAGTATCATTCACAAACATGTATTTTTCATCAATGACTAGAATTGGTAATTTAATCTCGCAATTATCAAAAGTCCAAGGATATCTTGATCGCAAGAGTATCCCGTTTATTTCCTGATTTTATCACAAACAATATTAAAAGATGTTATTGCGAAATCTACTTAAAAAGCAACCTAAAGTGTAAAAAGCACAATTAAGTATAACTCCCTAAGAGCAATAAGTTCTATGAACTAAGACTAATCAATGCAAATAAACGTGTAAAAGCACTAATTCGTTTTAACAAAGGTTATGATTCATATACGATTAAAAAGATGTATCACTACAAGTAATAATCACAAGATGCTACAAGAAATCAGAGATAACAACTTTTACGTATTGAAAACTCTAATATAGCTATAAAGATGAAAACAAATCCAATTGATTCCGAACTAAACCAAACTAGCATTCAAATCATATGATAATAAAAATAATGAATCATAAACGATAGAATTGAGACAAAACTAATTAATAGAATCAAATAACATGTTTGATGAAATCAACTTTATCCCATAACCAATAATTGTATTTAGCTACTCATATTAATGGAGTTCA
Organism: Papaver bracteatum; assembly: GCA_023529315.1. Taxonomy (NCBI): domain Eukaryota; kingdom Viridiplantae; phylum Streptophyta; class Magnoliopsida; order Ranunculales; family Papaveraceae; genus Papaver; species Papaver bracteatum. The sequence continues at coordinate 63,912 of JAJJWX010005063.1, forward strand.
TCATAATCATATTCATTAATAAAGAAGATGCAAAATAACGAAAAGCAAACCCTAATAGTAGTTCTCTCCAAAGCTCCAAGAATAATACGTGATATCTCCCAAAGTTGTAGAAGACTTCTTTTATAATCCTTTGATTTCCAAAACTAGGTCAAGTCTTCAAAGAGTCCAATAGAAAAGCCCATCAAACCGTGTCTGAAAAAAAAAAACCATGTAAAATTATGTCCAAAAAGTAGTCGTCGGAAAACTGGGTTTATCGCCAGAAATTGACCAGAATCCGGCACCGGAACGGAGCTCAGGTGACCGGCAAAGTCCGACCGGTCACTGGTCAAATGAGTTGAATCGGTCGGGTTTACTGAGTGAACTCGGGTCAAGCACCGAGTCATACCGTGTTGACTATTTAACTCGGCTGATTGGTCTCTAGGCCAATGCACATGCCTGAGCAGCACGATCATTGTACATCACCTCCAGCCATGATGGTTGTGCACTCTTTATAGTAGCAACTGCATTGCCCTTTCTTCTCCTAGTGCATACACATCACATTCCCTGTCAAGCTAAATATCAACAACGCTCCACTGCCCATATCTGCAATTCAACCATCACTTTCCTTGGCTACAACTATTACCAGAGCAACACACTTAAGTCATTTATTCATTATATTGCAGCATCACCTGCAACCAATATCTGAGCACCATCTCATTAAATCAAGACCTGCAATTTCATGTTCCCCATCCTCACTGCACACACAACATCTCCTATTTCAATATAGTTGCACCAATACAAACAACCCACACTTCAATCCCTAGGTTCCTGCAACAATACAAGTGACATATTCTGAATAGCCTCGAATCCAGCTCAATCCACCTTCAACTCCATAACACAGCCAACCAATCTAATTCAATCCAATCAGTAGCACCTGTACCTTCAGTTGCACCTCTATCAGTCCATTCATTTCACTTGCAATGTGTTCATTCACCACTCCAATCGCCATTGTAACTACACAATCAAACTGCACCATTATCTACACCTGTGCAGATCCCAGTGCCGCTGCAAATGTAACTCCAAGCCACTCACATCATACACAAATAGGTCCAAGCCAATACCAAACTACTTGCCTAAACTTCTATACACTCTTGTATGCTATTAGATCCACCAGAAACCCTGTAAAATATTCCATCAGCCACGGCAACAAGAGTAACAGAAATCAGTCTCGTTTATTGATTTTCGGGAAGTAAAACAAACTTATCTCCCAAACAATTTTGTACCCAGGTTTCAATTCTTGTAAATTGCAACCAAAACAACCCTAGAACTCATGATATCAACAGCTCCTTTACTACCTCAACTTCCCAGCCAAATCTCGCCCAAAATTCCACATAAAGTCAGCTACAGACACACCTCAAATCAACTCTATTTAAGCCCTGAACTTGAGACAAGAAACCACCAATTCACCACTGCAATTCAGTCCTGACTATCTGCATGAAAATTCGACTAAAACCCCTACTCGACTCCAAGCCCTGTCAATTGTAACCAGTTTTACATGTTTAGATCTTGTAAACACCAATCACTCTCAGGCCACATATTTGACTAATTCTTAGCAGCAACTTAAGCTCAAAACTCCACATTTCCTAAGCATCTCTTCACTCTCAACATCACAGCCTACATTTGAGCTGCAACACAAAATTTCTCTCATTGCAGAAACAACTTCACAGCCACCAGTACATGTTGTTCTTACTCTTACCAGCAGATACAATCTTCTTCTTCATCTTCTACAATCCCCAACTCCATTACAGACTCCAACCATTCCACCACTATGACCTAAGCATACATCTAAACTTCATCAACCAATTCTACCACACTCCATTATTCTCCATGTAATCACCAGAACAATCTAACAATTATAGTCTACATTCCTTCAACAGAGCTTCACTCATCAGCTTAACACTAATCTCAGTAAATCAAACCCATTTTCTTCTTAAAAACAAACTTTCCCATCTGAGTTCATCGAGAACAATCATTTCCTGTAATTTCCATGCACTAACACATACCAACCCATCATTTCTTATTTCTATAAGAATTCCAGCAGATCATCTTCCATTAATTTCATAAATTCGAACCCATCTCAACTCGTCATCTCTCAGCCTCATCGTCCCTGTAAATTCATCTTCACAACATCACAAATCCCGCAGACCATCAGTTTTCTCTTCTTATGGCTTAAATGTTCACAGATATTCACTTTTCTTCTCTCGACTATCTGTAATTTGAGCAACAACAAATACATCCTCTTCATTTGTTATTTTGAACTTCGAAATTCAACTACAACCATCATCAATCTTCTCAGCTCTTCTCGATCTCTATTTTCCCCATGGTTGCGTCTCCTCCCTCTCTTTATTTCTTTCAAGAGAAAATGATTGAAGAGATTTGATTTCTCTCAATTCAGGGTGTAATCACGCCCCACTCATTGGAAACCCTAATAGGTCCCCTGATTAACTTGTTGGGTACTTCTAGCAATTTATTTATAAACACAAAACCGGCCATCCCATGAACTCTGGATATCCCTTAATATTCCTCCAAAATAGTTGCCCCTTAACCCTGGATCAGATCCGAATAGTGTATGCCTAGGAAATGACAGCTTTGCCCCTTTATGTTCCAAACGAACGCTCTCTCCTTCTTTGAATTCCTTCACCAACAACAGCGATCTCTTACTTCTCAGATTCACTTCTTCCCTTCAATGTCTCTTCATCACTAAAGTTGTCATGTTTTTCAGACAAAATTTGCATCACTAAAGTCGACATACTTTTCAGACAAAGATGAAGAAATAAAAGCACAAATGAGAAATAATCCGCCTCCAACACTTTTCATGTTTCCTCTTGTTTTGTTCCAAATGACTCCAAAGTACCTAAATACTCAAAAACAAACATAAGATACATATTTTACAAGAAAACTAAGCAAAGAAAGCATAAACAATAGATAAATATCAAGGTGTTTTAGACACCTATCAAAGGGAGCAGAAATAGTGAACACCTTGTCACTTTCTACCACCAGCGTATCTAGGCAGGTCAATCTAACGAAATTGCGCTTCTCTACACTACAAATCTTAGTGACAGTGTGATTGCTATCAGATAAAGGAACCAACGGAAAATTAAACCATAGACTAATCCATTTAGAACTTTTGTCAAACATATGATAAGGTGTTGTACTAAAAATATATTTGCAAGAGAGAGTATAGGTTGTAATTGTTACCTGGCTTTCCCCAGCATGAGCATCACCATCACCCAAGATAGTGATGGCCGGAGTGACTTTGTTTTCCTCGTTTCGTTCATTTTTCCTTCACCATTTGCTCCAGCAGCTCTGGAGGTATCACCCAATGTCACCCCTTTGTTCTCAACAACAACAGAGTTAAGGACCTGGTATGGTAGGTTTTCTGGTTCAAATTGGGTATCTTTAAAGAAGTCTGAAGAAACCATCGTTTTTGCTGACACGGTTGGATGGGATAATTTTGGGCTCTTATGTTTCCACTGAAAGTGGAGATTGCACTGTTCTCAGTTAAATTTTGGGTATTGAAAATGAAGGGGTTTCCTGATTCAGTAATTTTCAAATCTGTACCAAAATATGTGTGGTGGAATGAGAAATTCAGTTGCTTGGTTCCTCTTATTTTTGGAATATGCTTGGCTCGTAGATACTTCCTCCTAAGTCTTCTTTTTCTTCTTGGATTTCTGAGATTCCATTAAATTTTGGATGTTTCTTCTTAGAACCATTGCCTCCAATCTACGCTTTCTCGCCTTTGCACAAATTGATTTCTTTTTTCCAGAAGATGGCTTGGACGATTTATCCGTCTGGTGTATAACAACATCTCGAGAATTTGTGATTGAGATTTGGTTTGTGATTTCCTCAGTAACAAACATTGGGAATTTTTTATAATCCATTCCATGACCTATCATTTTCATCTTTTCATCTTTATCCTTCAAAAGTTTTAGCAAATTCCCTTTGTTTAGGAGCAGTTTAGTTCCTCCCTCCAACTGTTTCGAAAAATCAGGCATCTGGAGAGTTTCATTGGAGTCTAAGAGAAAGTTTTCAGGTTTGAATTTTTCTTCATATGCTGCCGTTGATTGCATAATTTCCTTTCCCTTGTTTGCTTGAGAAAAGTTCTCGATCTGGTTTTCTTCTCTTATAGGCAGGCAGACCGATAAGGGCACCTCCTATGGTCGCCCACAAGCTTTAGTTAAAACCAATTGATTGCTAGACTCATCACGTTTTTCCAAGTTTGTAGTCGCAGCCGTATCCGGTATCCAGTCCAAGTTTTGGTTTGTTGGAGGTCCATGAATGAAATTGAAGGAACCGTTGGAGAAAGTACTGTCTTCAACGGGCATGTTCCACCTTTGTATCTTATTTACTGTGTAATCCATGTTTTCCTCCCAAAGTCGTTTCGAGGATTGTGTACTGCTCAGTTGCTCCATATCTGCTGGAGGATGAACAATTTCGCAATGCATATCTTCATCAGAAATCGTCATACTAAAACTAGGTGGGATTAATGGAGCTACCAGATTCTGCTGCTAGGTGATAGTCGTCGAGATCAGATTTTTTGGATCGTAAACTCTCTCCGGCATGTTCTGAGAATATGTCGATGACGTCCCTCCAAAGTCGAAGAAATTTCTATGTTCAATAGATGGAAGGAGATCCATTTCTTCATGATCAGATTCTAGGAGGGTATTTGGGTATTCATCACTGCTTGGTGGTCTGCATTTTTCTCTCGGGTTATTGATCATTCTACAAATCTTGCAGAAGGATTTTGGTATTGGATCGTAATATAACATGACCTCAAAGATGTCATTTTCTCCCAGCACTAGATTAAAAGTAGGATCGAACCGCTCATTTAGATCCATTTTGATGAGACATCTAATGTAAGACTAGCATCGCCATAGTCTTGAGGCAATTCCTTTTGAATAAAAGTACCTAAGTTGTTTGCGATCATTTCTGGTATGCCCTCTCCAAAGAATTCCATCGACAAGTTTAGGTAGCCAACCCAGATGTTGACCAGTGTCATGGTGATCGTTTGAGGGGGGAATTGCGAACTGATAAGCTTTTACCACTAGGAGCTAGGCATCGTATTTGGTTGGTGAATATCCAAGAGCTCGTTGTGCATCCACTCTATTTTCTAGCTTGATAATGAATTTGTTCGGTTCAGTCGATCCACTAACCAAAGTTTTCATTGGTTCGTAATCTAAAACCCATAGGAACTGGAGAATCTTCATCATTTTTTGGATGTATAATTTGAAGGGACAGAAAATTCTTGCTACCACCATACAATCAGTATTGTTTCTATATTTTTCCACTGTTTCCGATTTGAGAGTAAGAGAGAGCGTAAGAGACAACTGGGTATTCATTCTGTCGACGATTTCTGTTTCTCGACGATCAACAGAGGATTGGCTTGGGTTTATGTTCAAGTCTTTATGATTCATGGATGAAGATTTTTGTGAAGAAATATTGAGGATGGCGGAAAGCTTGGAACACAAAGAAGCCATAAACTCAAATAACCAGAGACTAACTAGCCATCTTGTTATTTTTACGGTCACATTAGATTCAGTAATTACGGTGGTTGGGCTCATTAACTTATGATTTGAGTTTTTAATGTAACTCATGAAAACAGGCGGTGAGGAAAATGCGGTCGACTAGGGAAGAGGATAAGGCAAATGGAAAGGTTGAAGGGATATGGAGGCAACACGGGAGGGTGTAATAGGGTAGAAAAAAGAAGGGATTTTGTTGGGAAATGAAAGATGTAAGAAAAACGGAGAAAATGGATATGAAGATAGGGGTAGTAAATGTTGAATATCAGATGATCGAGAAACCAAAAGGGGATGCCATTAGTAATACCTGCAAGCACCAGTAGAAATTTAGAAAGAGAAACAGAGTTTTATATATATATTGGATTTACCTTTTCAAAGTCACTCCGATGATGGTTGCCGCCAGGGAAAGACATGATTGATATTTTGTTCATTTGCTAGAAGGTTTTAAACTGATTTGGATGTATAAAAGATTTAAGAAAGGGTTTAAAATCTTCAAGAGTTGATAACACCATTTTTGGAAAAGGTTGAGAAAATGATGACGTCAAGCTGAAGATTGGGGAGTCTCTCTCTTATTTATTTTTATGTGGAAGAAGAAGAAGTTTGTTTCCTAATTATTTTTGTTTAAGCGGGCTTGATTGAGATATATATTCGGATTAATTGGGGTATACCTAATGAGACAAAATCTATGTCATTTTGAAGTAAAAAAAGCCACCCATTAACCATGTTTTTTCTAAATGTCTAAATTACACCTGTAATGATTAACACTAATTTAATTGAAATGATTAGATTAGTTTCACTAGTAATTGATTTATATGACTGGATTTGAAAATAATTGAGAGTAAGAAAAAGAATGAAGTAGTAGAGGAAGTTTGTTTTTTTTTTTTTGGGGGGAGGGGGGTTAGTGTTTTTGAGAAATTTGTGATATGAGTGAGATGAGTGATTCTAATCCAGATTTTAAATTGGGGGAATACTTCTAAATTTCCTCTTACAGATGAGTATTTGTATGATGATCTACCAAATCATGATCAAATGGTTTATATGCATGATCCTCACTTTTATTTTCCTCAAACTCAAGATGGGTATGGAAGTGATGAATGTCTTGAGCCAAACATAGAATCTAATGATCAGGAGGAAGAAAAGGGAGATGCAAGTAATCAGGTAGACAACTTACATGGTGAAGATTCTGATTTTTGAATGCAAATGATCGATTTTGGTTTGTTTTTTTTTCACTTTTGCTGCCCGGTGTCGGCAAGGTAGACGATTGTCGATCATGCCGACTGTAAAGGTCGGTGTGGTATATATTACCAAATGCCCCAACTTTTCATGACTAGTATTAAGTCGGCAAGGCCGAACATATGAACCCTGCCGGTTACAAGAATTTTTGCAGCACAGTATAACACTAGTACAAAAAGTCGCATTTGACACATTGGATCACCGTGTCCATAGGCTTTCGGCCATGGATTTTTTTCACTCCAAAAATGTGATATTAGGTGCCATGACAAAAGGATACCTTTATGGCTACATAAAATTTGTGTGACTAATAGACATGATTTACCATGGCCATATCCCTATAACTTAGTGTCCATATGGTACCCTATTTTTTTAAGCAGTTGAACATTTCCATGGCCATAAGTTCCTTATAGCCACACAACTTATGTTTAATGTGGCCAGTGTTTACTTTAAAGCTACATGGATTTATTTGAACCATGGCCTTTGTTACTAATCAGACACGCAAAAGTCATTTTATCATGGCTAATTCGTGACCTACAATCACATTGAAATTGTAACACCATGGCAATAGACTGTCTTAAGATACAATACATGATTTCGATGTGGCAATACATGACTTGTAGTGTCGTTCAATCTATAGTACTGTGGCCATACATATTTTCAGACACGTGATAAACATTTTACATGGCCAATTAGAATTTGTAGCACCGTGGCTAAAACATTTTACATGGCCAATTAGAATGCAATACTAAGAATTTGTAGCACCGTGGCTAAAAAATTCCCAAAGACACGAAAAATGTTTTCAATGTGGCTATTGTTCACCTTTTGGACACAGGGGATCAGATAAAACATGACGCTACATACCTTAAAGTCACACAAAACAACTTTAATGTGGCAAATGTTTAACTTTTAGCCACATGTTTAGTTTTCAGCCACTCGAAAATTAGAATTTTCATAGCTCTATTTATTCGTTGGCCACGGTTCTCAATCTAAAAGGTGGTCGTAGTTTATATTCAACCACGGGAAGGCAGTATTGGCCACTTATATCGATTCTTTAGGGACCATTTAGATTATTAATCATGATACAAATTAATCACACTATCAAAAATGATCCAAAATACTTTTTATTAACGATTCCAGGACATTTACCCATACAAAAATAATTATGCTAAAAAAATATGTCGGAAGTCCCAGAAAACTTGCCGGGAAAGTCGCTGGGGAAGTTGTTCAGGTGACCAGAAAACGTATCTCAGGTTATTGGTCAAACTAAAATTCAACTGTAAGAAGCGACGGATGACTAACAGTCACTAACGGCGTCTATGTCAGGGTCTGAGTTACTGAGTTGAGACTTATAGTGCACTATCCTTCCCTGTAGCTTCTACCAGCTCAACTGCAATAACTTCACTGCATCATCCACTGTCATTCCATCCCATAACCACCAACTTGCCTATAGCTCTTGAACCTTCTTAAAACACCACATCGAGCATTCAATTTCAGGCCAACTAACAACCCACTCATTCATTTCATGCCTGCAAGTCCACTAGCTCCAGTTCCTACAACTTCTTCTTGTCTATCCACATCAACTTCATAAAAAAACCTATGCATCTCACCACTCACTGTCACAGCTAATGCAATGCATTTCTAAAATACCAGACCACCACTTTGCTCATTACTATAGCTTCAATCTTGACAACAGCTGCTCGGTCTCACCATGAAGTAACAACTCCACCTAAAATCTCTCACCGACTCAATCCTGGCAGCGACACAACAACCCCTCAGCTCAGCTGCACAAACAACACCGGAAATCCCATGTACAACTCAAATGTAGAAGTAGAAATTAAGCTTAAACATGGTAAAAACATTATTAAGAATAAATTGAATGTCAATACTAGAGAACTAAATATGACAGCTACATCTAATTCCTACTTAGCCTAGAATTATTCGTTACTGCACAGAAAGATTATTCATTAGAAACTATCAAAAATCTCTATTTTGTTTTTCATTTCCTCAAATTACTGCACAGAACAATACATTATTTGCAATTTTGGAAATTAGAACATGGATTAAGAAGTACAATACTCAAATGTAAAGGAAAAAGGATAGCGATTTTCAACCTCTCCCCGTTTCTCAATTGCCAATTAGATAACTCACTTCCAACACCTCGGAACAAGGGCATGGCCTATTACTTATGACAATACTTTTAGAGGTTCAATGTAATAAAAAGACGATAAAAGCCTAATGTTTCTGAGCAACACACAATATGCATGGATTAGTCTCCCAAGTTATGCTATGGCTCTTCTAGTTAACTAATTCCTAGGAGGCCAAATACATGAACAATTTGTAAAAGAAACAGGGAATATCAATGTGACGAGGTCTTTGGAGTTATAAGATACGACACTGCCACTAGATCCTCTTCCATGAACCTCAACCCAAACAACATTCGTTTAGCTTGTTAAGAAAAAATAGAATTAAATTCAAAAAGAAGGAACGCTTACCATAATGTCAGACTACAACATGAGAATCACGCTTTTGTTTAACATTTGAGTGAGGTGCCTTAGTACTTCTTCTCTGCTTCTGAATTGGAAAAAGTCTTTCTGCAAAAGACTTCGATATCTTCTCTGTCCTAGGGTCCCAGAGCTTCACAATAAAATCACTCGTTCCCCGTTATTCAAAGAAGCTACCAGAAAGAAATGTGAAATTGGACAGGAATCAAATGAGTTCCGTGGCAGCCCTGCATATAACATCATAGACGTAGTTCATTAAGTGATTAAGGCACAAAGTTACATAAAATCTGTTCATTGATTTTAATAGAAAATTGAACACTTGAGTAGATACGTAAAACTAAAGTTTATGATATATGATGGAAACATTATCTGTAAATCTGGAAATTCATCTATGATGGCACATACTGCAGGGTCCATACCTAGTGTCTTTTTAACTTTGATCTGTATCTCAACTATCATTCCTCATTTTCAATGAATTTCAAGTGAAGGCATTTTTGTCCGTCACAGTGACTCATAAAAATCCCCTATATTGTCTCCTCTTCCACCCAATCCCACAATTTGTAAAATAACACATCCATGGAAGAAGGCAAAGATGATTACAATTCTATCGATACACAAAGTGTGTAATCTTTATATACAAACAACATCATGGAAGAAATCAATCATAAGGTAAAAAGAAAAGCCAACATGCGATCTATCATTACTAAGGAGTAATAAGCAAGGAATCAACCCAAGCCCTGAAATCTGTTCACACCTTGAACAATTATAAATATCGATGTCCACTAAATATGGGAGGCTCATCAACCATGAGGGGAGCTGCTTACCTAGGAAATTTTTAACAGATAACTCTCTCAAATTAATGTGAGGTTCGAGTCCTTCTATCACCTCTTCTTCGTTCACCATGTCTTCTCAATCTGGTTCTCATCAGAAGGGATTATCCTGGCATCACTGGCTTCAGAGAACTCAAAATTGAGATAAACCCTTTTACTGGATCCAACTCAAAACCCGAATCCAGTCTGGGTTTTGAATGAATCTAATCAAAAAAAAAAAAAAAACCGTTTCAGTAAAGATCTAATCAAAAAAGAACTAGAATAAAGATTACAAGATCAAAACAAGCATGAAACAATAACGGAGTGAAGAGATGGATCCGAAAGACTTACCAAAAAGGGGTTTTTGTGTAACACTGAAACCCTCACAAATCGAATCCCTAGATTTTATGTTCTTGGCTATAACAACAATCAAATTGAGAGAAACCCCCAATTTAGTCTCTAACCCTCACTCCTGAAATTCTTCCTCATCATACTGTCTTCACCAAACCCATGTTTAATTCTCAATTTCTAACTCAATTAACGATTCACAGAGAAAACCTAGTTCTCGATTCATGACAGTGGCTCAATCTTCTTCTTCATAAATAGCAAAAACACCAACTCCTTTTATACGATTTAGTTTTACTCAAGCCATGCCTCAATTTTACTTCTCGATCTTCAACAGAAGAAGAGCAGAGAAAAAGAAAGCAGAGATATTAAGAAAAGGAGAAAATGAGTTTCAAAGTAGAAGGTATAGAGAGAGAGAAAAGGGGGAGTTAAAGAGAGAGATGGAGAGAAGATGATGAAGAAGAGGGATCGGCAGCTGTGGTGATGAAGCGCCGCGGTCAGCTGTGGAGAGGTGTTCTTCAGCGGCGGTGATTGAGAAAAGAGATATGAATTAGGTCGAGTGGCTGAGGGTTTGACATTCTTCGAAGAAAAAAAAATACGAATTAAAATGATGGACGGTTGATATTGTATATGGGATACTCACACGGATTAGGAAAAGATCTTGACGGTTCAGATTGTATTTTTGATGTTCATACGGATTGAGAAAAATGTTTTTCTTTGTGTGCTAATACGAGCTCATGTATTCGGTTTTATTATCAACATTCGACAAGAAAAAAATCCAAAAAAAATATTAATAAATTAAGGACATTGTTATCGACATTTTGATATAAAAAATCCAAAAAATGTATAAGAATGAAGCTGAAAAATAAGAAATGAATTCGATAATTGGTGTGTTTCTTTGTGCTTTTGTTCTTCCGGTTTATATTTAAACTAGTTATATTTGTCATGAAGTAATTTCGACTAGTCATACAAGTCATGAAGTAGCTTTAGTTCACATTAGTAGCATGATACATCATAGAAATCGATAAATATGAAGCTCAGTGTCAATTCAAACTTCAAATGTGGTATTACGACATACACACTATGAACCAAGAAGCTCTGAGAGGGTTCCGACTTCAAACTTAGCATGATACATCATCAAAATCGATAAATATGAAGCTCAATGTCAATTTGAACTTGAAACCTGGTATAATGGCATACAATCTATGAACACGAAGCTCTGAGAGGGTTCTGACTTCAAACTTAGCATGATACATCATCGAAATTGATGAATATGAAGCTTAGTGTCGATTCGAACTTCAAATGTGGTATAACAACATACAAACTATGAACCAAGAAGCTCTGAGAGGGTTCTGACTTCAAACTTAGCATGATACATCATCAAAATCGATAATTATGAAGCTCAATGTCGATTCAATTTCAAACTTGGTATAATGGAAAACAATACCACAAAGCTCTGAAAGGGTTCTGACTTCAAACTTAGCATGATACATCATCGAAATTGATGATAATGAAGCTTAGTGTCGATTTGAACTTCAAATGTGGTATAACAACATACAAACTATGAACCAAGAAGCTCTGAAAGGGTTCTAACTTCAAACTTAGCACGATACATCGTCGAATTTGACTACTCTAAGTCAGAAACTTTGTAAAAAGAAGAATCCATCCATTTACAGGTAAGATTCCTTCGAAATATTCTACGAAAACCTTAAACAAACCCTATTTTACGCAAATTGTATGCAAACCAGGATCAGGATGGGGGGGTTGAAATATTCTCACTATGCACATACACTCACCAGTAGCCAAGAGTAGCTCACATTATCGAGGTTATTGAATTTGTTTTGTGATGTTGAACAATATTCAGCGGCTTATTGACCTTGACCGTACACAGTACATGGTGTTAACCAGTCACTACTAATGACCTTGACCGTACATAGCTAATTTTTATCGGCTTGTTGGATAGCAACTGCATATGACATATATATATATACATGATGCACGCACCCAATGAACCAAACACTTTGGATGCATAAACATCTTCATGCTATATGATAAATCCAAAAAAATTGAAATTCATGTAGCTATATGTTTATCTTTGGACATGTTGGACAACTGTGTCTATTTCTTAATAATCCCAATGGCTAATATATTTGATTTTGCCTCGGAAAATTAAAGTGTCTAATGAACCGTATATTTTGGACACATAAAAGAATTAAAGTGGCCAAATAATTTTGTTTTCTGCCTCGGCTAAATAGGCGTGTTTGTTTCCACCCTACGCATTAGCCACGCACACAATTCGTTAACGTGACCATATACCCATCTATGGCTACAGTTCATGGGTTTATACTTAAAACCATGGACAAGTAGTATCATATGGCTACACGAAAGTGATCAACGTGGCCACAACAACAATCTATGCCTGTAGCCACGGAAAAATATTTTGGTGTGGCTAGGCTTTTGATCTGAAAATGTAGCCTATGTGACAGTTTGTACTAGTGTAAGAATTTGAAACATGCTTAAGACGACATTATAGTGGATACGTAGACCTTTCCGACTATAGTTAGGTCGGCAGTGTTGTTGTTTTTTTCATTCCGGCTGTTACTTAGTCGGTATCGTTTTATATATCGACCATGGCGACTATTGTAGTACATATCATCTTCAACCTTGCATAAATAATGGAAGTTTCAAGGGCAAAACAACCAAATATTTGTAGTCTTTGTACACTGAGTGGTCATTTTTCAAATGATTGTCCCTTTGAAGGAAGCAAATGCACTATTGATGGTTGTAAGGGGTTCTTATTTCTTATGAAAGATGCAATAGGAGATGTATATCAGCTGTATGCTTCAAAATGCACCTTTTGTGGGATTTTCAATTGGATAGATAAGCTCTTAGCTCCATATGAAGATGAAGTTGCATGATCCTCACTTTTATTTTCTTCAAGCTCAAGATGGGTATGGAAATGATGAATGTATTGAGCCAAACTTAGAATCTAATGATCAAGAGGAAGAAAAGGGAGATGCAAGTAATCAAGTAGAAAACTTACGTGGGGAAGATTATGATTTTTGCATGCAAATGATCGATTTTGGTTTGTTTTTTCTCACTTTTGCTGCCCAGTGTCGGCAAGGTAGATGATTGTCGATCATGCCGACTGTAAAGGTCGGCGTGGTATATATTACCAAATGCCCCGAATTTTCATGAGCAGTATTAAGTCAGCAAGGTCAAAAATATGAACCCGAATTTTTGCAGCACAGTTTAAAACATGCTTAAGACGACATTATAATGGATACGTAGACCCTTCCGACTATAGTTTGGTCGAAACTGTTGTATTTTTTTCCCATGCTGGCTGTTATTTAGTCGGTATTGTTTTATATATCGATCATGCCGACTATTGTAGTACATATCATCTTCAACCTTGCAGAAAGAATGGAAGTTTCAAGTGCAAAACAACCAAATATTCGTAGTCTTTGTACACTAAGTGGTCATTTTGCAAATGATTGTCCCTTTGGAGAAAGCAAATGCACTATTGATGGTTATAAGGGGTTCTTATTTCTCATGAAAGCTGCAATAGGAGATGTATATCAGCTGTATGCTTCAAAATGCACCTGCTGTAGGTTTTTCTATTGGATAGATGAGCGCTTAGCTCCGTATGAAGATGAAGTTGCTAAAATAAACCTTCTACCATGCACATCACTATATTTTTCACCATCACTAGCGATTTCACCAGCATCAGCTTTTGCTTTTCCCTTATCTGGACCTATGTAGTCACCAGCCTCATTGTGATAGAGGTTCACTCCAGAAAAGTCAGATGCCTTGAAAAAAGTTCTTGGATCCACCTCATCCTCTTCCTCCTTTGATGATGTGCATTCTTCATAGTTGAGGGGATTGCTAAGACTCTCCATAAACCTTATAAATTCTTGAGGATCTTCCTTACCCATCAGAAGTAACTTTCTTACAGGGCAATTTTTTTCAGTTTCATCTTTAGGATCTTCTAAACCATGATAAATCTTGTCAATAAATTCCAATAGCTCTGCTGGATTGCTAAAAAGACGAGGGATATATTCTATTTTTCCCTATGGGAACCTAAAAAATACATAAATAAGAGATATGAAAATTCTACACATTGAAACATGGTTCTGGTCACCAAGTCGTCAAGGTCGAAAATCTAAACATTACTGACTAAGTGGCAAGGTTGTACCAAGCCGACTAACACACAGTCGGTAGGGTCCTATTCAAGAAAGATGGCGACTATTAACTCATGAAATTAAGGTTTCTGTGACATAAAGTCGGAAAGGTACAAGTATAAGAATATGCTGACTAGAAAAGTCGGCAAGGTTGGTTATTGAATACCATGCCGTCCCTGAGTAATGTTTAACAGTTGCCATGGCTATTATGAATACCCGGCATGATCTTCATGTTACGACTCTGCCGACTAATACTTACATCCTAAGGCCGGCATCCTATTTTTTTAAAAAACCATGCCGACCAAAAACCCTGAAAATCATCATTTTCGATTTCTAATCTATTATAACAATCAAAAACACAAAACAATAATGGGTTTGAGTTTAGAAATCACTTACAGTCTTCTTTTCACCGGTGGAGGGTTCTTTTCAACATTCTCAGGGATTGGATTTTCGGGTTTACTAGTTCCAACTTTTTCCTTACCTTTTTTCGATGATTTGGATCTTTTGATATGTCCAGTTGAATTTGTGCTGCTACTTGATCGTTTGGAATCAACCATTTTTCAAGATAATCAAACTTATTTGTTTCTATGATTTTGATGGAAGATGTAGATGAAGAAGAAGAAGAGAAGATTACCAGGTTTTTTTTAGGTTTTTTATTTTAGGGTTATCTGATTAAGTAATAGAGTCAATTAGTGCAGGGGTACTAAAGTAACTTCACCCATTTTTGACCTCCCCTTAGTAAGGGCACTATGTCCATATAAATCGGGATATACCCCAATCAAGCCAAGTTGTTTAATATCATTTTCAACAAGATAATCAAGGTTAATAGCCTTACAGGTACATCCAGACGGATGTACCCCGATTTTATTTACTTTTGAGTTAGTTGAGTTACTCACTCGTACTTTTGAGTTAGTTGAGTCGAATTTAAATGAGTCTGGTGATTTCATTCAGATCCACACGGATTAGATTTGGACTAGTTAGATTTATTAAAAAAAAAAAAAAACATGATGTCCAGGCCCAGGGTTCAAGGTCCATTGCTAGTCACATCCTTGGAGGCCATATCAGATCAGCAGGACCCATGGACAAAAAAAGAGAAGAAAAAAAACATTTCAGCAGAAATCGAGTTCCAAAAGAACCATTTTATTTTTTTCTTCCAATCTGCTCTGTTTTAGTTTTGAAAAGACCACGAAGGTTACAGGTACATCTGATTCTCACAACTTTGAGAATTTTTTTAGTAGTGTTTATGAAATTTGTAGATGAATTAGATTTACCTTTTTATTAAACCTATCGATTTCTCCATTTGGAAAACTAGGATCTTACCTTGCTGATATGATCTGCGTTTACTTCTAAGGGTTAAGATTCAATCGTCATATTGTTGCAATCTCTACGTATTAAGTTTTATTAGGCCGACCAAGCGAAGTGAGGGAGGACTCTATATATGGTGATTTTGTGTAAAATGGGACATGACTTTTTTTTACCAATTTCATAAAAAGATTGGATTTGGTTGGGTACCTGAAAAGACCCCTAAGCCCTCACACTTCAAAATCATCTCCTATTTTAATAAAAAAATAAAGGTGGAGGTCACAAGATCGATGCTGGCCACCTCCTCATATTTGTTTTCCTCCAAACACTTTCGTAAAAAACATTTTTCTCCTCACCTCTATTTCTTTTCAGCACCACCACCGTCATCATGGTCACCGACATCGCCACCAACTAGCACAACTGCCACTACCGCCAAATACATTAAGGACAAGATTACTACCAATCAACCACCGCCGCTCCACCATCACCACCACCGCAAAACAACACCACCAAGCATCTCCACCAGCACCACCAGTAAATACGTTATTCAATTTGGTTCACTTCGTTAATAACCAGCAACACTTCTACCGCCACCTGAAGAGCACCATCACCACCACTGTAACCATCATCGTAACCACCAACAACATCACCACCACTTCTTCTTCTTCTTAAATTTAATATGAGCAATTACACGATATCAACACCACCACCCTCAAACCAGCATCACCATCACCAACCATTACAACTAAAATAAGGAATTTCTGCGGAAACAACACCACCACCACCACAATCAACGGATGAATTAGACATTCAAAACCATTCAATCAAGAACAGATCAATTATAGACATTCGACTGCCATGGGAATAAGAAATCTTTGTTGAAAACTGGGAAGACGACACAACTTCACCAGGTGTAAATACTATGGAAGCCCTAAAGGAAGAAGGAGAAAAGCAGGCTGAATAGGCGGAACATGCCGGAATCACGGCCGGGAGACCAGCCTCAAAATAAAATGCCTCATCAAAACCCCAATGAAAGCTGAGCGGGATCGGAGGGCGCGATACTTTAATATTTGAAGAAAAAAAAAAAGGAAATAATTCCCCATGGGCGTCGAACAAGAAGAAATCAGACAGCTCAGACAAATCATAACCGTGTCAAGCCGCCTATGCATGCCTCACCTCATCAAAAAACGCCTCACCTTGCCACCCCCCTGCCAAGCCATTCGCTCCATTTTTGCAGCCCCACCATGCCTGGACGTCCGTGTACGTCTCATCTTGCCCAGGCCACACTATGCCAAGCCTCCTGCTCCACTGTCGCGACCCTATCATCCACGCGCGTTTAACTTACCAAGACCACGCCACCTCTTGCGCCCTCGAGCCAAGCCGTCCACTTGCGTCTCCTTCCAAGACCGCGCCCCCTTTTCCTTGGAGATGTATGACCAGACCAAGCCGGTAACTTTCATCTCACCATTCCACGGTATGTATGACCAGTACAACTTACGCAGGGCCGCCAACACGGGAAGCCAAAACTCTGTTTACC
Source organism: Papaver bracteatum (assembly GCA_023529315.1). Taxonomy (NCBI): domain Eukaryota; kingdom Viridiplantae; phylum Streptophyta; class Magnoliopsida; order Ranunculales; family Papaveraceae; genus Papaver; species Papaver bracteatum. The sequence goes on from JAJJWX010005063.1 coordinate 81,378, forward strand.
ACTCAAAAAGGTTAGTCGGATTCTCCTGAACATCTTTGCAATGATTTACACCACGATTCCGTCCTTGTCTGTCGCCATCATATGCTTACCTCGCAACAAGGCACCTGTTCCGAGCTAAGCAGGGACTTAATGTTGATGGTGGTTTTTAGCTTAGGGTTAAAATCGTAAAATACTAAACCCTAACAGAGAGTGATGTCACAACATTTAAAGTAACAAGCATTTACTAGGCACACTTACTGAAACCTTTAATGTGTCTCTAAATAATTACCATGGTATCTTTTTCAAATTATGGTAACGACAAGACAAACCCTAATTCCCACGTGCGCCAATGGCAAATCATGCCGTCCACACTAACTGCGCCAAAGCATGCCAACCATGCTAGGCGCACCTCTGTGCCAATGGCAAATCATGCCATCCACATCGACCGCGTTAAAGCATGCCAACCATTCTAGCCGCACCTCTGTGTCAATGGAAAATCATGCCAGCCACACCGACCGCGCCAAAGCATGCCACCATGCCAACCATGCTAGATGCACATCTGTGCGAATGGAAAATCATGTCAGCCACACCGACCGCGCCAAATCATTCCATCCAAGCTAGTCGCACCTCTGTGTCAATGGAAAATCATGTCAGCCACACCGACCACGGCAAAGCATGCCATCCATGCTAGCCGCACCTCTGTGCCAATGGAAAATCATGCCAGCCACACCGATCATGCCAAAGCATGCAAGCTATGCTAGCCGCACCTTTTTTCCAATGGAAAATCATGCTAGCCACACCGATCGCGCCAAAGCATGCCAGCCATGCTCTCCGCACCTCCGTGCCAATGGAAAATCATGTCATCCACACCTACTGCGCCATGCCAAACACACCTCGCCATGGCCCCATGTCGCGCCACCATACTGGCCTTCACTACGCGGCTATCAAAACGAAGGGGTGCAACAATCAACTGTTGCCATTCAAACCTAGGAGCAAATCATGGACGTCTAAGGTTACCAAACGACCTTTGCCCCAAAACCCTAGCTTGGTCGCGCACCTAGCCCACGCTAGCCACGCCATGCGCTTATGGAAAACCCTTTGCCCCACATGCCAAGCCAAAATAGGACCTAGCCCAAGCTAGTCACGCCATGCGCCCATGGAAAAACCCTTGGCCCCACATGCCAAGCCAAACCAAACCTAGCCAAGCTAGCCGCGCCATGCCAAATGCACTTTTCCTTGGCCCTAGCCATGCTAGTCACATCATGCTAAGCCAGACGCCCTTTCCTTGGCCCTAGCCATGCTATACGCCCATGGCAAACCATTGGACCCACATGCCAAGTCAAAATCGCACCTAGCCAAAGCTAACCACGCCAAAGGCAAACCCTTGGACCCACATGCCAAGCCTAACCACACCCTAGTCGCGCCACCCTGCTGGCCTTCCTTACGCGGCCACCAAAACGAAGGCGTGCAACAATCAATGGTTTCCCTTCAATTCCAGGAGAAAATCCTAGCCATCCAAGGTCACCAGAAGAGACATGGTAACCTTTGGCCCGAAAACCTAAGTTTGGCCATTCCAAACCTTGCCATGCCAACGACATGCCAACCTAGCCGCGCCACCAAGTTGGCCCTCACTACGCGGCAACCAAAACGAAGGCGTGCAACGATCAACGGTTTCCCCTCCTCTCAAGATGGAAAATATCGACCGTCGAAGGTCACTAGGCTAGCAAGTTTCCCGAGCTTGACTTGCCAATCCACAACAACGTTCTACATGTTTTCCAAAAACATTCGAGACATCAATACAAACTGGGGGATCCTCTTTGGGTATTGGTTTTCAGTGTGTGGCGTACACTACGCCCGTCATAAGGAAATGTCATAAGGGTGAGACGGTTAGTAAATACGGGAAGTTATGTGTGAAACGTTCATGGGACATATAGCACATGCGTTAACAACTTTATGGGACATCAATTCCATAACGTTAGAAGTTTCATGAAAACCAGTTTCATGCGTTAACCACTTTATGGAACATCAATTCCATGCATACGGTTACCACCTCCTCCCATTTACTTCCCCACTCCTTAATGAGACCATGGTACGCTTTTACTCCAACTTGTATAAATAGCTCTTACCTATTTCCATTGAACAACAAGTTCATACGGGAGATACAACACTCAGAAATACTTACTTGCTAGCTCACCTTGTTATCTCTCTCACTCTTCTGATAACAAGTCGTAGTAACCCAACTACTCTTCCGGAATCAACTATTCTGGTCTCACCACTTTCCTTGCTTCCCTCCCCAAAACCAACCCATTCTCCTCTACTTTGTGACCGAAGAAAATCTGGAACGACCATTTCTTGGTTTAGGCCGGACTTGTACAGATTGATCTCTCGAATCTAAAGTACTCCCTTGCAGTACATTGTTTAGGGTTTAAATTGTTTCTCACTTGCACACCCGCAATTACCGAAATTAGCATAAACCATTTCTGGTTAGTGATTTTATAAATGATGATCAGATAATTTTTGAAGAAGAAGAACAGAGACCGGAAGGAAGAGAGAAAGAAAAAAGAGTATTAGGGTCAGATCTTTTTAGTGTCAAAGAGATAGAGAAACCTTCTTAAGGAAGGAAAATAATACCTTTTTGGCATATTCTTTTGAATATTCTAATAAGTGTCAAAAATATATGGTTGATTTGTTTTACTATTATTTTATTAGTTTTCTAGGTAACTGAGTCGTGTCCGTGTCCACATGCCCAAATTTTTTTTTCTCACAACACCGTTTTTTTTTATAAAAATTGGTGTGGTGATGGTGTTTGATTGATATGTTCCTTCTGTGTTGGCCAATAAGAAAACTTGGATAATTTAGGATTTTTCTTCTTTATGGTGAGGATTTAGATGGGTGGTGAAGGTAAATTTGTGTTGAAGTTGGAAACTTGTGAACTGAATGATGGTTTTCACAGATATTGGGCAGCTCATTCCGAGGATGGGGATTTCACTTTAAAGTCGGCGTATGAATTTTCAAAACCTAAATTTTAGGTCTTAGCTGGCCGAGAGACCTAAATTTTTGATGGCGACATGATATCATATTTAATTGTTGGCCGTGAAAGATGGGGACTTAGCTGCACCTGATTTTCCCATATAATTAAACACACTCCAGAAGGATTCCCGAGAGACGAAATTCGGGGTTCTTTTTCTTTCTCTTTTTCTGAAGGAACATTTGGGTTTCTCATAATGCACGAGATTTGTGGAGTCGAAGGTGGGAAGACTAAAGATAAACTTCATATGGAATGACTTACCAATTTGCCATTTGGTGCTCGGTGTGGCCCGATAAAAAATCTCAATTTGAAGGCAACACAATGATATCCGTCAAAACGCTGTTACTTTCACTGTGAACCCATGGAATGGGAACATGTTCTACAAATGCTGTCGCAAAGAAACAATAGGTGTACTGATTTTGCTCTCGACTAGTTGATTTCATATCATCACTAGGATGCGTAACATTAGACAAGCTGCATTATGTGTTTATATGTGCAGTAAGCGGAGGCTTCGTCAGCTTCGAATTCAGAAATACTAGTAAAAACTGCAGATTAGAGTCGGACCAAAGACAATGGATGCCATCCTCTGGTCACCTCTAGTGGTTGCGATAATGACAAGGGCATATATATATATATGCTAGAAACAACAGTACCAAGTCATAAAAAGTTAATTCTTAAGCACTTTACTAATCGCAAGGGAAGTAAATAGTCAGCAACCTCTTCTCGATCGAATATCATAAGAAACGTCGAATTTCAACTGTTTCATGGAGTCAAAAAAAAAAACAATTAAAGTTAATAGTTTCTGCAAACATATTAGTAGAATAATAAAACCTGTTTGGATTTTCTGGTCACCTGTTTTGCAATCTGCTTTTTCTTCATCTCCTCCTCTTTTTCCTTCTACTGCTGGTCTGCTGCACGGGATAAAGGCTTTCAACAAACGTTCCACAATATAAACGATGAACATACTCATTTACAAGGAAACCTTTGCCGTTAATAACGGTTCTGATTTCTACAAAATTCAATATTTTCTCTTTCCTATCATAACAATAGAGATTGAAGACACCTCCTTGTTGTTCATACTGTTCAGGCATCATAATAATAAGGTTCGTACCGGTAATGGCTTGAAACAAAAGTTCTGAGCACGGAAAATCTCGATGAACACAAAACAACTGTTGTTCCCATTCCAGAGGGATTGAAATCGTTTCTTCAGTCCAGTTAGAAGCAGTGAAACTGATCTTCTCTTGTTGGTCATCATGAAATATCCACATCTTAATCACATTTTTGTTATCTCCATCAACTATAAGTCTTCTATCCAGCAGACCAACGCATCCATCAATTACCAGTAAATCATTACAATTGTTGTCGATCACAAAGGAACTCTTGCGATTATCAGCAATGAAATCAGGGATGGGTATGACTCTAAATTTCTCTCTTCCAATATCAAATGCTACTATGAATTTAGCATCTGGAGAAGTTGACAAATGGGGATAGTTACAAGTACTCAGCCAATACACGACTCCATTCACATAAACAGATTCCCCGTACGCCTTGTAACGTGGGACGTCCTCAATCTTTCTCCATGTGTTTTGACCTACAGTCAAAACCTCGCAAATATCACCAGCATTAGTTTCATATCTATAATCATTCAATTGCCACAAGCAAACCACTTTGTGTTCCTTCGTTTTGGAATCAAATCCAAATCCATAAAATGGTCGTCTATTGCTTCTCTTATATTTTCCCACATCTTAGATTCGATCCAGGACGTTTTGTATCCGGTGCTGGGGTTATAAATAAGAACCTTACCTCGATATCTCTCGAAGCACACCAGCCCATTGACAGGATTCAGAATATGAACTGGATCATCATCAGAGGATAGCTCTACTTTCATCTGATCTAAGAGCACTCCGCCTTCAAACAAGTCCACCGAGAACAAAAACTCCCCAATGTCCCTACTAACAAAGATAAGGAGTTTGGGACAAGCTTTTGATCGAGTGTGGTGTAAATCAACAAAGTATGGATCTCTAACTATAGAACACCAATGTTTGCAAACACGCTTTACCTGCAATAATGACTTCACTGGGAGTCGGGCCAGTATTTCGCACAAAGTGTGGCCATCAAGAAGGCTAAAGGGGTTCTAATATCATCATAGTTGGCATCGACAATACAATCCACTCTTCTGCTATTTATCTTGCTCATGTTGATAGGCTACTAGTACTAAAGATAGATAAATTGATTGGTTATTAAGCGATCAGACACCTTAATCTTTTGAATTGGAGATTAACCACCTTAAAGTATTTGTGTTGATGTATAATAAACTTAGTTCTGTAGAAAAATCATATGTTTATATAGCTTAGTCTAACATTAGGCAAGTCGCAAGGCATGCATGTACCTGGATATATCTGCGATGAATGAAACCCTACCGATTTGAATTTGGGTGAGACGAGTGAGAAAAGAGAAGGGACAGGGAGTGACTGAATCGAAATGTTAAGAATTACCCAACCTTGTCAATGCAGATACGTACCAAAATCAGCAAACTTTTATAACAACAAATCTTAGAGAAAGAAGAAGAATGTCGATTTCACTGGAATAAAAATTCCCACAGAAGCCATTGGGATGAGCCGCTACAGATACTTCTGGTTATTTATGATCTCCTTTTAATTTCTCTAGAAGGTATTGTGACTATTACCAGATCAGTGATTATTTTTTTTTTTAAATGAATCTTTAGCCTGTTATTTTTGTCGGAAATTTTGTTATGTTCTTGTTTGTCTCAAAACAGATCCATGCAAATTACTCTAAGAAAGCTAAAATTTTGTGGTGTGAATTTAATAGGGAAACTGGTGAACAGAATGTGAGTTTAAGGTGATGTACTGTGGGATTTGTCATTCTGATCCCCATCGCATTAAGAATTAATGAGGCGATGCAAGTTACCCTATGGTCCCTGGGTAATTTTGTTTGTTTTTGTTGGAAACTCTAATTTGTAATCTTGATTTGTTTGAGTAAGTGTGAACGAAGTTGTGTAACATCAAGTGTTAGAAAAGTCTGGAAAATGCTAGAGTGTGTAAAATCAGTATCCGCTAGTTAGCATAGGTTGCTTGAAATTTACATACAGCCCCATGATTGAAGACAGAGATTATCTTTTTATCAATTCTATCCTTTGGTTTTGTGTAGGAGGCATTGGGAACGGTGGATGTTATCATCGACACAGTCTACTACTGTGGACCGATCTGTTAAAAACTCGAGGTAAATTGATTATGGTGGGTATACAAGAGAAGCCATTGAGTTGCCAACTTTTCCATTGGTTGTGGGTATGTACGTCATACCAACATTAGTACAGCGAAAATGTGTACCCAAGTTGTCGCTGCTAATAAAATTAACACGCTGTAATATTGATATACCAAGATTCCACTAGATTAATGGCATAGTTAATTGCTGTTCTTTGTGACCTATAGAAAACTGCAGCTTGGCCCGTACCCTGGTAGAAAAACAAGTGTAGTAAAATTTTAATTCAAACGCACTTTTCCAATCGTAAGGGAATCAAATAGTCTGCAATCTTACTGCTGCTAATAATACTAAACCTACTCGGCCATTAACAAACAGGAAGAAGCATCAAATTTCAATTATTTCATGCAGCCAAAAAAATAATATTAATAGGACGAAGTATCTGAAAAAGAAAACTAATACTGTATGAAAATTCAATGTGCTTGAGATTAAGATTGGAAACTCTAGCATTCAAATTAGAAAATTTGCTAAACTTCAAGACCGGAGATTCAAGAATAGGACAGCTTGAAAAGAACTCATTAAATAACTCTTCATTATCAAATGAAGAGAATTCTAAGAGATTTAAGATGCAGTAAGTGGATGAAATCAGGCAGAACCATAGGCAAGCATCCACCAGTAAATTCCTATAATTACATGTGAAAAGACGATGCGAAAACTAAAACTGGTGAATACAGAAGCTTATAGATAATACTTGAACATTATGGTTTAATGCAGCAATGATCCAAGAATTTAGACGGTTTTGTAGATTACACTCTTCTGTAACATTGAATTCAAATGCAAAAGTACATGATCCAAGAAACCTAATTTCCAGTTAACAAGATAAAAACCTAACAGAGACAGAGATGAAAAGAATGCCTAGAACGGAGTAGGTTGAATGTCAGCAGGAATTCAGACTTGAGAGTTTAGGAAGTTGTACGCAAAAGCAAGGGTTTTCAGTTTTCACGGGAACAAAAATCTTGCCTGCTGCGGAAAAATATATAATTACCAGCGGCATAACTTGGGGGTGTAAAATTTAAGTTCATAAACATTTTTCTATATTCTAATCGTAAGGGAATCAAATAGTCTGCAATCTTACTGCTACTAATAATAGATTCATAATGCTACTCGGCCATTAAAAAGCAAAACCAAACATCAAATTTCAATTGTTTCATGCAGCCAAGGAAAAAAGAAACTAATATTAATAGGGCAACGTTTGTGCATTACTTAATTGATATGAAAAACAAATAAAGACTAAGATTTTCAAAACATATTAGTAGAATAATAAACTATTTGCATTTCTGGTCACTGTTATGCAATCTGTTTTTTCATCTCCTCGATTCTTTCCCATCTACTGCTGCACTGGATAAAGGCTTTCGACAAACGTTCCACAATAAATACGATAAATAGGTTCATTTATGAGGTAGCCCTTGCCGTTACTAATGGTACTAATTTCAACAAAATTCAATGTTTTCTTTTTCCTATCATAACAATAAAGAGAAGACACCTCCTAGTTGTTCATACTTATGAGGCATCATAATGATCAAGTTTGTACCGGTAATGGCTTGAAACAAAAGTTCTGAGCACGTTTTTGGATAACAACGAATCCACTTTTGTTCCCATTCCAGAGGGATTGAAATTGTTTCTTCCGTCCAATTAGAAGCAGTGAAACTCTTCTCTTGGTGGTCATCATGAAATATCCACATCTTAATCACATCTCTGTTATCTCCATCAATTGTAAGTCTTCTATCAAGCAGACCGACACATCCATCAATTACCAGTAAATCATGAGAATTATTGCTCATCCAAAAGGAACTCTCGCGACAATGAACAATGAAATCAGGGATGGGTATGACTCTAAATTTCTCTCTTCCAATATCAAATGCTACAATGAATTTAGCATCAGCAGAAACTGACGAATCGAAATAGTTGTACGTACTCAGCCAGTACACCACTCCATTCACATAAACAGATTCTCCGTAGGCCTTGTAAGGTGGGACGTCATCAATCTTTCTCCATGTATTCTGCCCGACAGTCAAAACCTGGCAAACGTCACTAGCACTAGTTTCATACCTAGCATCATATGAATGCCATAAGCAAACCACTTTGTGTTCCTTAGTTTCGGAATCAAACCCAAATCCATAAAAAGGTCTTCCGCTTTGCTTTGATTCAATCCAGGATGTTTTGTCTCCAGTGCTGGGGTTATAAATGAGAACCTCACCTGACCTAAAGTTCTCTTAAAGCACACCAAACCATTGACAGGATATAGAATTTGAACTGGATCATCTTCAAACGATAGCTCTAGTTTCATCTGATCTAAGAGCACTCCGCCTTCTAACAAGTCCACCGAGAACAAAAACCTTCCAATTCTCCTACTGACAAAGATAAGGAGTTTCGGACAAGCTTTCGATCGAGTGCAGTGTAAACAAACAAAGTATGGATCTTGAATTATAGAACGCCAACGTTTACAAACACGCTTTGCCTGCAATAATGATTTCACCGGGAGTCGGACCAGAATTTCGCACAAAGTGTGACCATCGATTCGACCAAAAGGGGTTCTAATTTCATTCTTAACGACATCTGCAATACAATCTCTCCTTGTATTCATCTTGCTCGTTAATGGGTAGGTTTCAAATTTTCAATTACTAAACCCAAACCCTCAAATATAATTGAGAGTTCAATTCAAATTAGTAGTTCAATTAAATTCTAGCAGTGCTTCATAATAAAAAGAAAGAATGTAAAATCTTGTACCTGAATCTCAATCCGCGATGAATGAAAACCCTAATTAATTGAATTTTGGGTGAGAGACGAGCAGAAGCAGGAGGAGTACTGGGCTACTGGCTCCCTGGATCTTAAGCGTCTCGGTTTTCCTCCTTAAAGGTATTGTAAATCTAGCTACGTGTGATATAGAGTAAACTATTTGGTTAGGGGGTGTCAGAAAATTATTAGGACTTGGTTGACTTAGTTCCATAGCTTGACATAAGACTTATGGAAAAACACTCATTCACTGCCAAATTTACTGAGTGAAAGAGTATGTTTCCAACCATGGGATAAGCTAAAATACACACTAAGAAGCACATGATTAACTGCTTGGAGAAAAAATTCCTTGAAGAGGACCGTTTGAGGAGAAAAAATCATGACCTCCTAGGACAAGTTTTTCTCCGGGGTAAGATTAGCCTCCTAGCTCAAATTTTTCTCATGAGGAGGGAAGATTAACCTCCTAGCTCAAGTTTTTCTCATGAGTCAGAAGATCAGCCTCCTAGTGAAGACCGTCGACCCCTCATTGGTTTGAATGAGTATGTGAGTGATTTTTGATGAATGAGTGGGTGTTCACTCCATAACAACACCTAATTTGGTCAAATCAAGTGAGAATCATTCATATTGAATGAGAACCCTCACTCCATAGCCTTTGCTCTAAGAGCATCTCCAATAGAAGGTTAAAGATTTATTTTTTTAATGCCATGTAGGATTTAAGACCTTCATTTTAACTAAAATCATCTTCAACAATAGGTCCTAGAAAACAGGAGGGATAAAACATTAATTTTGAAGGTTTTAAATAAAGTCTTATTTAGACCTTTAGAATTACCTCCACGTCGTATTTTTGATTTTTAATAATTAACTAAAATAAATTAAACGATTAAGATTTCATCATAAGATTTTTCAAGGGTCAAGTCTCTATACAATTGGAGATAGTTTATTAGTTATAAGGTCCTATATTTACTATACGTAAAAATCTTCCTAAATAGGAATCTCAATAAAATTTCCACGTATGGTTTTTATCACCAGAAGATGCTCTAACAAGAGTTGGTTTTGGAACCATCAAAGGTTAGCCCAGAGGCCGGCTCTCAAGTCGGAGGTCGGCGCTTGGTGGGGACAGTCCTGACTGGTTGGTCCTGGATAGGGACCTCGGACAAGCTTTTTTATTAAAAAGTTAGTTTTTGGGAACAAAAAAAGTTAATTTTTGGTATAAAATTTGGAGTGGTGAAGGTCGATACTTTTATTGCTGATGTTCTTCAGGCGCCTCGATAAGAATACTTGGACAATTCAGGATTTTTCTTCATTATGGTGAGAATTTGAATTACATGGATTATGTAGGTAAAGTTGTGTTGAGAATGTCAGCTTGTGAACTAAATTGTGGTTCTAGAAGATATTAGGCTCATATCGAGGATGAGGATTTCACTTTAAAATCAACGTATGAATTTTCAAGACCAAAAGTTTTAGCTTGTATATATAGTCGAAATGGTTTTGGCTTTCTAGAGTACATAACAAGATTCTGAAAGTTTTCTTCTGGAGGTATTTTTTTTATATCAAAAAAGGTTTAAATTTCGCAGATCTGAAAAGAGAAAGAAAACAAGGAGAGAAGCACTTAACAATTCCAAATGCAAGTCAAACCCAACTAAAACCAAGAAAACCAAAACCACAAAAGTAGATCTACGAGCCTAAACGAGAAATACAACACCTTCGCAATGGCAAAACACAAACTAGTAGAGGAGAACAAACCGGCTCCCTAACTCCACGAAAAAAAAAGTAAACTAGAAGATAAGAACGACCCTTCTTAGTCAGATCTATGACCTCCCAAAGTCTCATGATTATCTTTCTTGAAGTTTCCATTACTACTGTTCCAATTGAGCCTGTGAAGCTCTCTTTCGCCTCTCGTTGGGTCTTTCTTTTTTCTTTTCGATATCTGGTTTTTCATTAGACGTGAATTAAAGATCTTTCTCTTATTCACAAGTCACCAAGGTCTTCACCGCTTCTTCTTACATGCTCGATAATAACTTTATCTTCATCAACCACTGTCATGGACTCTGTCTTCTATCGATTGGAAATTTACTTTCACTTGCAAAATAATATAGCATCAAAAATGGATTGTTTTTCGGAAGATTATTGACTTAAAAATCTTTTTTGGAGAGATTCCTTGCCTAGGAAGAGACTTTCCTTTAACAAAAGTCCATACTCCCTGCAAGGTATTGTTGGAACAATTGCTGAATTATGCCTGCAAAATAATTACAAAAAACAAACAAAACATTGTTATGGCTGAGTCGCGGACTAGGTCGCTTTCTTTAAGACGTTTGGCGGCTCTGCCCAAGATTGTGCAAGCATTTCTTCAATGTCGCGTCGTCCCCAAGATAAGACAACAGACTTCAATTTCTTACACAATCACTCTTGCACGATGAGAGGATGTGAAACTTTTACACTTCTCACAAACACTTTTAGAAAAATCAAGGATGATCACACACTTGTTTTTCTTTCTCACACAAATTCACTTTTTCCTTTAAAACTTAAGAACATAAAAGAAAACTCTCTATCATAAAAAGGCTTCTAATATTCTTCTTCTTCTTCTTTTTCATAAAAATTTGATTTTTAATGACCAAAGAAATAAATATAATCTTAAATGAAAAACATTATTAAGATGTTAATCATCATTAACTCATTTAAGAAAAAACGGTTTTTGACATTAACTCAAAACAAATTTATTCTTTAAGATGAAAAATAATTTTCATATTAAAACTATTTTAATGAGACACTAATTTATTGGAAATAAATAATATTTTAAAACATATATTCCCAACTGGTATACATATTATGTTGGACGGTGGCTTTAGTTGGTAGCACACCTCTTGGACGGTGGGTTTAGTTGGTAGCACATGGTTTATGGAAGAGTTCAAAACCATGTTAAACTCTAAAATGACCATGTGAAAAATATTGGTTGGTGGAAGAGTGCCATAGCTTTCCCTTTCAGACTTGTTCATTCATGCATTCAAACAAGGTTGGTCATTGAATCCTATTTATTTGTAGGCTAAGGAAGTAGAACTCAATTTGGAGTTGGACACTTAGAGGTTAAGTTATATCTCTAACTAGCTAGTATAAATAGGGGTCCTTGGTAGTGTTTATGTATCAATCCAACCTAGAAGAGTAGTAAATCCTTGTGCTTGGGATTTTGGTCTCTTTGGTAGGGAGGGTTGAGTGCTACCGTGAAGGTCAGTATCGGTATGAGATAAAAAATTGTAGAGAGAGGATTTTGGTGTTCTAGTGTGTCAGGTTTAGGGCTTTGCCCTGAACCAAGTTTCTAGACGGTTTCCATGTTTCTCCTCCTGTTATTTGTTGACGGAAGACGGTGTAGAATAGAAGACATTAGGCTGGTTAGAGAATTGTTTTCTATGGTTTCTTCGATGTTGTTCTCGGGTATGTCTTGTTAACTATTTGGTTCTTGTCTTGGGTTGCGGAAAGAGCATGCAATGGTCTTTGATTTAATTGAAGTTTTTCTGGTGGTGTTGATCGTGGATGTAGCCTGTAAAGGTGAACCACGTATATCTTGTGTTGTGGTTGCGTTCTTCTTTATATTCTGTCTCTCTATTATTATTTCTCCCATGTTTGGTTCAAATCACCAATCGCCCTTTGTGATCCTATGATTTCCGCTGCGCTCGGGGTGTCAATTTTCCCAACAATTGGTATCAGAGCCGAGGACGGGCTGGTGTGATTGAACTTGGAATTGAACGATGGTTTATTGTTCGGGTGTAGAAATATGTTTTGAAGATAATGTTCCAACCTGTGTTTACACAAATATGGATTTGTGATGTGATTTACAAATCGGAGGTTCAACTTGGTAGAAGTGTATGTTCTTCGTTTTGTTTTATGATGTAGTATGGGATGCAGAATAAGGTTGAATGAGGTGGAATACATATTTACTTCTTGAAGAGTGTTGGTGATCATACACTATAAAGAATGGGTTACAAAGTTTGAAGAAAGGATGAGACTTTGGAGTCTCATGTAGAAGCAAGTCAGAAACGCTTCGAAGTTATGCACGAGATGTTATATATTTATGTTCTTAAATCTATGTTAAAGTATTCTTGGTGGCTTGCACGTAATATCAATAATGTGCCTGATATCGAAAGAATGTACCACGGTAATATGGGCATTCACATGGTATATATTCTGAGCGAGTATGTTGGGTGTGATGGTGGTAAAACGTATGTCAGATTGGTGATGGGTTTGTGAATCACTCAAAGGATTTAATCCTGTTAATCACAGTGGAGATATCTGATGGTTTATTCGGATATATAGTAATCATGACATGTGCTGGAGTATGATATTGAAGCTAATTCTTCCTTTCTTAGTTAGAGTTCAATATGTGGTTAGCTTACTGGTTAGGTGGAGCTAACGGTGATTCTTATGGATGGTTCTCTTGGTGATCAATGGTGGAGTCTGTGCAAGGATTCGTTGATGGTGGTAGAAGATTTTCATGGTGTTTGTGAAACGTGGCCAGTTTCACAAGTGTTCTTCATGTAGAAGATGGTTTGAAGACTTTTATCAATGTTATGGTGTTTTTTGGTCAAAAAGATGGTTCTATGAAGATGGAAGTTCAGGTCTGAGCTTTAGAAGTAATTCTCTGGTGGAAGACAAAGGAGATTTCATGTATTGATCGTCTCATGCATGAATAGCATGATCCGAGGTGGAGAATTGTTGGACGGTGGCTTTAGTTGGTAGCACATGGTTTATGGGAGAGTCCAAAACCATGTTAAACTCTAAAAGGACCATGTGAAAAATATTGGTTGGTGGAAGAGTGCCATAGCTTTCCCTTTCACACTTGTTCATTCATGCATTCAAACAAGGTTGGTCATTGAGTCCTATTTATTTGTAGGCTAAGGAAGTAGAACTCAATTTGGAGTTGGACACTTAGAGGTTAAGTTATATCTCTAACTAGCTAGTATAAATAGGGGTCCTTGGTAGTTTTTATGTATCAATCCAACCTAGAAGAGTAGTAAATCCTTGTGCTTAGGATTTTGGTCTCTTTGGTAGGAGGGTTGGGACGCTACCGTGAAGGTCAATATCGGTGTGAGAGAAAAACTTGTAGAGAGAGGATTTTGGTGTTCTAGTGTGCCGGTTTAGGGCTTTTCCCTAAACCAAGTTTCTAGACGGTTTCCATGTTTCTCCTCTGTTACTAGCAGCGACGAAGACGGTGTAGAAGAGAAGACATGAGGCTGGTTTGAGGAATGGTTAGAGAATTGTTTTCTATGGTTTCTTCAATGTTGTTCTCGTAGTATGTCTTGTTAACTCTTTGGTTCTTGTCTTGGGTTGCGGAAAGAGCATGTAATGGTCTTTGATTTAATGGAAGTTTTTCTGGTGGTGTTGGCCGTGGATGTAGCCTGTAAAGGTGAACCACGTATATCTGGTGTTGTGGTTGCGTTCTTCTTTATTCTCGACCCCACCAGTTTGAATTGCACATAAGGTTCTCTGCTTGACTGGATCACCCTTTTTGGCTGAACAATTCATATCCTTTGCAGATTTACCTTTCAAAGCCACAACTTGACTCTATGTAGTGCCAAATTAATGGCAGGCCACCTTCCAAACTATTTGCTTCAGCTGTAGGAATCAAAAAATTGCTTCCCTTCCTCCATTAATATTTTTGCAGCACCATCCCTAGGCATATCCCTAGGTTTTTTTCATGAGCATCATTCACCACCAATGCTCCCTTACAATTTTACCCTCTACCTCTATGCTAGTGGATTGCAGGTTTATTCACTAATCTCTCTGGCTTAGCACAAGCAACCATATACTAGTAGAGCCCATATTTATATTTATATCTCTATCAATACATTCAATCATGGAGAGTCCAAAGCTACTTCAAATTACTTCCATTTGTTCCAGCTATCCCCTCCATGATTCTCAATTGAGAGTTATAATTTCTGTCCTTCTTAGGAGTCTACCTAGACTTTAGCTTTCTAGGAAATTTCTTGGAATTTATGTCCTTCTTTGTTGAATGACCAAAGACCAACTATCCACACTTGGATGGCTTTCATTGGTATAATGGTATTCAACAGGAGGTCTGCTCTATTTTTTCATATATCAATGAAGGAATGCTAGAAGGATAATGAAATCAACATCTATCTCTACACAATTCTAGTAAAATCAGCCTAGTTTACTTAATGGTGCAGTCATCTGCCAACATGGTTTATCTAGATAGTTAGCAGTTAAATAATATGCATCTTACGTGAGCTGGAACCCGTGATCCGGTACTCAAATTCGCATTGATTAAATGTCAGTGAGAGATTTTCAATTAGATGGAGTCCAGCGAAGAGACTCGAGAGATGGGAAGCACAATATCACAGCAGATATCAGAGGTTATTTCAACAGACTATGTCTATACCGCAACATCTTCTTAAGACTGATGTTAAGTACAGATTTGTCATTGACATTGCTTACACCTTACCCAAAACTCTGCCATCTCACTGATGCACAAGTTTAACATTTAGCTACTTGTATCCACTTATTTCACATTTTAATGTAATTCCTGGACCGAATATCTCTTTGATCTTAAAGTTATAATAAACATGATAGAAACAGCAATGTGTAGTAAAAAATAAATAAATACGCAAACGATACAGTGTGTACTTAACCTCTCATCGATCATGGTCACAATATATAATGCAACTTGGCTACTAGAAAACAGTGAGAAAAATCAAACTTCAATAGTTTCGTAGCAGGTCAAAAGAAGAAAAAGGAACTAGTAATATTAAATAGGACGAAGTTTCTGCTAACATATTAGTTGAACAACCTGTTTGTAGTTTCGGGTCACTGTTATAGAAATCTGTTCTTTCTTCATCTCCTCTTTTTCCTTCTATTGCTGCACGGGATAGGAGGCTTTCAACAAAGGTTCCACAGTAAATACGATAAACAGTTTCGTTTAGGAGGAAGCCCTTGCCGTTAATAAGGGTATTGATTTCAACAAATTCAATGTTTTGTTTTCCCTATCATACCAATAAAGAGAAGACACCTCCTGGTTGTTTATTCTGTTCAGTCGTCATAATGATCAGGTTCGTGCCGGTAATTGCTTGAAAATAAAGTTCCGAGCAAGGAAATTCCAGAGGGATTGACATCGTTTCATTAGTCCAGTTAGAAGCAGTGACACTCTTCGCATTGTGGTCATCATGAAATATCCACATTTTAATAACATTTTTGTTATCTCCATCAACTATAACTCTTCTATCCAGCAGACCAACGCATCCATCTATTACCAGCAAATCATGACGATTACTTCTACTCCAACAGAACTCTGCGATAATGAGCAATGAAATCAGGGATGGATATCACTCTAAATTTCTCTCTTCCAATATCAAATG
>JAJJWX010005067.1:0-97505 GCA_023529315.1 Papaver bracteatum
ACACTAGTGGAAAATGGCTTTTTTAAGTCTGATTGGGATTTATAAATAAGACTTCCCTTAGAATTCTTTATATACCAGTCTTTCGAAAAGAGTCTTTTTTATGAGTAAAAGCAAATCAAGCTCAAAAACAGACTTAACGTAAGGGGCTACTCAAAAAAAAAAAAAAAAAAAAACGTAAGCGCCTACTGTAGGAAATTTAAAATGATGCCACGTGTATTTCTATTAAGACAGCCCGAGGAAATTGTTTCTGTTGTCCCACTTTAAGTAAGACTGCCAGAGAGACTATTTTTTATTAAAGCTTTCTAGAAACAAACCTGCCTCTGTTTCTATCTATATATCTATTCTCTCTCACTTATCCTAAACTCATATCTCTCTCTCTTTTCTTTTTCTCTTACAGACGGTAAACACCAACTCTCTCCATCTTCATCTCCCCCTCTTCATCAATAATGGTGAAACAGAAGAATCAACAACAAAAATTCAACCTTTTTCTTCATCTGCTTTGTCTCCTCCACAAAACCCACAGATAGCTGCAATAGTTTCACATTCAAAACGAAAAACCCCATCTTCTGAATTCTATTCATCATCGTTAAATAAAACTCTATACTTCATCTCCTCGTGTTCTGTCATCTATCTAAAAATCCAAACTTTTCCAATTTCAAAACCCCAATTATCATTCAATTCCAGATCTATTCAAGTTCGTCAATTGATTAAGAACACAAAAAGAACACCCTAACTGGTGTTGGATTTCACTGTGTTATGGGTAATTCTGAGTATTACATCTACCAATAGCTAATTACAGGGTAAGAGACACAAAATCAAAACCCTAATTTTTCTCGTTTCAGTTTTCGTAATTTATATTTCATTGATTTTGTTAATTTTGTTGCTGAAGCATATCGGTATGGACATGGATATGGAGAAAATGGGGCAAAAATAGTTGCTCGAGAAATTGTATGTTGAGCGAATCTAGGTCATATTTTTTTCTCCTGATTCATTGATAATGGTTTCTGAATTAGAATTCTGATTCAGTTTTGAGCAAATCTAGGATTTGTTGTTTCATTTTCTTTAGCATCATCAAGTAAAATTATTGCTTGCGAATTGGTTTGTTCGATTTTCTGATTCAGTTTTGAGCAAATTGGTTTGTTCGATTTTCAGTTATTGCTGCCCTGGTTTACCACTACAATTTTTATGCTCGCGAGGTGCTTGATAGAATTCCTAAAAGAAAGGAAAATGGGTAAGGCATATTTGGCTCTTGTCATCAGCGTTAATCTGACAACCCTTGGTCGTTTCAGAAATTATTGTCAGTGATTGGCTTTTTGTTTTTCTGCTATTTGTTAATTTGTGGAGCTTAATATTTGCAGTTGATTCATCATTCGAGACTTATATTTGCATCAGTGATCCAACTATTTTTTGGTGTACATTCGTAGCTATTTTTCCTGTGTACATTCATAACTGCTGTATCTCTTATCCCATAGTTATACTCTAAATTGATTTTTTGTTCCTACTATGAAAGCTTACTTCCCGTCCGCAATTTCCAGGGTATCCAGGTTTTTCTCGAATACCGTAGCTGTCTGTGCTTTCCTCTCATTGCTCCTTGCATATTTAGTTGTTTTTCTATCTACACCTGTGGTGAGCTGTGTTTACCTTTCTAGTTTCTGGAACTTACTTAATCCCTGCAAGAAAAAATTGGTTTGGGAATTGCGGTTCCTTCATTTGAATTCGCAAGCTATCCTCAAGAATAATTGGTCTGTGAATTTCGGTTCCTTTCCTGCAACCATACTAACTATTTTTTGTTGGTTAATTTAAATTTTGTTCACATGTTTTAATTATAGGCGCTGCAATGGTGATGGAGCTGAAACGGATGTAAAGAATCAACTAAGATTCATGTTCTTAGCGATGCTGGTATGCTAATCATCTTTTTCTATCCATTTCTTGAACTTCGAAAGATGCAAATTCCAGATTTTAATAATCATATGAGCCACATAACTTCATATGAATATGCTTGTAGTATAAGCTCTATTGTAGCCTAAATTGATTGCTGGATGGTATATAATTAGGTTCTCGTGTGTTGTAAATTCAGTAATAACCCATTTTAAGTCGTGCAAAATTTAAATTTTGTTCACATGTTTTAATTATAGGCGCTGCAATGGTGATGGAGCTGAAACGGATGTAAAGAATCAACTAAGATTCATGTTCTTAGCGATGCTGGTATGCTATTCATCTTTTTCTATCCATTTCTTGAACTTCGAAAGATGCAAATTCCAGATTTTAATAATCATATGAGCCACATAACTTCATATGAATATGCTTGTAGTATAAGCTTTATTGTAGCCTAAAATGATTTTGTTTTCTTTCTCTTTGCTTTAATCATGCCCATGGGTTTGTTTAAAAGAGCTGCATATGACAAGATGTGTATTTATTTAGGTTTGCAGGAGTACACACATTAGTTTCTTTTGAGATTTATGTGGTTACTATACACAAATGTGTAAATATGTGTTTTGTTGACTGTCAAATTTCTAAGATTCTGCAAAACTGTTATATTTATATTCCAAGTGTTGCTGCTCTGTGTATTCAGTAACAAATTCTTTGGGGAAGTAGCTGCTCTATGTATCCAGCAACAATGTGCATCAGAACTTGCAGTCTGTCATTGCTGGTCATGGTGTAGTTTCCTGTAAGACAATCATTTTAGAAGATTCAAGTGCAATATATGGAGTTCTAGCTATTGTTGTTGTAGATGGAGTTGGCCAAGGTTTGTGTGTCATAGCTGTTGTAGATGATTTCTTCCCAATAGTATCTTAGTTGGAGACTTTGGTGAATAACAAGAACCATCGACATCATATTTGTTTATTTTTATTCTTGGAGATGTAACACTGGCTCATTAGAGATGAATCACAGTCTGGTCAGGTTTGTAGAAAGAACATAAATGTTGAGCAGTATTAACTTAATGTTGAAGTTTCCAGTATTTTACCTGAATTCAACTTTCAATAATGTTAATTTTTTTTATTTTATTGTTAGTTTATTTTTCACTTATACTGGAAGCTTCAAGTGAATCAGTTTTTGATTTGGAATCAATTTTTCAAAATTATATTTTTAATATGAATCTCAGTCAAGACTATTATGATTGTGTCGTCACATTTAATTCCTTATTTTTATTTTTTTTTGGAGTCTCAGTCGATTTTTTTTTATTTTTTTTGTAATATGAAAGGACTGCTTTTATCAGTATGTAATTATGGGCTGTTGAGGGAAGTCTTAATTTAAATTATTTAAAGAATCTCAGAAGCAGTCCTTTTGAGAAATAAGACTCCAATCTTAGGGCTCCCAGAAGCAGTCCTTTTTAGAGCTTTTAAGTGTCTTTTTGGCAGACTTTTTTATTGCATTTTCCACTAGTGGCAGTATATGAAGACTAGAAGGATGGCTCAATTTTCGAGGACGAAAATGATATAAGGTGGGGAGAATGTAAGGACCCTTAAGCTCGTCAACGCTATTAGACCAGTTAAGAGACGTTTTAGCCGATAATAACTCGATTAGTTTAACACGAATATTAATTAATAGAAATTAATCTAACAAAGATATAGGTACGAAAGTAACACCATCGAATAGGTCTCGAGAAGTTATGCGAAGTAGACTACTCGAACGCTTAATTCAGATACCAGACGAAGAAGATGTCATTGGTTTAGTTTTTAGTCGACTTGGCTTCCCATATCCTTTTTCGGGTGCCTTTAGAATTTTTGCTAGGCCTTATCCCTACTCGATTCGAGAAGAGTTCATTATCTTCTTTTCTTTTCTTTTCTTCTTCATATTTCTTCTCATCTGTTCTTCAGTTTCTTTCTTTCGGCCATCTCTTCTTTCTTTCTTCCTGTCGATTTCTTACCAAAGAAATGAACGTGTTTCGACGTGAGTGATTCATAGAAGTTGGTTAACTTGATGAATCAAAGGTGAAGTGATGAACTGTGGTTGATTGAACCGGGATAATAAAATTGATGTTACTGTAAATCGAAGTTAGGGTTTCTAGAAGAATTCAAAGATGAATTAAGAGAAAAACTTGAATGGGTTTAGGTTCAATTGGAGTGATGAAGCTGTTTTAGGAAGGAATCGAAGAATTAGGGTTTTGGGTTTGATTTCGAATTCGAAGGTGAATCGATGGGTTAATTATACTGGTAACAAAAGAAGATTATGAGGGCTGGTGTTTATTTGAAGTTCTCAAGTGAATTCAGGGATTAATCGTAAATCAAGTAATTAGGGTTCTTGAATCTGTGGATTTAATTGTATGGGTTTGATTGAATATACTTTATGATTTTGTTATAAATTTTTAGTTGATAGATGGGTGTGTGTTTGATTGAAATATAGATGATCTTGTATGGCTTAATTTTAGTTTCTGAGCTATTTGAATTAGAGTTGGTGTTTCTTAGAGGATTGAATTTGAGTTTGGTTCGAGTGATGATTAAGATAATTATGAAGGTGATTAAAGTTGCTTAGGAAGAAGATGAAGACTATTTGGTTTTTATGTGAAGTTGAGAAGTTATAGTTGGAGGTTAAGTTACAGGGGATGAAGGTAATGGTTTAGACAGTTAAGGAATGAACTGAGAATGGTTTTGTTTATGTGATTGTGACTGCAAGTGCTAGGGGATTGAATTGCCAGGGAACTATTGTAGTGATGATGAACTGAATTAGTGGTGAGCTATGATAGTTGCAGTTGATGAAGTTATGTTGGTAGTGCTGGTTGTGCTGAATAGGGGGTGTGGTGGCTATCTGAAGGCTGGGATGGTGGAGAAGGATAATTAGAATTGTATTTAGTTTCAGCTAATGAGATGTTGTTGTTGGTCTGAGTTGTTGAGTTATGTTGAGATGTCATGTGTGGTGCTGAGGAGACCTAAATGGGAATCATCTCTTGGGTTGATTATTGCAAACTCATGAAGTTTGGGTCTGAGCTTGTGGGAAGTTATATGAGCTGGTGCTGCTGGGTTCATGTGATTGTTTATGAATTTAATGCGATGAACTGGACAAGGTAATTGGTGTTAGTGTATGTACTGGTAGAGTGAATGGTTGGTTGAATTGGTACTATAGTGGTTTATGAATTACTAAGGTTCTGTGTTAGAATGGGTAACTGAAGTGCAGTGTTATTTGGGTTGAATTTGTGTGTATCTGAAATTGAGTTTAAGGAAGGTGTTGATGTTGTTATTGTTATAATTTGTATGAATGAGTGATTTCAAGAAATGGGCATGAGTAACTGTGGTCATTGGATTGTGTGTATATTTGATCTGGTAGTGATATTTGGATATGGGGGTGTTGTCTGTGTATGCATGCTTGCAAGGGTGGAATGTTAATTTGTTGCAGGACATAAATGTATCTTGGTTGTGTCTGAAGTTATAGGTGGTGCAGAATTGGTTGTAAAGATAAGATTAAATTGAGTTAAGGCAGTTGATGTTAGTAATGGTGAAGCTAATATGAAGTTGTTGAAGTTATGGTCATAACTGTGACTGAGTGAAGTTAAAGATGCAAAGAAGTTAGAAATGGTGTTATTTAGTTAGATTGACAGTGTTGTTAGAATAAGAGTTTAGTGAATGTGTTGAGTTAAACCTCTAAGGGAAACCTTGTAACTGCAATGGCAGGGTGGTGGAACTGAGATGTGTTGTTGCAAGCCTGAATTCAAGTTGGTAGTGTTTATGAAGTTGTTTTTGGGTTTAGTTTGTGTATTGTGTTATTGTGCACCTTTTGATATTATCCCAGTCAGTCTAGCTGACTCAATTTGTTTAGTTGACTAAGTTAACTCGTTGACCATGACTGTTGACTTGACCTTTAGACGTTGACCGTCACTTGACCCAGTGGACTGTTAGTGACCGTTTGTAGACCAGATAGGCTGGGCTTTAAGTTAATGGGCTGGTTTAGTAACTTGGGCTTAGGACTAGTTTCATTAGCTTGATGAGTTAGACCTTATGGTATGAATTGGCATTGGGCTTATTCTACAAAGTTGTAGATGTCCATAAGACTTAGTTAATGGGCTTAGAACCATTAAATAGAATTGTATGATTCTTGAGTGAGCCTTTTGGCTAATCTTTAGAGTGCTTGTGTGGTTAACAGTTAATCTTTATTAACAACGATCGATATAAAGAATGAACCAGTGGATCGTGGATCTCGAGGTAGGCGTGGTCTGTCATCAAAAAAGGTGTGGGAATGCATTTGACTCTTTGTATTCATTATTGTTGCTTTTATAAAATTTTATGCTTAACAAACTCATGCATTGTCTGTTCTTGCATTCCATGTTTTGTTTAAAATGCATTATGTTAATCATGTTGGTTCTGTAAATATTTCCACGATGTGGAAAGGACTTGTAATGTGTTGTCAATATGAATTGTTACGGGAAATGAGAATTTCCACTTGTGGTATATAGGATACGCTCCTTCACATTTATACCTACTTTAATTCAGCTTTTATTGTTTAGAGTACTGGTCACCATGGTCTTGGTGGCGTCCATATTTATTAGTTGTGAATTGCCGGGTAGGGATTTACAACCATATTATACATTGTTTGACGAAGGAGTTTGTTCCATATACATGTATGATTATTTTCAGTGACTTAGTCACTGTTTAATATTTTCGGAAAAACATTATTGTTTTCCAAATCTTGCATATGATTACTTAGAAGGTTAAATGTTAATTATTCCCACTTCAGGTTTCGTGATGATCGGGGTTGCACAGCAAAAGCCTCACGGGTTGACTTCGTTAGTTGATTAACTTATGTTATATTTATTATGTTGTATATTTTATTTGTAAACCAAATGACTATTTTATATGTATCATTGGAGAGGATTTCTTATATATATATTTCTGAGCGGGTTAGTTTTAGGTTAAGTTTTGTAGCAGATTTCTTAATTGAATGTTTAAGTACTTGTTTTAGATTTTTAGTGCCTCTTAATTAGTTAATCTCTTGGATTAGTCAGCTGCTTTCTTAGGGGGCGCTACAGTTTTATATAAAAAAACTCGCCTAAGCGATGTCTTGCACCTCGCCCATATTTAAATTGCCCCCCACACCACTACGCTCAGTCCTCCCCTCCTGCTGATGTGTAGCACTGTACAAGTGGGTACTCCCCTCCTCCACCAAACTTAGCCTAAGTAGATTTGTACCAGATGCACATAGATGTGTATCAAAAACTATCCTTGTGTCACAAATACAGTAATTTGATTATCTATGGACAAAAAATGCATGGAAATTTAGCTTATGCATCTATTGACGAGTTTGTTGTAAAAATTGTACAAAGACAATCAATTATTGGGCGATCATTGTTCGGATGCTTTTCTAACTACAATGACCAATAACTTGTTTTTTTAGAGGAAAGATTAATTGGGGGATATGAATAGTGTTGTTACTGTTCATACAGGCATAGTAATTTATTTATTTTTTTGTGTTGAAAAACCATGGCGGTATGAACAGTAAAATTACTATTTCATATCCCCAATTACATGTTCTTTTAGAGCTTCATTTTTCTCGATCATAGGACCACATTTATTTTTTGCTTAAGGCCACTAAAATCTCAGGACCGGCCCTGCTTGGAATAGATTTGATTCCAGCATAAGACTTGCTCTTAAAAACACATGCAAAAGGATAATCCTTGCAGAAGCACATTAAATAAACGATTAATGCAATTCATTAAATAAAAACTTCCAATTCATGATGGGCACACCAAATCATTCTTTAGAAATGAACGTGCCCGCACAATTACTAATTCCTTACGTACGATGAGATAGATACGCCAAAATCTATCTTTAGATACGAACGTGCCCGCACACTTAGCGTTAAACGAATCCTTTCTTGCTATGCCATCAGCAAGTGCTTCTGATTTAAATATGAGCAAATCAGGCATGCACGTCTCTCGCGAGTCTCGCCATGAAAACTGGTTCGAGTGTATTGGGTACCACATTCCATAAGCGATAAATAGAAGGATTATTGTGCTTAGAAATCTCAGTACTAGAGAAAGTGTTATTGTGACAAAGATTTTTTTCTTCTGCTAGATAAAAAAGGCAAAAGGATTTTCCATCGCCAAGCATTTCTCTAAGGTCTTTCTTATAATCCTGATAATAATGATACCTTCTCTGAGTAAGTATTATGTGTTGGAATTAATTACAATAATCGAATGCAAATGGGAAATAATACTTAGATTACACTGAAAGTAGTAACAAATAACTCAATAAACTTAGTAGAGGCACGTATGAGATACGCTGAGCTAAAGGTAATATTGCCTCGCTACTCCTCCGAGATGCTATAGCAATTTACAAATTACCTCCAGGATACAACTATCGTTAGTTCTCCTCTATGTGTAGCATACACGGAGAGAACCCTTAGAACTTGGCAAAAGAAAAGTTAAAAACAAAAACTCAAATTGAAAATACAAATTGTTTCGAGTAATATAAAAACAATTTTATGTTTCGTAAACTATATTTCGTGAACTAAAATTCGTAAATCAAGAAGTAGTTATACAAAATTATGTTTCAGTAAACTACAACTTGTTTGAAAAGAACCGAACGTTTTCCGAGTTTTAAGACAAATATTAATAAGAACTTAAGTTTGAAAATAATTAGAGAAGAAGGAGAAATTAGGAAGATAAGAGTTCGAATGGTATGTCTTTAAACCGAAAACCTTAACTCGTATTTATAGGTAAGAATTGAACGTTTGAGACACAGATCCGTAAATCACGCGTTCAATTTGTTGGACGAGTAAAAGCAAAAAGCATCCGTTAAAATAACAAGTAAAAAACGATCGTCGGGTAAGATTCTTCTCGACGGAAATCTCTGTGCATTGGTGTCCACACGCGTGAGATGCACAGTGTCCACACGCGTGAGATTAAAGATTCTTTACGATGAAAACAGTTAAGAGAATTCACGCGTGAGAATTAACCGTGTGTGACTAAAGATGCTACTAGTGGTGTCGGATATCCAAAACCGAGAAGGCAAAGAATAAAATTCTTTACATGTGTGGGAGAAGCGTGTGGTAAATTTCAGTAAAAAGAATGGGTCGGATACACCCACACCCACACCCACACCCACACCCACACCCACTCCCACGCCCACGCCCACGCCCAGCCGAGCCGAGCCGAGCCGAGCCGAGCGAGCGTGCTTCTGTGCGAAGCACCGCGCGAACGGGAAAGGCAATAAGAAATTCAATAAGGTTTAGGCAACCTTGCCATAGTCTAGGGCTTTCCCCATACACAAAGGTCTAAAGACCCAAAGGGCCATACCCTTAAGGCTAAACCAATGCTATTTAAGTCTAAAACTCTTAGTGTTTTAGTCTATATGGGACTAATGTTTTATTCATTCACATGAAAAAACATCTAGGGAGCAATAGGTCTTGGGATCAAAACATGGTCCATGCATTTTTTGATTAAAACAAAACATTGTTTTTTCTAACAATCCCCCACATGAATAATAAAACATGTCGATAAAACACGATAAAACATAAGGCAACAAAATAGGCTAAGGTGTCCCAAGGATTGAACCTTAACTTAGTGAGAGGTTACCGAATCGCTTGTTGATACGGTGAACGCAATGTCTTGAACCGCCAACAAAGAATGCAATTCGTAAATAACAGCCACACTTGATGCCTCAACCGAAGAAAACAAACCGCGCAAGCTCTTGCGGTTGTGCCCATTTTGGCCGTGGGCTAAAATCCCGGACTTAATGAATGTCTCTAGAGAATCAGCTCATATTCTCATAGGAAGCGGCCACACTTCCAACATCCACAAAGGTGGGTCCATAAAGAGTGTCCTGCCACACCCCGCTTTAATCAAAGCCATGGTACCCATTAAGATCGCAAAAGATCATCCTTAATTTCTCGCAGCAAAGACTATCGCACGATTACACCATAGGGAGGGACAAAGATAGTGCTTTCTCAATATCACCATAAATTAGTTGTCTCATTGAACCTTGATCTTGGAAATCCAATCACAAGGTTGAGTATCCTTCATGGTGATTTATTCAATGAGCTTAAGTCCCATCCCCTCGATGTAAATTTAACTTTCTCTCGGTTAAGCCTTTTGTCAAAGGATCTGCAAGATTATCTTTGGATTTTACAAAGTCTATCGAGATAATACCAAGAGAGAGTAGTTGTTTCACCGTCTTATGTCTTCTTCGTATATGTATAGACTTCCGTTGTATACATTGTTCTTTGCGCAACCAAGAGCAGCTTCACTGTCACAATGGATGGCAATTGAAGACACAAAGCTTGGGCGAGTGGAATTCCTCCCAGAAACATCGCATCCATTCACCTTCCTCTCCAGCTTTTTCCAAGGCTATAAACTCGGACTCCATAGTGGATTTAGCTATACATGTCTGTTTGGTAGACTTCCATGAGACAGACGCACCTCCAAGCAAGAAGATGTACCCACTAGTAGATTTGCACTCTTCTCGAGTCCGATATCCAGTTGGCATCACAATACCCTTCCAAAGACAAAGCAGATACTTCCCAAAACCTAAGCAATAGTTTGAGGTCCCTCTCAGGTAACGTAAAACTCGAAGAGAGCATTCCAGTGATCCCGCCCGGGTTGCAAGTATACCGCTTAATCTACTCACGAGTAAGCAATATCGGTCTTGTACAGTTCATAAGATACATAAGACTACCAATAATGCGAGAATACTCAAGTTGATCAATACCCTCACCCTTGTTCTTTTTCAATTTACAAGTGGGATCAAATGGAGTAGACGCAGGTTTAGCATTTTCATAATTAAATCTCTTTAATACGGTTGCCAAAGATAATGAGATTGACTAAGACTATATCCATCGACGTCTTTCTCGATTTTCATCCCTAAGATTACATCAGTAGGGCCTAAGTCTTTTATGTCAAAATTATCTCTAAACATGCTTTTAATGGTATTAATAATATCAAGGTTGTTGCCTAATATGATCATATCATCAACATATAGGCAAACAATAACATGAGAATCATACACAGATTTAATGTAAACACATTTATCGATTCATTAACCTTGAAACCATTAGTAATCATAACATGATCAAATTTTTCATGCCTTTGTTTAGGTGCTTGTTTTAAACCGTAAAGAGATTTTTTTAACTTGCATACTTTGTTTTCATAACCTTTTACTATAAAGCCTTCAAAGTTGATCCATATAAATTTCTTCATTCAATTCACCATATAGAAAAGCGTTTTAACATCCATCCGATGTATATGCAAATCATAAATTGAAGCAATAGCAATCAACATTCTAATCGAGGTGATTCTAGAGACTGGTGAATAGGTATCAAAGAAATCTACTCCTTCCTGTTGTCTATAGCCTTTATCTACCAACCTAGCTTTATATTTATCTATAGTTCCATCTGTTCTTAGTTTCCTTTTGAACACCCATTTGCAACCTATGGATTTACTTCCAGGAGGCAAGTCTACAAGCTCCCAAGTTTCATTTTGCTGAATGGACTCCCATTCATTTAATGAAGCTTCTTCCCGTAAAGGAGCTTCGGAGAAGTCATAGCTTCCTTATAGGTTTGGGGTTCGAGACTCTACCGTAAGAGTCAAAAAATCGGGCCAAAACTTGTTTCAGTTCTAACCCTCTTACTTCTTCTTGGTTCGGTCTCATACTCCAAAGTTGGAGTTTGACTAGTCGATGGAACATCCGGGAGATCATCATGGACCTTTTTACGAGGTCCAGACCTTAAAGGAAATATGTGTTCATAAAACACAAAGATCTCTTGATTCCATTATGGTGTTCGACCAATGTTATTGTGGTCGAATCGATGACCATAAACCTCGTGAGCATTTGTATGCTCGGGATATCCTATGAAAACACAAGTCAATTATTTTAGGACCTATTTTAGTTTTCTTGGGATGAGGAATGGCCACCTTGGCCAAACACCCCCACACTTTAAAGTATGTATAGGAAGGTTGTTTACCATTCCACAATTCGTAGGGAGTTTTATCTGATTTTTTAAATGGAACTCGGTTCAAAATATAGCATGCCGAGAGGATAGCTTCCCCCCCACAAGTTCTAAGATAACCCTGAACTTGTTAACATAGCATTTACCATATCTATGAGTGTTCTATTTTTTCTTTCGGCTACACCATTCGATTCAGGTGAATATGGTGCAGTGGTTTCATGTATGATTCCATTATTTTTACAAAACTCTCCTATGGGTATCACATACTCACCGCCACGGTCAGACCTAAGGGTTTTAATCTTAACTCCTTTTTGGTTTTCTACTTCAAGTTTATAAAACTTGAAAGCCTCTAAGGCCTCATCTTTACTTCTAAGAAGATGAACTGATAAAGATCGTGAGTAATCATCTATGAAAGTGATATACCATTTTCTACCACCTCTTGTTGGTGTTGATTTCAAGCCTCCTAAATCCGAGTGTATTAATTCCAAAGGAACTGTTCTACGTTCAACACTTTTATTAAATGGTTTTCTTGCATATTTAGATTCAACACAGATTTCACATCTTTGTTTTTTATCAAAGTTTATTTTTGGTATGCAACCTAAATTAGCAAGTCTGTCTAGCGATTTGAAATTGACATGCCGAAGTCTATCATGCCAAACATGTGAGGAGTCACAAACATAAACAGAAGAAGATGCATTAACATTCAATTTCAAATCAGATACACTAAGCTTAATCATGTTATCGGTAACATAACCTTTTCCTACGAATTCACCATGCTTAGAAATCACAATGTGATTGGACTCAACAACAATTTTAAAACCTTTTCCTAGCAGGATGGTTTCTGAGATAAGATTTTTGCATATGTCTGGGACATAGAATACGTCATTCAATGCGAGAGTTTTTCCTGAAGTTAGCTTCAGTTCGACCTTGCCTTTCCCCACCACTTTCGCGGTGGAAGAGTTTCCCATGAACAGTTTCTCATCATCTCCTACTATGGCATAGGAGGAGAAAGCATTTCGAATTTATGACATGCTTGGTGGCTCCTAATCAAGCCACCAGTCTCTCACATTAGTCATACTAGAGACAAGGTCGACTTCGGACACCATGCCGGTGAAATATCCGTGAGTCCTCTACTATGTTTGCCTTATTTTTCTGTTTTGGATCATATTTGATCCTTTTAGGGGCCTTATGGTCTTTAGCCATATGTCCAAGGTTTACCACAATTAAAACAGTCGCCTTTGATGGTGTGCTTAGTGACACCACCTCTAGGCTTAAAATTGTTACCTCCGGGTTTTCGACGTCTCATTACGTCTATTACCCATTTTTTGGATTCTCCAGAGTTTTCTTTGAAGCACTTTATCGTCCAAAACATGAGCTTTGTTGGACATGTTTTTGCTCAAAGATCATGCTCTTGTCCTTGCCGCACATAAGCTCCTCAACCTGGATCTTTTTGCCAAGCTCCACCATGGTGATTTCACGAGTCTTGTGTCGCAGCCTCCTCTTATATTCGCTCCATGAGGGTGGAAGCTTTTCAATCACAGCCGATACTTGTAGAGCTTCATCAAAAGTCATGCCTTCAAGAAGAATCTCGCTGATGAGGAGTTGAAGTTCGACGAACTGTTCTACCACAAGCTTTTCGTCGGTCATGTTGTATTCTAAGAACTTAGCCATCAAGAACTTCTTACTTCCAAGCGGCTTCAAAGATGATATTTTTCTTCTAGAGCTTCCCATAAATCAAAAGCATTAAAATCTTCTTTTGCATTATAGAAGTCATACAAGGAGTCATCAAGACAGTTAAGAATATGATTCTTGCACAAATAATTCTTCCTATTCCACCTTTCCAATTTATCTTCATTACCACGGCGATGAAGTTTTCTCGAGGGTTTTTCTAAAGCATATCCATCTAACCTTTGGTCGTTTAGGAAGAATAGCATTTTAGACGCCATCTCTTAAAGTCCTTACCACTGAACTTTGGTGGTTTTTCTACAAGATTCTTTCCCATGTTCTTACAACAAAGAATATTACAAAGATTACAATATTACAATAAGGCACGATATTACCTTTAGATTGTTGGAATTAATTACAATAATCGAATGCAAATGGGAAATAATACTTAGATTACACTGAAAGTAGTAACAAATAACTCAATAAACTTAGTAGAGGCATGTATGAGATACGCTGAGCTAAAGGTAATATTGCCTGCTACTCCTCTGAGATGCTATAGCAATTTACAAATTACCTCCAGGATACAACTATCTGTTAGTTCTCCTCTATGTGTAGCATACATGGAGAGAACCCTTAGAACTTGGCAAAGCAAAAGTTAAAAACAAAAACTCAAATTGAAAATACAAATTGTTTCGAGTAATATAAAAACAATTTTATGTTTCGTAAACTATATTTCGTGAACTAAAATTTCGTAAATCAAGAAGTAGTTATACAAAATTATGTTTCGTAAACTACAACTTGTTTGTAAAAGAATCGAACGTTTTCGAGTTTTAAGACAAATATTAATAAGAACTTAAGTTTCGAAAATAATTAGAGAAGAAGGAGAAATTCGAAGATAAGAGTTCGAATGGTATGTCTTTAAACTGAAAACCTTAACTCGTATTTATAGGTAAGAATTCGAACGTTTGAGACACAGATCCGTAAATCACGCGTTCAATTTGTCGGACGAGTAAAAGCAAAAAGCATCCGTTAAAATAACAAAAAAACGATCTCTCGGGTAAGATTCTTCTCGACGAGAAATCTCTGTGCACAGGTGTCCACACGCGTGAGATGCACAGGTGTCCACACGCGTGAGATTAAAGATTCTTTACGATGAAAACAGTTAAGAGAATTCACGCGTGAGAATTAACCGTGTGTGACTAAAGATGCTACTAGTGGCTGTCGGATATCCAAAACCGAGAAGGCAAAGAATAAAATTCTTTACATGTGTGGGAGAAGCGTGTGGTAAATTTCAGTAAAAAGAATGGGTCGGATACACCCACACCCACACCCACACCCACACCCACACCCACTCCCACTCCCACGCCCTCGCCCAGCCGAGCCGAGCCGAGCGAGCGTGCGTGCTTCTGTGCGAAGCACCGCGCGAACGGGAAAGGAAATAAGAAATTCAATAAGGTTTAGGCAACCTTGCCATAGTCTAGGGCTTTCCCCATACACAAAGGTCTAAAGACCCAAAGGGCCATACCCTTAAGGCTAAACCAATGCTATTTAAGTCTAAAACTCTTAGTGTTTTAGTCTATATGGGACTAATGTTTTATTCATTCACATGAAAAAACATCTAGGGAGCAATAGGTCTTGGGATCAAAACATGGTCCATGCATTTTTTGATTAAAACAAAACATTGTTTTTTCTAACATTATGTATGCATGTTGCTCCATTATTATATGACATTTTTATTTTTATTTTGTCTGATAATTTTTCCGATATTTTCGATGAAGGCGCGGATGGAACTTTAACGGATATCGTGGACCTATGTTTCATGGACACGTGACACGGTTACGACACGACACAGTTACGGGGACACGCCAAATCTCTAAAAATTGGGTTACGGGGACACGTTAGATGTATTACCTCCACCAGTAAAATGAGATTTTTACAACAATCTGTTCAATAAAATAATAGTTCTTATATGCAAAATATTTATTTGCTAATTAAATAAAATTAATAATAATGAAATAACGGTAATATTTTTCATGAATAATTCTTGGATTTGACTAAAAAGAGAATAAATTGGCGTCACATTTAGTTTATTTTGATTTTCCAAGCCACAATTAATCATTTATGGTGTGTCCGAAAGTGTCTAATTAGTGTCCGTAAAGTGTCTAATGTCGGTTTTTATGTGACACGTGATGTGATGTGTCCATCACGTGTCGGCAAGTGTCATGTCCATTCGTATGTCCGATATGGTTATGGCATATTTCTTGGCGTGTCCGTGCAACATAGTCGCGGACTCTGTGTTTGGAAGGAGTGATTCGCCCAAGACGGTATTCGTGCCTCAAAAAAGACCCTGTTATGTGCAAGCGCATGTGCTAAAGACATGTGTCATTCACAGGGACGGAGCTAGGAAATTTAGTTGGGGGGACAAATATATATATAGGTACAGTAGTTTCGCCGTAAATGTAGGCGGCTGAAGGCCGCAAAAAAATTTTAGGCCTTGGTATTTTCCTTCAAATGATGTCACCAAAATATCCAATAAGTTGTTAGATGTTTAGATTTATGGTTGGATTTAATATTTTGATATTTTTCAGTTCTTTCCTACGTAATTTTGATATTTAAGCCAAGTTTTGTACGATAAGTGCCTAATATCAGTAGTTTTTAAAGTATATAGTAGAGGATTCAAGGCTCTCTATGTAATATACAAAAATATGGGGGAAAATCTATAAATACTTAAATTTTTCAAGCCTAAAATGGCTTTAGCCTATAAGAAAAAAAAAATGAAAAAAAAAAAATGTAATTAGGAAATTCTAGGGGGGACTGCTGTCCCCCTTAGACTGCATGTAGCTCCGTCCCTGGTCATTCACTACGGTGACGGCTGAAAAAATTAAAACTTGGGTGTGTGCTTCCAAATAGGGTTTTGTTAATTTGTGCATTGGGATTTTTTTCAGACGGGCTGTCATGATCTTCTTTCGTGGCTAGCTCTTTGGGTTGTTTTTTCTTTTTTCCTCACTGGCACTGTATACGGGTTATCTTTCAGTTTGGTGAAATTCTTCTTCCATCTTAAATTGGTTGTACTTTACTTGCATCTAGTATGTTTTTCTCTATTTTCAATAAAATATTTTAAGTTTGTCCATCAAAAAAGAAAAAGGAGGCGTCTCTAAGTACGTGAGCATTTGGTACGATATCTGCGGATTCGATCCAGACCAATCGTATTTTTGCGGATAGGTGCCAAAAGCATTCACTAATATATCGAATGCGGATGCGATTTCTAAAATCCAACAAATTTTGGATTGGGTGCGGATGCAGTCTTAAAAATTTAATTACAATCCGTACCCATTTGATTAAAGATATTTATGATATTTCTATAAAATATGGGGTTAGTTGAGTATTTTTAATAGTCCACTATATAATAAACTTATTTCCTCGTTATTTTCTACCATCAAACATTTAGGAGGGCTTGTGTTTGATATTCAAATCCGAGTCTTTTTTCTTTTTCTTGATTGGTTATTGTATTAGAATATCCGCATCCAATCCGCCCATTCGTACATATATTGGTGTAATTCCGTTGAATCTTGGATTGGATGTGGATTCCAAATTTGAAATCCGTAATGAATTGGATTGGATGCGGATGAGGTGAAAACTGGTTCATACCGGCCATGCTCGCCCCTACACTGAAGTACCATTTTTACCGTGAAGGCTCGAGCAAATAATGTCGCGGTAATAATTTTTTGGTATGAATAGTGCTAGTAGGGGTGAGCAAAATAACCATACTCGCGAATTTCTCACGACCTGCATTTTGGTGGATTGGACGTGGATGAATTTCTAAATCCGGTTGTTTTTACGGGTTGGACGTAGATGGTACATCACTCATTCGTTGGGCACCCGGCTAAAAAATCAGTTTTCATAAAAATGCGATACTAGGTTTTCTTGAAAATAAATCATCTGGTCCACCAGGGGAAAAAACAACATTTTTCAAGGTATGTTTTATTACCCTTCAAAACTAGTTAAACACCAACCAAAAACCTTATCATATATATATTTTTTACGCATGCATAATGCATTGACAAAAATTATTAGATAATATGTATGTTTGTCAAGTCAACCTTAGTTGACTTGACTTGTCTTTGAATTGTAAGTGTGTGAGAGGTATGTGTGCCTGTAATGACACTACACACACATTGGTTGTATTAATAGCCAATGATATCTTCTGTCATAATCACATGTTTGAGTAATATCACAATAACTGTTTTCACCTCCTAAATATTTGATTTGAGCCAATCATCTCGGCCATCCACGGCCACATGCCGCGTGCCGCATACCTTATGCTGTAATTAGGGTTTCGGCATGCCAAACCCTAATTTAGGAAAAGTTGTTATGCCAACCGAGCCAAAACAATGTTCCACAGAGCATTGGGATTGATGTGGCCACTGAAACTGATGTTTCCACACCACATCTGAGTCTAACACCAATGTGCCAAAATTTAGTGGCCATGGCTACACCAAGCGCTACTTGCACCATCGTGCCGCTGGCATCCACAAACTATGACAGCCACTCCACCATGCCACTGGCATGCACGAACTATGCCAGCCATGCCGCAATGCCACTGGCGTGCACTAAAGGCGTTATTGTACCATTATCAGGCGCCAACAGAAGGTAGCCATAATCAACGGCTACCCTTCCTCATGAGATGCAATCTCATCCATCTAAGTCCGACACCGAGATGGCAGGCTTGTGGTAAGTTTTAGGCGACCAGCCGCCTAAATCTAGTGGCCATGGCTACGCTAGGCGCTACTTGCACCACCGTTCCACTGGCATGCACGATCCATGCCAGCCATGTCACATTGCCACCGACGTACATCAAAATGTCACTGCGTCATTATCAGGCGCCAACACAAGGTAGCCATAATCAACGGCTACCCTTCCTCATGAGATGCAACCGAACTGACATACTTGTGGCAAGTTTTAGGCGACCAGCAAAGACGAGCCTAATAGCATCACATGCTATTTTCCTGCGGTAAGACTCTTGATTTTAACTTGCTACACGTAGCAAAGTGCTACATGTTTTCCACGAAAATACTTGAGACATAAAACATGTCAAAAACTGGGGGATGCTCATCAGGGTATTGGTCTGGCGTTCTACAACGTGCGGCGTGCAATACGCCCGTTACAAGAAAGTGCCATAAAGCGTTGAGGTTAGTAATGGCAAGAAGTAATGGTGTAAATGGATCCACCTCCTTCATTATGGAAGCATAATTCCTGACGTTACACGTTACTCTTCCACCACTCAATCGTTTCCACTTCCTACGAGACCAGGGTATGTTTTATTACGACTTGTATAAATAGGGTTCATATATTTACAGCAGACAACAAGTTTTGGTCAGAGAACAGCACAATATCCAGAAATTACCTGATAGCGTTCCATTATGCTAGCAAGTTCTATTTTCTGATACAAGTCGTAAACAACCACACCTTCAAAATCAACGATTCTGGTCTCAACACTTTCTTCGCTTCCCTCCCTAAGACCAACCCTCCTCCTTCACTTTGTGACTGAAGCAAGTCTGTAACGGCCATTTCTTGGTTTAGGCCAGGGTTGTACAGATTGACCTCTTGAATCAAAAGTACTCCCATGCAGTACGTTGTTTAGGGTTTGGATTAGTTTCTCATCCACACACCCAAAATTACCAAAATCAGCAGAAACAATTTTCACCTATAAACAACAAGCAATGAATGATCCTAAGTGATAGTTCTCCATGAAAGATAAGTATGTATCTTTACGGAATAATGATACTTGGGATTATGTTGCGCCTGAGCCTCATGTGAATATTCTTGGTTCCAAATGGGTGTATAAAGTGATGCAAAATTCAGATGGAACTATTGATAGGCTTAATTCCAGATTAGTAGAAAAGGAGTACAAACAACAAGATGACGTTGATTATAATGAAACTTTTAGCCCTGTTGTCAAGTAAACTACTGTGAGAGTAGTTTTGTGAATTGCTATTACATATAACTGGCCAATCAGGCAATTGGTTGTAAGTAATGCCTTTTTACATGGCTATTTGGATGAAGATGTCTACATGTCACAGCCTCAAGGTTTTATCAATCCTGATTATACATCAAACTATGTTTGTAATCTTAAGAAGAGTCTCTAAGGTTTGAAACAAGCACATGGAATGATAAAAGAACCATAAGAAGACATATCAAACCAGGGTTTGGTTTCACAGATTTAGTTATTTTCTTCTTACTTATGGTTTTAAAAAGGAATTTTCTTACAATTCAATGTTTGTCTTCTCTTCTCAACATGGAATGCTTGTTTTACTGTTATATGTAGATGATATCTTATTGACTGATAGTTTTTATATACTTATTGATACACTCATTGTTTCTCTTAATAAATAATTTTCCATGAAAGAGCTTGGTGATTTAAGATATGTTTTAGGTATTGAGGCTGTCAGAATTTGTGATTCTATTGCACTGAAACAAAAGAAGTATACTTTAGAGTTGTTATCAAAAGCTAATATACTTGACAGTAAGCCATGTGATACACCAGTGACTAAATGGGCAAGAGTTTCCATACATGATGGTGTTAAACTACATGATGCTACTGAGTGTAGAACAATTGTAGGTAGTTTGCAGTATTTAACTATTACTAGACCAGACATTTGTTTTGGTGTAAATTATGTATGACAATTCATGCATTTACCTACAGATATACATTTGCAGTTGGTTAAGAGAATTCTCAGGTATATATTTCACTAGTGGAAAAGAGGCTATTTGATACGTAATGTAACGACACAAATACCTAATGTCTCAAAATCACTACATATCGAATGTGTCGTTGCCTAAAGTCAAATTGTCGTTGTAGTTGGACTTTAGTTGACTTCTGCAACGACACAAAT
Source organism: Papaver bracteatum (assembly GCA_023529315.1). Lineage (NCBI taxonomy): Eukaryota > Viridiplantae > Streptophyta > Magnoliopsida > Ranunculales > Papaveraceae > Papaver > Papaver bracteatum. The sequence goes on from JAJJWX010005067.1 coordinate 20,433, forward strand.
GATTTTGTTGCTGACTATAGTCAAGTCGTCATAGTGGTTGAACTTTCATTGAATTCCACAATGACATAGTAATAGTTTCGTTTCACTCGCAAATATTTATTTTGGCGCGAATGCTTCCGCATCTTTGTGTGGTTAGGAATAGCTTATTTGTTGGACGGATGAGATGAAACAAGTGGAACGGCTGAGATGAAACAGGTGTACCTCATAATTTTCGAGTTATATATTTTTATATTTTCTTATCTCTCTGTATTTTTCTTATCTCTCTGTATAATCTTTCAGTCGTCTCTCACCCAAAACCCTCACTCTCTCACCCAAAATCCCTCTCACCCAAACTCCAAATCAAAGAAAAGAATCACACCATTGAACCATTAACTTTTAAACCCGCCATCATCAAAACCAGTTTCAATCTTGATTTTTTTCAAGGTAATTTCAAAGTTAGGGTTTGTTAATAAAAAATCTCCTTTTCTGTTTTTCTTCTTCTTGTTCATCTTATTTATTTGTTGGTTTTAATCATCGTTTGTTTTTATTTGTTGACAGGGTTTTACCTGATTTCTACAAGATCTTGAGGTATAATCTCCACTTTACTATGAAAATCATATATTTTGTAGTTTCTAATTGTTTTGTGTGATTGGGTCTGAAAATCATGTTAAGTAACTCTCGAATTCGTGTGATTTTGTTATTGTTTTGTATGATAAGTATGATGGTTTTTTTTTTCTGATATGATTAGTATCATGTTTATGGTTTTTAGTGACTCAATTTATATCATGATTCGTATGTACTTTATTCGGAGTTTCAATTTCTGAATTAAATTCTGAGTTTCAATTTCTGAGTTAAATTTTGAGTTTCAATTTATTAGGGTAATAAACAAAATTTTCTATTTTTTAGGGGTTTTGTTTAATTAGGTCAAAATAAGTAATCTAGTGATTTGCTCTTCGTGTAACTTCATTTGAAAATGGTCGTGAGAAATACTTCAGTAACTTCATCTTTTTCTACAAATGTCAATGTCGATTGGCAGCCCTTGCACCACAATCTTCACACTAAAGATTAGGTGGCCAAGATGTACATTTGTTACTCAGCTAACTCTTGAAAAATAAATATATTCCTCTTTGTTGAATGTGCAGATGAGCTTTCGGATCTTCCTTGTTTTTCCCTCCACCAATTAGGGTGAGTGTTCAGTATTATGCTCTCTTTACTGTCTTACAAAAGTTCCTTTGGCTATTTTGACAAGTTTGTGTTGTGATAGTAGATAAATAGATAGAAATAAAAATTAATATCAACTTATATCTTCTCAATTAAATTTTTAGTGAAGTCATAATACTCAATAGCCACCACTATTGGCATCAAATAGAGTAAAATTGTGTAGATCTGTAAGATTTTGATTATGTGAAGGACTAAGGAAAGCATCACAACTAGAACTTTGGGATCAATATTGTTAGGTAGTTCCATCCTTTTCTTTTTTTCATATCTATTTACAAATGATTTGTCTATACCAAGTAAAATATAGGAAGTTGATGGACTTCCACTAACCTAAATGGATTTAGGTTAGTGATAATTTCAAGGTATTTAGTTATGTTGATAGACTCATTCTGGATTGATTGATTTGGATAATGAACATTTCATAGTTGGTCATCCACATTATTTCTTGAGTGAAGAACATTTTACTTGGGTAGTCTTGATAAGCAACTGATGAATGGAATCTAGTCGTTAGGTTGAGTGGTCAAATACATATAATTTGTTGATTGGTATATGATTGACAATGCATCTAATTATAGTTAAAAGAAAGTAAGTTAATTGTCATGTGTTTATACATTTGATGTGGGTATACTGTTTGGGACATGGGACCAAGGCAAAGATTGATTCCGAGTTTTGAAACTGTTACTCCTGGTTTGAATTTTTTTGTAATTTCCATTTTGGGGTCTAATTCCAAAGATTTCCTTAAGAAGAAGGTTGGAAGAAGAGTGTCAACTGAAAATCATAACCTAGGTTCCACATGGTAAAATATTAATGTATTAAATAGTGGACTCTGCTTTCTCAACAAATATCTTATTCATTTTATCTTTTGTATACATGTACTTGAATTCATTCATCTATTCATTTGAGGCTTTTATATGTCACTGAAGGTCTTCTTATGATTTCAAATTATTACTTATATACTAAATTCAAGATTCTTACTTCTCTTAATGCCTGATCATATTAGTCATTTGTATGACCTTCAGATATACGCCTGGATTGGATTCATATGCAACTTCCCTTACTAGACATGTGCATGGTTTTGGTTTACAGGTTTATTCCTTTGTTATTCTTTATTTTCAGTATAATGATACAGTAAGTATGACTTCCATTCTTGGAGGTGCTTCAGATAACACCGGATCAAGCATAGCTCGCCGCTTAAGTATTTCTTATATTTTTGAAGTCAATAAGCTTTGCTCATAGGTTCGTAGTCTCACCCCCCATTGCTGATGCTAAAACTGATCTCGATTATAGCTCTGAAATGCGGTCTGAACATAATTTTGGCTTGCAATATCCCTAAGAATTTATTTTGACTAAAATTTTCATTGGGGGGTTCTATTTGTCCCTTAGTATCATATATTTGGGCATTTGGACACAAGGTGTTCATGACCTTATAATATATTCTATAGACAACCGCTAAGTTTTGTGACCCCATGACCATATCAAACCCATGAGTTCTAACATTTAAGGTTAGAGCTTTAAGGAGTCCTGGATCACTGAGGGATACTAAGAAGTTTGGGAAACAATTGAAATATATTGGACCTTCGCATAATGAGGATTCAATAATTCCCAACAAAGAATCAGTAAACTTATTGTGCCTACAATACCCGACGCATAAAAGAACAGAATTATTTAATCATGTCCTTGTTAATGGTTTAACTGCTATTTGGATTAACCCAATATGAATATAATTAAAGTTTTTTTTCTTATGATCTTCAATCATCCTAGGGGAGAGTAGCTCAAAATTATCATTAGAATCTATTATTGATATTGTTTTTTCTATTGTCTTGATTGCATAATCAGTTTTAAAATGAAAAGATCCTTTTTATAGACCTATAGGCAAAGCTCATACTGTAATACCCAGAACAATTAAATGGGATCAGGTTACCCTTCCAGAAAAGTGGACTTTACAAGTTGAAGCACCCATAAAACCTTGTCAAAACCAAAACCTCCAGCAGATTATTGAATATGAAGATGGAGATGTAGAGATACAATTTACATATTTTAGAAAAACAAGAATTAAATTTATGGATGGTGAAGGAAGTACACCAAGACCTTCCATATCCGTATCTGCAAGACCTTCTGTTTCTACATCCTCTTATGTAGATCCGATAAATAATTTTATAAATGATAACCATGATATTACAATAAAGGGAGTTAAGCAGACTCCACAACAGGTTAATAAGCCTTATTATAGGGTTGATACACCAAAATCTAGTGATAGAGACATCCCTGAACAACCCGAGCCAACATTTTCATACCTGAATTTTGAGATAAATGTAATTCAACAACCTTTGATGATATAGAGGAATTAAGACAAGAATATTATAGATCGAAAAATAAAGATAACAGAGCTTGGTTTAAATCAAAATTCTCCCCTCATAAAAGGATGAAATTATATAAAACCTATGGTATATACTTAACTCATAGTCAAAATAGAAAACCATTCTTCGATTGGTTAGATGATCTAATTGAAAACCACGGTCTGCAAGATTATAAGGAATCCCTTAATGTATTAGACACCCCATTTTAAACATATGAAACAAAGGAAGGAAAACCCATTCAGAGTATACATCCTCCAGAGACAGTCCTAGCATTTAAAGGAGCTATATCATCTCCATATATGGCAGAATCAAGAGAAACCAATTCAGCAGCAACTCAAAAGGATATTTCCCAGCTAATACATTTAGGTAATTATACAAATTTATGTCTACAATCATTAGGTAAATAGACAACCAGAATATAATCCATGTTAAATACTGATAAACATGTGGCATCTACTAGTAATATAAAACCTCCTGAAGATAGGTAAAATCAAGGGGGACTTTTATTTGAGTCATCCCCAGTAATTAATCGACAAGTATTTAGACTATCTAACCTTGTATCTAATCCTGATAATAGTCTTATAGATGTCTTAATTGAGAAACTTGAGTCCCTTAATTTATCCACTCCTAAAGGGCCCAAATCTTTAAAAGAAACATCTCCGACTATTAATGTTTTATCTAAAAAAGAACAGTACAATAATATTGATGTCGAAAAATTAGAAGAAATATTTCAGACTTCAGAACCAAGTAACCTTAACAAAATATCTTTTGGAAAAATTATAGAGGAGTATTACCTGGTACAAGAAATTATTACCCAAGACCCACACCGGTAGATTTACAAATTGAAGAAGACTACAATTGGAACCAGGTTTTATTTGTGGTAGATCTATAGTGGAATGGAATATAGATGGAATGACGGAATACCATATACTAAATACAGTAAGGCAAATGACCATGTATACTGCTTCTAGAATTAATTTTGAAAACCCTGATGATCAAATCTTTAAAGCCATAGTTACAGGATTTACCGGTCGAACTTAAAGGATGGTGGGATTTCCATTTATCATCTCAAGCAAAATGGAGTATAGAAAATGCATACAAACAAGTAAAATTAGAAAATGGATTTGTCCAGAATGAGCCAGATGCAGTAAATACATTACTGTATACTATTTCTCTACATTTTGTGGGGACAAACTCCTAACAAATGGAGAGATCAAGAGAATTACTCATCAACCTAAACTTTCATACTCTCTCTCATTATAGGTGGTATAGAGATGTTTTATTCTCCAAATTATTTAGCAGAGAAGATTGTTCTTCAGACTCTGAATTTTGGAAAGAGAAATTTGTGTATAGATTACCTCCCTTATTTGCTGAAATAGTTGGGAGTAGGCTTAAAGCTAAAAATACCCAAGGAAGAATAGATTACAATGAATACACCTTTGGGAAATTATCTTCTGAAATTATGTCAGAAGGCTTAGCTTTATGCTAAGACATAAAACTTCATAGACATTTACAAAAGAATAAAATAACTAATAAAGAAGAATTAGGAGATTTTTGCGAACAATTTTGGTTATAATGCTTCTCCACCAACTTCTAGATCCAAGAAGAAAAATGTTAGATTATATCATGGTAAAGGAACAAAAAAGTATAATAGAAACCCACAAAAATATAAGAGGCCAAATTTCCCAAAGAATAAGAGGAAACCACAACATTATAATAATAAAAAGGAACTTCCATCTTGTTACAAATGTGCAAAGGTTGGACATTATCAAAATAAATGTCGAACTATACAAAAAATAAATGAATTAAACATAGATTAAGGGCTTAAACGTCAATTGACTCAAGTCCTGTTAATGGAGTCTGATGATTCAGATAACACTGAAGAAGCATCTTCGGAACAGGAATCTGATGATTCTTCGGATACCATTTCTGGTCTAGAAGATAATGAATATGATGATAATTGGTCATGCAAAGATTGTTTGCATAAGAAAATGTCAGGTTTAGGTATCAATGTTCTTTCCAATAAAGAAAATTTTATTTTAGAATTAATAGATAAAATAAGTGATCCTGAAGCTAAACGTGTAGCCCTGGAAAAATACATTGAAGTGGCTAAACGTACTTCGAAGGTACATAAAAAAGAAAAGAATTTACAACCCTATAGTTTTAAAGAAATTATAGCACGAGTAGAAAATCGAAGCTCTAAAAAAGAACCATCCATTAGTGAACATCAAGCTGAAGTCAATCAGGTTAAGAATGAATTACGAGGGCTTAAACAAAGAATCCAACTGTTAGAACTTCATAATCCCATAGATGAAGAATACGGTTCACAAGAAGAAAATTCTTTTGACGGTATCCTACAAAATTACCAGGAAACAGTACCCATAAGAAAGAATGTAGATAAATCAGAATCTTCTAATACAAATCAAGAAATAGATAACTTGTAATTTATTAATATAATTGATAAAGTAGTAATTCAAAAATGGTATACTTTAGTAACGTTAATCATAGGAAAATAATATAGTTTTCAGACCATGGCACTTATAGATTCAGGTGCAGATTTAAATTGTATAAATGAAGGGTTAGTACCAACGAAATATTTTAGCAAGACTACTCAAGTCCTTAATACTGCAGATGGAAATAAACTAATGATTAATTACAAATTATCAGATGCTGCAATTTGTAATAATGGTATCTGTCTAAAAACACCATTTATTATGGTTAAAAATTTGTCTCAAACATGCATCCTAGGAACCCCATTTTTAAACATGCTATATCCTTTACAAATTAGTAATACCGGCATAGAAGCCTTTGTTCAAGGTCATAAAATTACATTCGAATTTGTTACTGAACCAAAGCAAAAATTTATTAATCAGATTCAGGATAAGATTAAAGAAAAAGATAAATTTCTATTCTTCTTAAAAGAAGAAATTCAATATAAGAAAATAGAAGAAAGATTAAAATGTCCAAAACTTCAAAAACAAATAGAAGATGTTAATAACACTTTAATAGAGGAAATTTATGCTGATATCCCTAATGCTTTTTGGGAAAGAAAACAACATATAGTTGAGTTACCTTATGAACCGGATTTCTCGGAAAAAATGATTCCGACAAAATCCATACCAATTCAAATGAATAGCAGACTACTAAAAATATGTAAGTCTGAGATTCAGGATTTTCTAGATAAACGTCTAACTAGACAAAGCTATTCTCCTTGGAGCTGTCCGACCTTCTATGTTGAAAAGGATGCAGAATTAGAAAGAGGAGTCCCGAGATTAGTAATAAACTATAAACCCTTAAATAAGGCTCTAAGATGGATTAGGTACCCTATTCCTAATAAGAAAGACCTTTTAGATAGACTACATAATGCTGTCATCTTCTCGAAATTTGATCTAAAATTCGGATATTGGAAAATCCAAATTGCTGAGAAAGATAAATACAAAACGGCATTTACAGTTCCGTTTGGTCATTATGAATGGAATGTAATGCCTTTTGGGCTAAAGAATGCTCCATAAGAATTTCAACATATCATGAATAATATATTCAATCCATATTCAACCTTTACAATTGTTTACATCGATGATGTATTAATATACTCCGAATCTATTGAACAACATTTTAAACATATACAATTTTTTTCTAAAAATAGTAAAGCAGGCTGGATTGGTGGTATCTGCAAAGAAAATGAAAATATTTCAGACCCAAGTTAGGTTCCTTGGGCATAACATTGATAAAGGTATTATTATACCTATAGACCGAGCTATAGCTTTTGCTGATAAATTTCCAGACGTAATCAAGGATAAGAAACAATTGCAAAGGTTTCTAGGAAATCTTAATTACATAGCAGACTTGAACTTAAGATTAATCCTTTCATCAAAAGGAATGATCCTTTCCTTATAAAATATAGCCTTAATAAAGGTAATCGTTCCTCTATTGCGGAAGAAAAATCTCCTTATATAAATTCTTTAGCATTGCCTCTCCTTGCTATTGAGACTGAGCATGCTCAGAGAAATCCTGCAGAAATTGCATCTATGTATTTAAAAGACTATATTTTACCACATTATGGTAAATCTAGAGACTTCTATGAAACCATCCTTATTGAGACATGTTCTGTCCTTATTAGACATAATGCTTTAGATAAAAATAATATCCCTAGCTTCTCAAAATTGGAGATTCTAAAAGTCCTTTCTTATAGAGACTGGGGAATGAATCCCCATGATTCAAAACCTTTCATAAACCACCCTCATCTGGTTCCTAGGTTTTATAGTTACACAGATTATATCAAAGCTCGGACACAGACTTTCTGTGTTCAAAATCAAAATCTTTCCCATTCTTGGTATATTGGTTTTAAACTAAAGGTAATTCAAGACCTTCCCAATTGGTTCGTAAATTAGTTGAGTCTTTGGGGACCTTCTAAAGACATTTTACCTGGCTTTATATCAGAATCCTTAGAAAAATTTATAAAGGATAATATCCTTTCTTATGATAAGAGACGATTATTGTCTTGGTTCTTTATTTTATATGATATCCCATGGATATTGCGATGAAACTATTTTATTTCCAGAGTTGAGGATCCTGACTGGGAATTTATCCCATTTTTGGAAATATAATTGTATATTAAATGGTAGGATAGGTATAATGCTGCCCATCTACATCCATGTAATTTCAGAATTAAATTTGTGGCACCCCAATTATTGGTGTCAGCATCATCATTAGTTTCCTCCATGGAATTATCGACTCTTATTTTAGCATTAAAACAGCAGCATGGTAATCTTTCAAAGGAAGATTTTAAGAAACAAAATTTACAAAATCTAGACAGTGAAGAGATAGATTCTCAACCATTTTCTTCTAATTATATGGAAGAAGATGAAGTTAAGATAGAAGAAGGCACAGTATATTTAAACGCTAATGAAGATGACTATTTCGGAATAATCAGTTGAAGCAAGCTAATTAAGGCTTTAATTATTCAAGTTTGACTTCTATTCATCAAGGACACGTATGGACTCTTCTGGAAGGGAATATTTTTAAATCTTATCTCGATGACCTTGTAGGCCACTCTCTATGGACACGTTTTCTACTTTCCATAAAGCAAAAAAGTTGGGCTTATCTTGTTTGAGGCGTGGCTTATCTCTTCCACGAACCCTTCTCCTATTGGTGGGAAGTTTTTTAGTAATCTTATCTCTTGGTCTATCTTCCCCTATATATACTCTTCTTAGAAGTGAAGAGAGGGCAAGTTTTTCGAGTTGTAAGTTCTTTAAGTTTCAATATTGAGTGTGAGTTTCAGTATTTTCATGTAAGAGTGTTTTCCTTCTTTGGTGTGTAAGTTCAAGTCTACTTGGGTGTGCTATCAAATAAATAAATACTTTGCGAGTATCTCTGATCTTTATCTCTGTTCTGTTATTTATTTTTATTATTCATAGTTTACTATTTATAATTTACTATCCATAGGTTACCATTCACAAGTTATTGTTCATATGTTATTAAAATTATTATAAAATCTATATCTATAAAATCTAAAATCTAGATTTTATGCCTAATCTGGGAACGTTTGGTCACCAATAATTTGACTAAAAACCAGGAATTGGTGGGTTCTATCATTTAAATATCAACAATAATTTGACTAAAAATAGTGAAGCGTTGTATGAATCCTGACAAATGAAAATTGTGCGTATTCTTGGAAGGTTAGTGTTCTTATAGGCAAAGCTGGGGAGACCATTCGGTTATTGCAAATTAATTAAGGAGCTAAAATTCAAATCACAAGAGGTTCTAAAGATGATAGATATGCAACAACCAAGCATGTTGAATTAAATTCAGATACAAGTCCCAAATGAGAAGGCGAGAAGGTTTGGTCCTTGTTGCTGTTTTTTTAGTAAATTAGAGTGCGAGTAGTTTTGACCACAATTTTGTGGTCTTATTTACTGTGTCTAATATACAAGTACAATTTATATGCAGGTTGGTTTGATCGTTGGAAAGGGAGGTGAAACAATTAAATCCTTATAGACAAGATATGGAGCAAAAATCCAGGTAGTTGATACCATTAGCTTTGTTTGTAATGTACCTTGTGATGCAATGCAAGGACTTCGATCAAACAGTATGACTTAATCATTTCACTGAAATCTAATTAGTTTAGTTACATGCATGAACGGTACTTATTATGTGGGTCCACTGAAAACCAAGTTTTTTACTGCAGCGATGTGACAAGAAAGCATTGGAATATCCTATAAGATCAGACCCCCATATGCTCGTTTTAATAAAATGTTTGTCTCTTTCAATGAAAGCTTCTTTTCTTCGTACTGTACATGCTTGTTAAATTTATTATACTTAATATTTAAGGCAACAAATGTTTATTGGTATTAGACTATGGAGTGGTTTAGTGGCAAGCACAGTTGACCTTATCTAGAAAGAATGTGAAAAATTTAAAGATTATCTGGTGATAGTTATGTACATTTATCTCAGATCTGGTGACATTTTTGAACTCTTTCCAAGGATTAAGTTTTAGTAACTATGTGATTTCATTTTAATGTTACAGTTTGCCCCTTTGGTTGTCTGCATTCTGTTTGTGTGTCACGAATGAATGTACATTTAATTTCCCTTTTGGTTAGCTTGAGGAAGTGGTTTTAAATTAGTTTTATTTTCTTTATATGTACATGATGATTCATTCACTTCTTGATACTTTCAGGAACTAGCTGAATGTCCAGATGATGAATATTCAGATGAGGATGCTTAGGTAATAATGCACGTTTCAATACTTGTTTATTTATTTTTAATATTCTTTATGTACATGGAGATTCATTCACTTGATACTATCAGGAACTAGATGTGGATTGTAGAAATTCAACCACAATGTTTTGTCGAGGTATGTGTCCTCACATACTTATCATGCCTACGGTTTTCACTTCCTATATATGGTTTATTTGTTCGTCTCAATGAAGTCACTATGTAAATGTTGTTTCTGTTTTTGCCTTGATGATGGGTCTATTAGACCACCTACGTGTATATTATTATCGACTAGTCATGGAAACCTACTAGCATATAAGGCTTGAATTTTTACTCTTCTTCTGAATGTAGTTCGATACCTTCATGGATGCCGTCACTCTCTTCCAGATGGTCTCATGAGGATTTTTGATGTCATGGTTGATGGTGAGATAGTTGTTGCTTCTAGATAAGGAAATGTTGGAAAGGGTTGTACTTCTACAGGATCTTCTCTCAAGTAAGCTGGTGCCAAGGTCCTAATGACTGGAATTGTGATTGAAAAGTTTTTAGGACTTATTGTATCACTTCTCTATAAGAAACCTTAATAATAGGGGTTGAATCCTTTTTTTTTAATGATTTTGGACTAAATTTATGACCACAGTTCAATGTAATGGAGCTGTCATTTGGTATTAGATGATTCGGGTTTTATTTGGAATTTAGATTTGAATTTTTGTGTTTTAATATTCATTATCATTTGAATTTCACTTGAATTTGAGAATTTTAGTAATTTCATTTGAATCTGAATTTGAATTGTCATTTGAATTTTAGTGCAATTTGAGTTTGATTTTAGTATAATTTGAATTTGAATCATAATTATTTTTTCCCAGTCAGAATAAATGAAGTCAGCCAATCCAATCTGACTTAATTTTTAATATTAAAATAAATCAAATCAATGACGTGATCCAGGTCTCGTGCATAGCGGCGCTCTGAAAGTATCGTAATTAAAGGGCAACCCAGATAGTGTCATTCCAGAAAAAGACACTAAATCTACGGCACTTTCAGCAGCAGTCAGAAAGTGTGGTTTAACTCATTAGAACGACACTATCTGACTATCTTAAATCAGTTGTTTTCCACTAGTGTTCAAAAGGTACAATTGGTTTAGGAATAACCTTAAGAAGGGATAGTTTGAAAAATTTAAAGGCATATACAGAATCAGATTGGGCAGTGTGTCCAGATACAAGGAGATTAACTTCTGGTTATGATGTGTTTTTGGGTTCAAATTTGGTTTCTTGGTCTTCCAAAAAGCAATCAATTGTTTCAAAATATTCAGCTAAAGTTGAATACAAATGTTTATCTGTTGCTTCTACATAATTGAAATGGCTTTCTGATTTGTTATCTGAGTTGCATATTACTATTACAACACCAACATTACTTCTCTGTGATAATACAAGTGCTTTGGCTTTAGCTTCTAATCATGTTTTTCATGTCAGGACCAAACCTATAGAAATTCAATATCACACTGTAAGGGATCTAGTGGAAAGGGGGTTTCTTAAACTTCAGCATATCTCAACTGAAGATCAGATAGAATATATTTTTACAAAAGGTCTTTGTTTTCCTTCTTTTTCCAAATTATTGAAGTCTTTGATGGATACAACTACACAGCCTACTTCTTCCGTTATTTCTGCGAAGTGTAATACTTCTACTTCTGGTGTTTCTGCAACTGCATAGTATGCTCTTTTCCAACCTATATATGTTCTTCCAAAACTATAGTGTTTATGTATTACTTTTCATGTATTTCATATACTTAGCTTGATGAATGCTTCATCAGTACTTCTACATGGTTGCTTCTGCTTTACTTCTATCAGCTGTTAAGCTTTGTTTCTCAAACACTTTCTTGTCCAAGTCTGTCTTCTATATCAGTACTTGACCGCTGCAGCTGTTGTTCTTTCAGTTTTTCTTTTTGTTCAAACTGTAAAGTTATCCCTTAACAGTTTGAGGGGGTGTATTAGATAATGTGTATGTTTGTCAAGTCAACATTAGTTGACTTGACTTGTCTTTGAGTTGTAAGTATGTGAGAGGTTTGTGTGCCTGTAATGACACTACACACACACATTGGTTGTATTAATAGCCAATGATATCTTCTGCAATAATCACATGTTTGAATAATATCACAATAACTGTTTTCTCAAAAATCATTTGATAAACTTGAGAAATTCATTCCAAGTGTTCTGCGGATTAATATCATTTCGCCGTGAATCTGGCCGTAACAAAGAAGCAATGTAATATATTAGAGAAACTCCATTGACATTATTCCCATCTTTTTTAGACAACTTCGGCATTTCTACAATCGATCAGGTTAGAGTTAATTAACTAGCCAACATTTTGAACTGGCTAGGTCCAAACCTCGCTAATTCTAGGTTCAAAATAATTTGATTATAATTTGTTCTTCTATAGATGATCGGCCAGGTTTATACACACGCCAACCTAGTGGTTACCACTTCAAAAAAAATAAACAAAAAAAAAACAACTCCCTCCGTACCTATTATATAGGCGGAATATGACATTTTCTTTGTACCATTAGATAGGCGGAGTGACAATTTCAAGATGGTTTTTATCCATTTTACCCCTATTTATGTTTCTTGGTTATCCTCACATTCAAGTTTATGTTTCTAACATAGGAAATATAATAAGGAGTAAAACAGGAAAAGCCATATATATTTATGAAATCATAAAAGAATTCTTAATCTAAGAGATTTGGTCCCTCCGCCTATGTATGTGGTACAGAGGGAGTAGTGGTTACCATTATTTTAAATACATAGATAAAGTCCACAAGCGTATTGATTAAACAATTAATGCAATTCCTTAAATCCAAATATCCAATTCCTTAAGTTTTTCCAACGTATTACTCCCCCGTTTCTGAAAAATAGGCTTATTTTATTATCTAGGTATGTCAAAATAATAGGCTTGTTTCCATTTGTGGAAAATCAAATGTTATGATTTTACTAGTATACCCATAGAGGGACCATTTATTTTTCTCTCTTTTTTCTCTCTTAATACAAAAAGGGGACCAAGACCAAAGATAGATTAGGAAAAAACATGAAAAATTGGCTACAATGATTAGTTTTCTTAATTTTTGTGCAAATCAAACAAGCTATATAAATGAGCATGCCCGCACAATTTCCAATTCCTTACGTACGATGGGATGGATACGCCAAAATCTATCTTTAGATTCGAACGTTCCAGCATACTTATGGAGCATTACCTAATTCCTTACAAACGGTGAGATAGATGCGCCAAAATCTATCTTTAGATACGAACGTGCCCGCACTCTAACTGAGCATTACCCAATTCCTTTCTTGCGATGACATTTTTTTTTTTGAAGCATAAATTTATTATAATTAATTTAGTTTACAACTTGTCGTGGGTATGTGGTACCCACAAAGTCTTGAAATAAATTGTGACTGACAAAGGATGGGATTGCCTGGTCCTAAATTTTAGTTGAGAAATTTCCTGCTTGGCTTCCGTCCGCTGCATGGTTTTCTAATCCGTCCCTGCTTGATTTCCTTCCATGTAGTTGTGTTGTATAACGACTTGCAGGATTTGCCTAAGTCTCATTTTTATTTCTTCAATCATTCTTGCAATGTGCCAAGGTGGCGAGGTAGTTAATGTGATGAACCTCAGGAGGTTCTCCGAGTCTGTTTCAAATAGGATTCTAGGCCATTGTCTCTCTGATGCTGTTCTTGAAGCCAATAGTAAGGCCCATGTTTCTGCAGTTAGTGCTATCGTGATTCCTAGTGGTTGATCCAATGCTATTAAAGTTCGTGCATCAGAGTCTCTACAGATGAACCTAGCTCCTGCAAATCACGGGTGTCCTCTGGCTGCTCCATCTGTGTTAATATTTATCCAGATGATATTCGGAGTGGACTAACCTACCAATATTGTTGATGTTCTTTTATTTGTTATCGTGTTGTTAGAAGTTCGTGTATCTCCTGGTATGATCGGAGGTGAAGCCTGATGTGCCCATGAAAATTCTTGTTGTTGTTTTTGTGCCAAGGCTACGATTTGTTCTGAAGTTGTTTGTTTTTGTTGGTAAATTAGATCATTTATGGAAAGCCATATGGTCTAGAATAGGAAACATATTGAGGAGAGTATAGAGGTTAATGTTGGATGCTGGAGGATTTGGGATATGGTTGTTTGTGGATTTAAAACGAAGTTTGGGTTAGGGGGTTGTTTTTGGTGTGTTTTGAAGTTGGTTGAATAAGATGTTCCAGGATGAAGCTGATGTTGGACAATGAATTAAAAGGTGGCTTGCCACTTATGTATCAGTATTGCATCTAGGGCATATGTCTGTGTTGGTCAAATGAATTCGATGTAAGGGTGAGAAGGTTGGTAATCCTTCATTGATGGCTTTCCACAAGAAAAGCCGAATTTTTGGTGGACATGGTAAGTTCCATAAGAATTTGGTATGTGGAAGAGGTGTGTGGGTTTGTTGATCACGAGTTACACATTTGTATCCTGAGGATGTGGTGAATTTTCCATATTTTGAGTGTGGCCATATAATTTTATCTGGAGTACTATTTTGTGGTAGGTGGATATTGATGATTTTCTGAATTGTTGGGTTGGGAAATGTGTTCAATTTTTCATGATTCCAGGAGTGGGATATTGGGTCGATGTTATCTGCCACCATTTGGATTGGGTAGCATTGTGTTGGATCTATGTTGATATAGTGTGGAATCCAATTAGCCTCTATCGGAGTTGATAATCCGTTTCCAATTTTAAGGAAAATTAAGTTTTGCATGGTAGGGATAATTGAGGCTAGTTGTCTCCATTGAGGACTGGAAGAGGAAGGAATGAAAATGTTTCCTTATAGAATTGGTTGTTCATTGAAATATTTTGCATTGAAAATATCTCCGCATATGGAATTAGGTTGTTCATGCAAATTCCATATTCCATACTCCTTGTGTTATGATCACTGCTTTTTCTTATATCTAATCTTCCTTCGGATAATGGTTTTGTTGCTTTATCCCATCCTATAGGGTGTAGTTTTTTGGTTGATGACATTATTGAGTAAGTGCTTCTGATATAAATATGAGAAAGTGCTTTTTATTTAAATGCAAATTGAAATTCAATCTCCCCATCAAGCATGCACGTCTCTCTTCATGAGAACTGGTTCAAATTTATTGGGTAGTGCTTTCTGCATGCTATAAATATAAGAACTATCGTGCATAGAAATTTCATATAAATTGGGATGTGCCGGCACGAGCACAGCCCAGCACAGCACGCTAAAATTTGAGCACAACTGGTGTAGGATGTTAGTATAGAAACGAATTGAATATATCACTTTGATAGAAACTTCTCTTCTGGAAGTAAATTTGCTCTCAAAGAAACATCACAACCCTTTTAAAGACTTTCGGAAACAAAAGTTTTACCCTAGAAAATAAAGCAATAGATATTTAAAAATCAATGCAAATACTGAGAATATCTGTACATGCTATAAGTAGCAACATATTTCTTATTTCCTAACTAAAATAGCCAAAGACAACCAAAAATAATACCAACTGACCATAAACGTTTCTTCCATAGGACCGTAAGAGCTTATTTTTCAACCACGACGAGTACGCCGCTCCGTTTCCTCTAGGTATGTTTCTGTCATATTGTGTACTACATCATTCTCCCCAAGAAGGAGGAAATTCGCCCTCGAATTAGACAGGACGGGCAGGTCATCGTCACAAAAGTCACCAAGGTAGGGAATGAGGTGACGCACATTGAACACATCTGTAGTACGAATGTGACTTGGAAGCTTTAAACGGTAAACATTGGGGTTGATCTTTTCGATGATTTCCAGAGGACCTATGATGAGTGCCAAATATTGCATATTCATACACCTTTTCATTGGCACTTAACTCATCTTTCGCGCTTCAAAGTCATATATTATCCCAAATTTGGCATTTTTACCATTTTCAAGAATAAATATTTGTATTAATTAATTTTGTGTTTTTAAGTACTAAATAAAGCTTGGAAGAATTGAGAAGACAAAAGAGAAGAAAGTTGGAAGCGTTGCAACCCGCTCGCGCATCAGTGACAACTTGTTTACAAATTCATGGGATTAAACAACCCATGATCCAAAACCCAAGACCCAAATCCATTTCCACCTCACCCCCATTAGATTCTTTCCAAAACATCCACCTCACCCCCATTGGATTCTTTCCAAAACATCCACCTCACCCCCATTCTCTCACTCAATCACTCCCAATTTGTTTCCCACAACCAAATATATTCCATCAATTAAGAAAACATGTTTTGTTGAGTGGATGAGTGCCAAAATTCGGATCCAAGTGCTTGAGGGAATTTTGTGTATAAATAGAGAGGGTTGTTGTGTTGAAAAACCATCCAAGAATAGCTTGTTCATGTTAGTTTATCAAATTTAAGTTTTGTTGTAATGTTCTTCATGTTCTAGTTTCATTTACTAGGGTTTAGATGAAGCCCTAATCTCATTGGTATGTATTCATATCTTGTATCTTGTTCTTGAAAGTTTAGAATTGTTTAAAGATATAATTTAATCCAAGTTTTTCAACATCTTGCTCTCACAATGTATGCCATGTATCCATTGTAGTTAGAATATCTCTATGTTGATTATGCTACAACTCATGCTTAACCAAATATTGATCTTTAGATTAGTTGTGCTTAATTAGACAATTAATGCTTTGGAGAAATACTTTAGTTGTGATTAAATTATCCATTGGAGAAACACCTTAGTTATACGGTAGACTTGAATCTACTATAAGGACAAGAATAATATTACAAGTTGAATGCATATCATAGGTTATTAGTGGATTTGAATACCCTAGTATCCATATTATCATTGTTTACATATCTTGTTATTTGCATCTTTTACTTTTATTATTTCAGTCACTTGAAAATCATATCGTCGTATCGACAAAATCAAACCCCTTTTGGTTACTCTCTGAATCAGGATTTAGAATCAACTTCTACACTCTCCAAGTCTCTGTGGTTCGACCTGTGCTTGCCCTGTGTTGCTTGTCGACACTGTGCACTTGCAGTATACACAATAGTAGGTATCTTTCCGAGCCTACCAAGTTTTTGGCGCCGTTGTCGGGGACTCGGTAGTGGTGTAGTTCATTTTTCATCTCCTGGAAATGTTCACATATTACTGTTCAATATCACTATAGCATAATCACTGTAGCAGCGCAACTATTCACAGTCACTTTTACACTTATTTTTGTTATTTTTTTTTATTTTTGCTTTTGCTTTAAAACTTCGAAACCCTAACTACCTCTTTTGAGCTCAACAGGTGCCGGAGTAGCTGTTGTAATGGCGAAGCGAAAGGAAGCGAAAGAAGTTTTTATTTTAAATTAAAAAAAAAAAAAGTTTATTTTATTTATTTTTAGATTGTATTAGGATTCCTCCACTCTTGTAATTTTCTTTTTCTTTTGCACTTTATTTTGGACTTTGGACTTGGACATTCTTTTTTTATTTTTATTTTTAAACCCTACGGAAGGGTATTATTAAATATCAACTGTTTGCAGAGAAGGACGGTGATTACAATATCACCTCGGCCCCTCGGGTTCGTTCATGACATATGAGTCGTGGCCCGAGTCGACAACAACGGTTCATCCCCCGTCTGGAACGAGAGGTAAGTTTGTCGAAACACTCGCGAATCCCTTGTTAGCGAGTTACTGTATTCCTTCGTTTGCATATATGTTGAGGAATTGAATACGGCCGCTTTATTTTCCTAGTAAAGGGCAAGGACTGGCCATACAAGATAAGGGTTCGGATTTCATCACCGTTCTCTTCTTGCCCGCCTTAGGAAAACAATACCTAACGTGAACCTAAGAATTAAAATTTGAAATAAAACGAGACCTATAAGGTAACGAGCTTAGTAGGAGAGTCGTTCGAAAAATATTGGTTACTCTCTAAGCATACTTCGAAGTTCATGACGGTTTATGTAAATTGAATGCGTGACTGCGCCGCCTTGGAATGCGGTGAGGCCTTGGGTATCAAAGCTCATGCAGCTTCCCTCGCCTCTATTCAATTTACTTAAATTCGGATTGATTCCAGAGGAGTTTGCTCAGATTGTAACGAATTCCATTTCGAAGGATTAGAAGCTGGTCTAGAAAACAATCTAAGTGGAACCATCATGCTTTTTGTTTGCTAGAAATCAGTAGGTTTTATGTGGTAGAGTCATCCTTGTTTGCGATTGCATAGAACTTCCCTTCCGTTTATGATTTTTCTTCTTTTATTTTGTTTTTCTAATGTATGCCCGAGGTAATTAGAGAACGGGCTTGGAAAAAAAAAAAAAAAACAATAATGAAAAAAATAAATATTGGTATGTTTTCAGTGTGTACATCCCAATCTCTGCAACAAGCCTAGTGCTAGTTAGAGATCATGTCAGGATTCTGGTCTGCAGGTGGGGATGGAAACAAATCCATCAGAGAGCTTGCTTACGGGCATGCTTCACATTATAAAACTCCAACATACCATGATGTCAATAGTTATAGGGATTTTTATGGACATTTTCACAGTCCTGAGCATCAATACATGGACCCTAATAACTATTCAAACATGTATCATCCACCACAGGGTGAAAATGAACATCTTGATAGTGCCCAACCCTCACAGTCATCATTTTTGGATCAGTTAGAAGCTAAAATCACATCTTTAGAAATGCAATATGAAATCTATGCTTGTACCTTATGTGGAGGCTTAGGCCATCTTGCTGAGAATTGCTATATTTTGCATGATTTTAGGCAATCTAGAGAATATCATGAAAATTCAAAATATGAAATGCCAACAGATTACAAAGCTGATAGTCATTGGGACCATAATCAACCTTTCGAAGGTTGCGATCAGTATTTTATAGACCCTAATGACCATGCACACATGTATCATCCACCACAGTGGGAATTTGAACAATTTTGTACTTCTCAATATGTGGAGGAAAATCTCAGAAGCTTCGAACAAAATAATGCTAGGAGTGTATTGCATGATAAACCATATAGCATTGATTATGAATTTCCTACTGTTGAAGACTCTCCTTCCATTGAACAACTTAATGCATTTTTAAAAATGAATTTGATTCATTTACAAAATGTAGGAAAGGAGGAATTTCAGGATGAAATATTTGTTTGTCCTAATGAAATAAAATGTGAAAATAGTATGCCTAGTCTTACTTGTGTAGATGATATTGCATATGAACCTGTTTTAAATGAAGGGACTAGAAATACTATGATTTTAAATAAGGAAATGCATTTCTGTGATGATGATGATGATGTTATGTTAGAAGAATATGTTTTTACTGAAAATATTGTCGAACCTTTGAGTTCAGAGACATTAGGATTCTCTGCCTCGACCTTAATGAATGATGTTTCTTCTAGTGTTACATATACATGTGATGCTGATACTGATCTTGAGCCTGTGCAATTGTCCCGTGAACAAGATCATGACACATTTCTTGTGTATGACTTAGAAAATATTGAATCTCCTGTCGACACCAATGATACTATACATGAAAATAACTTTGATGTGTCTGATTCTCTGTCTAAGTCACAGTGTGAAGTTTCTTGTGATATTCCTATGCATGAAACTGAAGTTCTAGGGGATGATTGTGAACTGGAGCTTATTGATTTGTTTTATGAGCATGAGCATGATGTTGTACTTGTGTCTGACATAGGTAATGTTGAATCTCCTGTCAACACTAATGATCTTATGCATAAAAACATAATTGACGTTTCTGATTCTCTGCCTGGGTCACATTGTGATGTCTCTTTGGATTTGTCTATGCATGAGAATAAAACTTTGGATGAGCATGATACTTATTTGGGTCGTGATGGATTGTTCTATGAATGTGAGCATCTTTGCGACACTGGCAAATGATTTAGGAGTTATAGATGTGCCTACCTCCCTGCCCATGTCACAAACTGGTAATCTTGCACCCAACCTAGATTTGGTTTGTAAAGTTATTGTTAAACCTACTTTTCTAAGAGTACCTAATCTAGGATTGGAACTATGTGCCTCTCAAGTCCTCTTGGACTATTTTGCAGTTAAATATAATACCTTTGATGAGCCACAATTAGAGTTCACTCATGTCTCTCCATCCATCCCTGAAAAAATCCACTTTGAACTAGATCTTTTGCATGGTGCACCCCTGAAATTGTTAGATTTTGTACCCAAAAATATATCTATTGAAAAATCTAGGTTTGGGGGTAACTCATTCACATATGCAGTCTCACTTGCATTGCTGTCCTGTTATAATTGTGTAATTTGTTGATGTTTCCGCACTACGTCTTTTGGGTTGATCCTCAACTTTTTAGATTGTTGGTACATGGTGAGTCATCATTGTATAATCTAGTAGGTAAAATTTTGAATCTTGTTGATATATTTGTGTGCTAACCAAAAAAAATTTCTTGCGCTCATATTATTTGCTTTCAAAGCATTCATTCAATTATGGTTAGCACCACCCTTTCTGCATCGGGTAATCTCTTTCCTTTAAATCTTCTCTACCTTGTTCTCTTGATATGTGTTATTATCATCTTTTGAAACATTGAGGACAATGTTAGATTTAGGTTTGGGGTGTGTTTTGCATATAGAGTTTTTAGTCTTTTATTAAAAAAATCAAATTAGTCTTTTATTAAAAAAAAAAATCAAAAAAAAAAAAATCAAAAATTTTCTGATGACCAGCTGTGTAGCGGGTCTTTTGTAGGATTTTTTTTTTTTAGTCTTTTGCATTTTATTTGTTGTTGTTTTTAGGATGACCAGCTGTGGAGCGGATCTTTTGTATGTTTTTTTTTTCCTTTGTAGTCTTTTGCATTTTTTTTATGATTTGTGTAGCGGGTCTTTTGTAGGATCCTTTGTAGTCTTTTGCATTTTTTTTTCTTCTTTTCTATGACCAGCTGTGTAGCGGGTCTTTTGTAGGATTTTTTTTTGTAGTGTTTTGCATATAGATTTTTTTAGTCTTTTATTAAAAAATAAATAAATAAATAAATCAAAAAATCAAATTTTTTGTATGATGACCAGCTGTGTAGCGGGTATTGTGTTTGGTATCTGATGATCAGCTGTGTAGCGGGTCACTAAAAAAATTATGATCAACTGTGTAGAGGATCACTAAAAAAATATGATGATCAGCTGTGTAGCGGGTCTTAAAAAAAATGGTTACAAATTATCAAGGTTCTACGAAATTCCGAAGTTCATCATCTACAGTTGAAGACCGAAGACAAAGGCATTTCTATGGATGCTCTGATATTGGAGAAGGGTTTGTGGGTACTTCTTTGGTAGGCCCTCACGAGACTACAACTCGTCCACTAGGGACACCTAGGGGTTTAAAGGCTTAGTGCATACGCTAAATGCATTCGAGAGACCAGCGACAGTGGTATAGTTAGGATTTCTGGATTTTTGTTTCACTTGAGGACAAGTAAAATTCAGGTTTGGGGGTATATTTGATGAGTGCCAAATATTGCATATTCATACACCTTTTCATTGGCACTTAACTCATCTTTCGCGCTTCAAAGTCATATATTATCCCAAATTTGGCATTTTTACCATTTTCAAGAATAAATATTTGTATTAATTAATTTTGTGTTTTTAAGTACTAAATAAAGCTTGGAAGAATTGAGAAGACAAAAGAGAAGAAAGTTGGAAGCGTTGCAACCCGCTCGCGCATCAGTGACAACTTGTTTACAAATTCATGGGATTAAACAACCCATGATCCAAAACCCAAGACCCAAATCCATTTCCACCTCACCCCCATTGGATTCTTTCCAAAACATCCACCTCACCCCCATTGGATTCTTTCCAAAACATCCACCTCACCCCCATTCTCTCACTCAATCACTCCCAATTTGTTTCCCACAACCAAATATATTCCATCAATTAAGAAAACATGTTTTGTTGAGTGGATGAGTGCCAAAATTCGGATCCAAGTGCTTGAGGGAATTTTGTGTATAAATAGAGAGGGTTGTTGTGTTGAAAAACCATCCAAGAATAGCTTGTTCATGTTAGTTTATCAAATTTAAGTTTTGTTGTAATGTTCTTCATGTTCTAGTTTCATTTACTAGGGTTTAGATGAAGCCCTAATCTCATTGGTATGTATTCATATCTTGTATCTTGTTCTTGAAAGTTTAGAATTGTTTAAAGATATAATTTAATCCAAGTTTTTCAACATCTTGCTCTCACAATGTATGCCATGTATCCATTGTAGTTAGAATATCTCTATGTTGATTATGCTACAACTCATGCTTAACCAAATATTGATCTTTAGATTAGTTGTGCTTAATTAGACAATTAATGCTTTGGAGAAATACTTTAGTTGTGATTAAATTATCCATTGGAGAAACACCTTAGTTATACGGTAGACTTGAATCTACTATAAGGACAAGAATAATATTACAAGTTGAATGCATATCATAGGTTATTGGTGGATTTGAATACCCTAGTATCCATATTATCATTGTTTACATATCTTGTTATTTGCATCTTTTACTTTTATTATTTCGATCACTTGAAAATCATATCGTCGTATCGACAAAATCAAACCCCTTTTGGTTACTCTCTGAATCAGGATTTAGAATCAACTTCTACACTCTCCAAGTCTCTGTGGTTCGACCTGTGCTTGCCCTGTGTTGCTTGTCGACACTGTGCACTTGCAGTATACACAATAGTAGGTATCTTTCCGAGCCTACCAACCTACCTCGCGAGGACCCGATTTATTATATGTCCCAGCTGAAAAACGTTATTTGGTAAGTACAGCCCAAACAAAATCTCCAACTTCAAACTCAACATATAGGCGATGTGGATCAGCAACTGCTTTATATTTCGTCGAAGAAACTACCAAGTTCTGAGCAGTAGCATCATGAATCTCCTGCAGATTCTGAATTAAGGTTTCTGCCGTAGTATGTACGCGCTGGAAGTCAGAAACAGGTGCAAGATCAAGGGAAGAGCGAGGGTTAAACCCACATACAACTTGGAAAGGACTAAAACCGGTGCTCTTATGAGTAGCCCTATTGAATGCAAACTCCGCTTGAAACAAATGTTGATCCCACTGTTTAGTATGCGAACCGACCAAGCTACGAAGTAAGTTTCCAAGAGAACGGTTTACCACCTCTGTTTTCCCATCCGTTTGGGGATGGTAAGCGCTGCTGAAGTTCAAATTTGAATGCAACCGTTTCCACAAACATCTCCAGAAATGACTTAGAAACTTAGAATCACGGTCGGACACAATAGATTCATGAAGACCGTGAAGGCGATAAACATTTCTGAAAAATAAAAAAGCCACATTTACCGCATCTGTAGTATTTTTGCAAGCTACAAAATGAGCCATCTTTGAGAATCTATCAACAATTACAAAGATAGAATCCATTCCTTGTTGAGTGCGAGGCAAACCCATAACAAAATCCATGCTAATATCAGTCCACATCTTGGATGGAATGGGTAAGGGCATGTACAAACCGGCATTAGTAGCTGACCCCTTGGAAACTTGGCAGATGTGACAACGAGCTACATAACGTTGCACTTCTTTGAACATTCTTGGCCAAAAATAGGAAGCCGAAATTAGATGAAAGGTTTTTTCTCGACCAAAATGGCCCTCACCATGTAGTTCTTGAATGATTTTAAGACGCTAACTACAGTCAGGTACGCATAATTGACAACCCTTGAAAAGGAAACCATCAAGAAGAATGAACTTGGAACTTTTTCCTGATTCGATAGCGTCCAAAACAGGAAAAAAATATGGATCATCCCGGTATAATTCAATAAAAGAATCAAACCCAAGCACATGACTGCGAAGAGAGGTCAAAAAACTCCGACGACGACTTAAACCATCAACCACACGGTTTTGAACCCCAGCCTTATGTTTAAGCACAAAAGTAAAATCCTGCAAATAATTTGACCCCTTAACCTGTCAAGCATTCATTTTGTCTTGATTGCCAATATATTTTAGAGCATCATGATCTGTGAACAAAAAAAAACTACGAATGGATCAAATAATGTCTCCAATGCTTGAGTGTTTGGATGATAGCATAAAATTCCAACTCATAAGTGTTATAGTTACGTTTAGCTCCATAAAATTTCTCACTAAAAAACGCAACTGGTTTTCGTGTTTGACTTAAGACAGCACCAATACCCACCTTAGAAGTATCAATATGAAACTCAAATGGTAACGAAAAATTGGGTAAGGCTAAGATAAAGGCAGAGTATAATTTTTCCTTAAGCAATTCGAAGCTTGCAGTAGCGGAGTCTGTCCAAGAAAACTTAGCATTCTTCATACAATGGGTGATTGCAGCTGCGATAGTACTAAAATGGGGAATAAATCTTCTATAAAAAGAGGCAAACCCGTGAAAACTTCTGGCCTCATGTACTGTTTGAGGACACGACCATGTACGAACAACATCAGCTTTAGAACCATCTACTGAAATACCATCCTTGGAGATGACGTATCCGAGAAACAATATGTGATCTGTACAAAATACACACTTTTTCGTAGCAACATAAAAATGTTGTTGCCGTAAGATTAATAAGACTTCTCGAAGATGAGATAAAAGAGAATCCAAGTCAGTACTATAAACCAGAATGTCATCGAAATAAATGACAACAAACTTACCAAAAAATGGTTTCAAGATTTCATTCATTACTCGCATAAAAGTACTCGGAGCATTGGAAAGACCGAACGGCATTACTAACCATTCATAAAGACCTTCTCTAGTCTTAAAAGTTGTTTCCCGCTCATCACCTGGACGAATACGAATTTGATGGTATCCGCTTCGCAAATCCAGTTTACTAAAAACAGTGGCACCATACAATTGGTCCAGTAAATCATCCAAACTTGGAATAGGAAAGCGATATTTTACCATAATCTTATTAATATCACGACTATCTATGCATATCCGCCAAGTACCATCTTCTTAGGAATGAGTAAAGCCGGAACAACACATGGACTTAGACTCTCCCTAATAAGACCCTTATCCAATAGTTCCCTAACCTGACGTTGGAGTTCAATATGCTCTTTAGGACTCATATGATAGTGTGGACGATAAGGAAGAACCGATCCTGGTACAAAATCAATTCGATGTTGGATAGCTCGAGAAGGAGGTAACCCATTTGGAAGGTTTGTAGGAAAAATGTCTGCAAAATCCGATAATAAACCTTGGACACAAGGAGGAACCACCACATCATTTCAATATTCTCGAGAAAGACCAGATAATAAAAACACCATATCAGCATCTAACATTTCATATTCAAAATTAAGCAAAGAAAGTAAATTTGAAGCGAAAGTAGATATAGTTTTTAGAACTGATTCTTTTGCAGAGACTAGAGTAATGCGTGTCGTATTAAAAGTGAAAGAATAAGTATTCTTTTTACCATCGTGAGTCACATCCCTATCATATTGCCATGTTCGGCCTAACAACAGATGACAAGCATCCATTACCACGACATCACACCAAACACTATCTTTATACAAAGATCCAATGGAAAACTTGACAAGACATCGTTTGGATATAGTTACCTCTGACCCTTTGCTAAGCAAGTGGAGTGAATAAGGATGAGGATGCTTTTCAGTTGGAAGCTTCCACTTACGAACTGCTTCTTTCCGACACGACATTTTCATAACTACCCGAGTCAATTATCATACGACAAATCTTACTATCAATGGTGTAAGTTATCTGAAAAATATTCTTTCGTAACCACGACTCATCACCATCAATTTTTGGAGTCAAAAAATAACGACGAAGAACCATTAAGCATTCGCCTTGATCTCTAGGCAGAAATACTTCATTTAGCTCAACCTCATCAGCGTCAGAAAAAGAATCATCATTTGTATCAACTTCTACTAGTAATGCTTTACTAGGTTTACCGGCTTTACGATAGTCATTCGCAAAATGACCCGGATCTCCACAACAATAACACTTCGTACCAGATTTCAGTGGCATACTAACACTCTGTTGTGCGGAAGCATTTTGTGAAGGGACAATGGGAGTACGGTTAAATGCCGCAGTAACATTCTTACGGGAGAATTGTTTTTCCAAACGCAAAGCACGCTGATGGGCTTCAGAAACAGAAAAATAATCAAATAAATTAAGCGTGTCTTGAAAAGTTTGGTGCAAACCTCCTATATAGAGGTAGACAAGTTTCTCTTCAGGTTCCATAATTCCCGAACGAGTAACCAAATCATCAAATTCTTTCGTATACTTGTCAATTGAACGAGAACCTTGGAGAATATTTTGAAGACGAATTTACAACTCTCGAGTATAGTTAAAAGGTAAAAACGTTGTACACATACAATTTTCAGTCCTTGCCCAATATGAAATAGGTGGTTTACCTTGTTGAAGTGCGTGATGCTTTCAATTGCCGCTACCAAACAACAACATCCCTTCCTCGAAAGCGGGCAGTAATAAGAGGAACCAAACGAGCTGCAGGTACCCTCTTAAACTCAAGCACTTCTTCCACGGTAGAAAACCAGTCGATACAATCTTCTGGCGTCAATCCACTACCATGAAACTCAGGAATCTCGTCACGGAATGCTGATTCCCAACTTCTAGAGTCACGTTCACGATGCAAGTTCTCCCTTACACGCTCAGCAAAGGGATTTTCTGTATCATCATCATCAGTTCCTTCGGTGTTTGATTCATCCGTAGGAAGACGATGACGCTCATGTCGTTGCAGCAAAGTAGCTACTTGACCGGCGAGTTTCTCAACCGCACGTGAGAGTTCATCGTACCTAGTTCTCTCAATTACCTCATAAACCAAAACTTCGCGAGGACCACCACGACCTCTGCCACGAACCATGATTGAAGGATCGATACCCAATCTGAATACCAAATGGTGTAGGATGTTAGTATAGAAACGAATTGAACATATCACTTTGATAGAAACTTCTCTTCTGGAAGTAAATTTTATTAATCTCAAATCAACTACTCTCAAAGAAACATCACAGCCTTTTTAAAGACTTTTGGAAACAAAAGTTTTATCCTAGAAAATAAAGCTACAGATATTTAAAAATCAATGCAAATACTGAGAATATCTGTACATGCTATAAGCAGCAACATATTTCTTATTTCCTAACTAAGATAGCCAAAGACAACCAAAAATAATATCAACTGGCCATAAATGTTTCTTCCATAGGACCGTAAGAGTTGATTTGTCAACGACGACGAGTATGCCCCTCCCTTTCCTCTAGGTGTGTTTCTGGCATATTGTGTACTACATCAACAACCCAGCCCAGCACGTGACTTAGCCCAGCACGACACGTTAGTTAAATGAGACGTGCTGGGTTTGACTAATTGGCACAGTAGCTCAGCACAACATGCCGCACGACACAGCACAGCACAGCTCGTTAAGAAAGCACGTCATAATATGTATAAAATACAACAAAACATGGCACAATACATCACATTTTGTGTATATTTCAATAAAAAGCCTTTATTCTAGCCAATTGTTGACATTTTATCACTATTTTCATAATAATACATATAATACCTAAATATTTGGAAAATAGAAAATAAATGTGCCTGGCACAGCATAACACGTTTATTTTTCTGGCACAGCCCAGCCCAGCATGCCTTCCAGCACAACATGTTATAATCTTCGGCACATCACGGTACATAACACGCCAAGCACGTGATTTCGTGGATTGTGCTGTACTGGCCTGACACGTTTTACACCTCTAAGAGGGAGTGTTATCGTGACAAAGTTTTTTGGGATCCCTATAAGAGTTGCTGTAAAGTTTTTTAAGAGAATCAAAAATGGCAAAAGGTTTTTCCATCACCAATAATCTTTCCAAGGTCTTTCTTATAATCCTGATAATAATGGTATCTTCTCCGGGTAAGTATACATGTATATATAGCTCCATTATACATCGTAAGATTATCCGATCCATTTATATTTGATTTTGTCTGATAATTTCTGATATTTTGGGAGAAGGCACGCAAGGATTTGTAGGAGATATCTTTGATGCCTTATTTGGAAGAGATTCGCCTCGGCCGCCGCCGGTAATAGTCCAGCCTCAACTAATTCACTATCCCTGTGTGCCAGGTGTCATTGGCGATCATTATTATGCGCACCCGCAAGTGGTAACGCCAGGTGTTGTTGTCGATCCATACTATGGGAAAGCGCATGTCGTAACGGCAGGTGCCATTAACAAACAATACGGCTGTAATTAACTCCAAATGGCGTCCACCTTGGTCTTTTACTATATAATGTTGTTTTTGTACTTGTGTTTTCCAATTCGGAGTTGCCAGCAATTTCGTGACTGATTTTACAAGAGCCATTTCCAAATGAGATCTGATTTATTATATACATAGTTTCAGGAGAAAATACTCTGTTGTGGTTAAAAGCTGTATCAAGCTTGAATTCTAGAGCTTCTGGCTCCACCGAGAATATTTAGACTAATAGGAGCTTCTGGCCCCACCGAGAATATTTAGACCAATAGGAAACCTTTGTTTTTTCACCCAACAAATATTTCCACCGACGTACACACCACAAATATTTCCTAATAGAAACTTGTGTCTATATCATCACACATAATTTTACCTCTGCAACAAAACCCTAACCACCGATAAAAAAGCCTAACGGGATCAATAGGGTTTAGTAAAAAATCGATCTTGGTTCAAATTACCTTGGTCTCGATGGGATTCTTCTTTTTGGTCGCCAAAGGTTTAGGTATACATAAGCCTCCAAGGTTTGATCCTTATCATTTTTTTATCGATTTATATATATAAAACGCTTCATAATTTTTATTAGACTCAAGCTTTTGTAGTGTGTAGACAAAATTTGTGGTTGGTTCTTATCTTCAAAAGAAGGTCACCCGTAACCTATTTCTTCTCCTTGGCATCTCCATTTATGTTTACTTCTATTGGTTGTTAGTGTTCAGAATCGTGGAGCGCCCGAAGAACTTTGTTTATAAATTGAAGGTGACTGAGGGAATAGATGTAATGGGTACACTAAATGCTTGCTTAATTTTTCCCTGTGAATGGTGCTAACTCCTTGGTGATGCAATGTCAACTGCATATTTAGTTTTAGTTTCGTTAAATAGAATGTTATAATAACCGAATTAGGTTATACACCGTTGGTGGTGATAAGAGCCCTTTTAACTGCAACGTCAGCATATTTATTATGTTTTCATCCGAAGAAGAAGTTCAAGAATAGAATTTAAAACCTCATCGATTTTACAAAATTATCTGCTACCGTTCCTCCAGGTAATTGGATTATATAATTCAAGAAATTGAACTTCCATTCATTTTTCTGTTTATATAGAGTATTATTTATTATATAATAATTTCCTATCCTTGCCTAAATATCATGCCCTAACAAGTTGCAATTCTGCTAACGACGATGTTTGCGACTGACCAGTGTCAGTACTGGTATATCACGGGATGATCACCATTTTCCAGTGCATTTTATGGAAAAGCTTAAGAAAGTTGTTGCACCTTAAGGTAATGCCTATTGTGTATTTTTTTTATTTATTTTTGGGTGGAGAGGTGGGGGGTGTTAGATATTTTGTCTGTTGAATTACTTATGCCACTACACAACATAAAAACCTATAGGATTCGATCCAAAGGCTTCTCTGTGGGTTGTGGGCTTATGAGCTTGATTGTTATAATTGGTCCTCACCAAGTCTACCATGTATTTTTTGTATTTAAATGCGAACTGTGAGATATTGGAACACTTAAAATGTTGCTCCTGTAACCAATGTTATTCAGTGTGGCATCTGTTTGTGCAACCAGTTACAAATGCAGGTTCGCATGATGATGTGTATCTTAGCTAGACTGTTAATTACTGGATTCTTCTCAGTGTATGATGCAGATGCATCTGTGTAGATGGCATGTCGTTCTTATAAAGAAGTTGATAGGTTTCTAGCTGAAGTTAGCATTGGAAATGGTTCACTAGATGTTGCATTTTCTGCGACGAGTTTGCAAGATCAATTATCCATGTTAGAAGGGTATTTGTGGTAAGACATTGCAAAGGCTTTTTTTGTTTTTTGGTAATATCTTTGGATGCATTTTGGTAAACGCTTTTCTTTTGGTACGAATGCTAAAAGTTAGATACCAACTACTGTCTTCAAATTTTTCTTATTTGAAGGTGTGAGAGATAATTACAGAAGTGAAATGAGAAGAGAAAAAGAGTTTGTTGGGTATGGGAAAGCAAAATTACCGTTGAAACTGTTACAGGTCGGTGTGTAACATAGAATTCGGTCGTGCTATCAGTGTTGTGTATATATGCATATATGAAACACGTTGTCAAATACACTCTTTTTGTTATTTCGTTATGCTATAAATCTTTTGATTATTTAAAATTTTATTTGCTTATTATATTTAGCATTTTTCCTATTACCTATTTTCTTTACAAAACAACTAGGCCCATGCAGAGCACGGGCGTAACACCTAGTCAATTTTATAATTCTCTATTACGTACAAAAGGGGGTTACGTTGTGATGACTCATTTCCGTGGAGAGGTGGATGTTGTGTTATTACGATGGAAGAGTGAATCAAATGGTCATCTTATATTGTGCACCTTTTTGTGGGACATTTCTCAGGGGAGTTTTACGATAGAAAAGTAAAATGAGCTAATTAAACATTAATCAATAACCTTGTTGTACAAGACCCTGGGTACAAGTTAACAAAACCCTTGACAAATATCATTTGATAAACTTAAGAAAACTTTTCCAAGTGTGGTGTGGATCAACTTCATTTCGTTGCGAATCCTGCCCCGTAACAAATTAAGAAGCAATGCAATGAGAACAGATATTAAAGTTACTCTTGTGGGCATTCTTCCTCCATCTTTTCTCAGCACCATAGCTTCATAAATAGGCAAAGAAACCAAAATTTCTTCCAATTTTGCATCCATAAATATCACCTTCACAACAGGGGGCGGAGCCAATGTATAGCATGGGTGTGCAATTGCACACCCTTGCTCGCCCAAAATATCCACTGGCTCATGGTTTCGTAAGCCCAAAATAAGAAAAAAAACTGAATATTGCACTCCCTATTAAAAGAATCCAAGTAAATTTTGTACCCCTATTGAAAACTCAAGTAAATTTTGCACACCTCTTTTCAAATCTTGGCTCCGCCCCTGCTTCACAATACCAAAACTAAATGAAACTAAACTGATCAATGCGAGTGTTGATAAGCTCACGAAAAATGGCGATTCTACTCCTAAGTCAAATATTTCTTGGTCGTGTCGATGACTTTGCTTGTAAGGCTGAAGTCTGGACCTAAGATACCGATTTGGTTCAGTGCGAATTCTATAAATGAAAAGCTATAACATCTTGCTCCTGGAATCAATCACATTCTTTGCTCGTTCCACCATTCTTGTACTTATCTATTTAGACGGAGGGGCATAGTGCCAATGAAATGAACGGCCAACCTAGCTAGTCAATTCTTTGGACATTTTTACCATGGATAAAAATAATCCTTCCACAAGCGAATTAATTAAATAAACAATTAATGCAATTCCTTAAATCCAAATAGTTAAATTCCCCGTGGGTACGCGCGCGCCAAAATGTTTCTTTAGAAATGAACGTGCCCGCACAATTTCCAAGTCCTTACGTACGGTGTGATAGAAAAGGCAAAATCTATCTTTAGATACGAACGTGCCCGCACACTGACTGAGAACAAGTGCTTCTGATATAAATATGAGCAAGTGCTTTTTATTTAAATGTAGTTTGAAATTCAGTCTGTCAATCAAGCATGCACGTCTCTCGCCATGAAAACTGGTTCAAGTTTATTGGGTAGTGCTTTTTGTATGTTATAAATAGAAGAATTGTTGTGCACAGAAATCTCATCAATTGGGAGTGTTATTGTGACAAAGTTTTTCTTTTGGTGATCCATAAGAGTTTCAGTTAAGTTTTTTAAGAGAACCAGAAATGGCAGAAGGTTTTTCCACCACCAAGATTTTCTCTCAGGTCTTTCTTATAATCCTGATGATAATGATATCTTCTGCTGGTAAGTATACATAAAGCTCCATTTATACATCATATGATTATCTAGTCCATTTTGTTTATTTTATATTTATTTTATTATTTTGATTAGAGATTAATACATCAGTCATGTTCATTGTTAATATGAACCAAAAATTTAGACGGGACCCGAGCAATAAGACGTGCTCCAATCTTCTTCTTTTTTTGAATAACTATTCATAACCTATGAAAAATAAAATCTTCCACTTTGACATTTGCATGATGACTAGCCATCCAATTTTCCAATTTTTTCAAAAAATCAATTGTACCTCCACTTAACCATGTTCATTGTCCATTTTTATTTCGGAAAACGGATCATATGACCAGAATCCATAAAGTGTGGGAGTAATGGACTTGTAAAATATAGGTTTGGGTGAAAAAGACATTAGAAAAATTAGTCATTTATACCCTTTAATTCAACCTTTATTCTTTACCATATCATTTTCTCTCTCCTATTTATTTCTTCACTTTAATATAAAATTAATCATGAGAAATGTCTTAACTTCCAAAATATAAGTCATAAAATTTACATTTTTGGAAAGAACTTGAAAATCTCTACAAAATAAGATCCATTGTTGATATGAAATTTGAAAATAAATAAATAAATTTAAACGAGGTCGTCAATACATTTTGCACCCAGGTGCAACCTGGCTAAAATTTATTACATATAGAAGATGCATTATGCACCCAGGTGTAACTTGGCCAAAATTTATTTTCTATAAGAATATGCATTATGCACCTAGATGCAACCTGGCCAAAACATTTTTCATATAAGAATTAAAAAAAATATGCATTATGCGCTCGGGTGCACCAGGCAAAAACCTATTTCTACTGAGAATATGCATTATGCACTCAGGTGCATCTTGTGTATTTCTTGGATAAATATAAGCTTATACTAAAAATCATCAACAATATATTATACACAACCAAAATCACTAGTTCATGATCTCGAGCAATAAATCTAGCATCATTAAAACCACATTCACCATTAAACATTAACCAAAAACAAATATTATATAATAAAAATAAGAGGAATTACAAAAAATGCTAAAAAAATACACATTATGCACCGGGGTGCATCTGGGCTAAAACCTAGTTTTCTGTCAGGATATGCATGATGCACTCGGGTGTATCTTGTGCACTTTGTGTGTAAATTTAGGTTTGCCATGGTAATCACGTGCAATGTAATAAACACAATCAAGTCCATGATGCACTCAAGTACATGTTGTATATTTCGTGGATAAAAATACGTTTCCGTTGTCTAAAAATCCCCTTAAACAACCGGTAGCAGTAGCAATTTCATTACCTTACTTTGTGGGGCTAATTCCATTAGTTTTCTTAGCCATCTTAATTGAGCACCTGTGCAAAATATGTGTAAATGGGATTATTGCAAGTAAGAGATAAGAATTTGCATCATCCACTAAATATATATAATTTACGATGCTCTTTTACCAAAATCAAATAAATTACGGTAAAAAATGTTGTGAGATGGCACATCAAGCTCTTCAAAATCTCTTGATCTATTTTTGATTTCTAACTTCCAAGCCTTGATATATCTCCTTTTCCTGCATAGATTAATTTATGATCCACTATAATTAAAATAGTATTAGTTGGTGAATTGGAGTAAACAATAGCCGGAAGAAAGCCAATGGAAATACAATTACTAAACCAAAATCTCGCATTTTTTTCTTCTTTTCCGTCTTCTTTAATTTGACTTCCAATCTCCTTATTAGACTATCCACCATCACGATGAACATTGACAGTAGAAATTTAATAAAAAAACACCTATTTTTGTATAGAAGAAAGAAAACAAAATTGGTTGTCGCAAATCAATGGTTTGGAATCAAGTCAAAAGTTGTATTTGGGTCACTGTAAAAGGTGATTAAATGAGTGGTGGTTACAGTGATAGTAACGAAGAAGGAGATCGTCGCGGCGAAGAAGAGGAAAAAATCTTAGTAGTTCCGTAAAATAAAAGGGTAATTTAGTCAGTTGAACTTATTAGAAAACATAATTTTGAGTTAAATAGTCGGATTGGGATATTTAAACAGGATCTTTTAGAGTTTAGGATTGTAGAACAATGACCATAGTTTGCTTATCTTTTGATAATTTCTAATATTTTGGGTGAAGGCACGCAAGGATTTATTGGAAATATCTTTGATAATATATTTGGAAGAGAGAACCCGCCGGCGCCGGTGCAAGTAGTAGTCCCCTCTCAACCAATTCTCTATGCCTCTCCTTGTAAGCCAGGTGTCGTTCCAGGTGCGTATCCTCATGGGGTAGCGCCAGGCGTCGTTGTCGGTCTTAATTATCCTTACCATGCGCAAACACATGTCGTAACGCCAGGTGTCAATAACAATAACGGCTGTAATTAACTCCAAATGGCAGCCACCTTAGTGACTGAGGTGGGAGGTTAAAAGATTTGAAGACGTCTATAAGTTGTAACTACCCCTCCATTTTTTGGAAGAAAAATATCATTTTCCAGAATCCAAAGCAAGATTTGAAGACGTCTATAAGTGGTATAATGTTTTTTTTTTTATTTTTTTGTCGTGTTTTCCAATTCAAAGTTTCCCGCAATCCCGTGACTGGTTTCACAAGAGCCATTTCTAAATGAGATCTGAGTTTTCAACTTTATAATTCTCATTTGCCTTTTGGTGTATGGTTTGTTTGTTATTTTTTTTTGGTTCTTGTTCTTTTGTTTTCTCTTTTGGGTAATCTTTGGACCGATTATATTTATTGGGTTGAGAGATTATATTTATTGGGTAGATGATAGTATTTTGATATGTAAAAAGTAATTTATGTTTCTGTAAACTAACTATGTTTTTGTAAATGAGAAGTAGTATTACAAAATTATGTTTCGTAAACTTATTTAAAGTACTTATTTTTCAATAAATTTTTTTTACTTTTGACCGGCAACAATTTAGGCTAAGGTGTCTCGAGGATTGAACCTTAACTTAGTTTTCACTAAAAATAATTTCTCATTTGCATATAAAAAAGTAGGTTATGTTGTGATAATAGACTCATTTCCGTAGAAAAGTAGGTTGTTATATTTTTTTAACAAAGAAGAGAAGTAGGTTGTTATGTTATTACGATAGAAGAGCAAATCAAACGTCACACTAGAGACAAGGTCGACTTCGACACCATGCCAAGTAAAGTATCCAGGATCATCTACTAGGTTTGCCTTATTTTTTCTGCTTTGGATCATATTTGATCCTTTTAGGGGGCCTTGCGCTTTAGCCATATGTCCAGGTTTTCCACAGTTAAAAAAGCCGCCTTTGATGGTGTGCTTAGTGACACCACCCTTAGGATTAAAATTGTTACCTCTCGGGGGTTTTCGACGTCTGCTACGTCTATTACCAATTTTGCTGGATTCTCCAGAGTTTTCTTTGAAGCAGCTTTATCATCCAAAACATGAGCTTTGTAGGTCATGTTTTTGCTCAGCAACATGCTCTTGTCCTTGCTGCACATAAGCTCCTCAACCTGGATCTTTTTGCCAAGCTCCACCATGGTGATTTCACGAGTCTTGTGTCGCAGCCTCCTCTTGTATTTGCTCCATGAGGGTGGAAGCTTTTCAATCACAGCCGATACTTGTAGAGCTTCATCAAAAGTCATGCCTTCAGCAAGAATCTCACTGATGAGGAGTTGAAGTTCAACGAACTGTTCTACCACAGGCTTTTCGTCAGTCATCTTGTATTCTAAGAACTTAGCCATCAAGGAAACTTCAAGATGATATTTTTCTTTCTAGAGCTTCCCATAAATCAAAAGCATTAAAATCTTCTTTTGCATTATAGAAGTCATACAAGGAATCATCAAGACAATTAAGAATATGATTCTTGCACAAATAATTCTTCCTATTCCACCTGTCCAATTTATCTTCATTACCACGGCGATGAAGTTTTCTCGATGGTTTTTCTAAAGCATATCCATCTAACCTTTGGTCATTTAGGAAGAATAGCATTTTAGACTGCCATCTCTTAAAGTCCTTACCACTGAACTTTGGTGGTTTTTATACGGTATTTTTTCCCATGTTCTTACAGCAAATACAATATCACAATATTACAATATTACAATCAGGCAAGCTATTACCTTTAGATTGTTGAAATAAGTTACAATTTCGTATGCAACTGAGAAATAATACTTTGATTACACGATAATAGTAACAAACAACTCAAGAAACATGAGAAAAATACTTAACACTCCGATGTGTTATTGTTATACAGGAGATGCATGATGATGATAGTATTTAAAATAGGCACGTATAGCTAAAGGTAATAATTCTCCGAGATGCTATAACAATTAACAAATTACCTCCAGGATACAATTGTTTTCCTATTCAAGGCAAGTACACAACATTTTTAAAGTATGTAATACCCTTTTGTGAGACAACGTATTACCTTGCAAAGCTAGCTAATTAAACACTAATCAATCACCTTATTGTTAATCTAAATGTACATTATGTTCGACAAATATCATTTGATAAACTTCATAAGTTCTTTCCAAGTGTGGCGCGGATCAACTTCATTTGATTGATTAAAATAAAACATTGAATCCTGCCCTAATTAAACACTAATAACAAAGTTAATCTAAATGTACAATGCAATGAGAACAGATAACAAAGAAGCAATGCAATGAGAACAGATATTAAAGTTACTCTTGTAGGCATTCTTCCTCCATCTTTTCTCAGCGCCATAGCTTCATAAATAGGCAAAGAATTTACCGACACAAATCCACTTAAAAACAGCTGAACCAACATTTCTTCCAATTTTCCATCCATAAATATCACCTTGACAATCCCAAGACTGAAGGAAATTAAACTGATCAATGCAAATATTGATAAGCTCACAAAAAATGGCGATTCTACTCCAAAATCGAATATCTCTTGGTCGTATCTTTTTTGTTGTTCATTGTCGATTACTTTGCTTGTAAGGCTGAAATCTGGAGCTGAGATACCGATTTGGTTAAGTGTGAATTCTATAAATGAAAAACTGTAACATGTTGCTCCTCTGATCAACCACATTCTTTGTTCATTCCACCATTTCTTGAAATTTATGTTGTACCCATAATAACTCTCGATAAGATCTTGAATATATGTTGCTGAAAAGAGGTACGCGTACAGATAAAACCATTGATCAGAGGCCTGCATCCAATGTATTAGCAATCCATTAATAAGCGTTCCGGAAACATGCCATTATCGTTAGTAATGCTAAATAAAACATGTTACGTTATTTCCATGTGTAACTAATGTCTAAATACCCATTGTATAAATGGTAAACGAATGATGCAGTAGATAGAGATGACTACCTTGGGGAACAAATATATGTCGCGTATGAGGCAAAGCTGCGGAAGAAGACCATATATGATAATAGGGATAGCCCATACAGGCCAAAAT
This sequence comes from Papaver bracteatum, assembly GCA_023529315.1. Classification (NCBI taxonomy): domain Eukaryota; kingdom Viridiplantae; phylum Streptophyta; class Magnoliopsida; order Ranunculales; family Papaveraceae; genus Papaver; species Papaver bracteatum. The sequence continues at coordinate 58,024 of JAJJWX010005067.1, forward strand.
GCATAAAAACCATACGCCATACCCATAAGTAGAGAACGGTTTCTGGTACCAAATGTGAAGGGGCAATACTTTGAGAACCCTACCTCAATCAATCCAACTGACCATCGTTTCACTTGAATTAATGAATCGTTTAAGCTGATTGGGAAATCTCCAAGAAATGCTGGAGTCTTTGGGTTGCAAAATACTGATCGCCATCCTTCACATTGCATGCGATAACCCGTAAAAAAATCTTCAACCAAGGATCCGTATCTGAAACCCAAAGTTATTCCCCAGTTTGTTCCTTGTTCATAGTTGCAATCTGCAACCTTATTAGCTGCTTCCAAAATTAGTCTTGAACTTATTGTTTTTCTATCCAAACCACTTTCATCGCCGTTGAATCCAGGGAATATGTTTACATTTGATTGTGATGGACCGCCATAAAATGCTTTTCGGTTGACGAAAGGGCCAGTGCCGACATAATTCGTAGTGCCAATTCCGTCTAACCCTTCTGGATTTATTATAAACGGCCTTGTAACCTCATTGTTATATATGTCAGTTGGATTAATCCCTCTGTATCGTTGAGGAAATTGAACAAAAGCAGTTTTTGAGCCTTCTATTGGGTCTAGTAGATGGCATAGTGCTAGACGTGGAGCTTGAGGATTATTGCAGTACATGTCGCAATCAAGGCTGAGAACTACCGGTGCGCTAGTCATTATCGCCGATACACGTATCTTCAGCAAATTTATCAAGAAATAATATCAGCCAAAAAATATATATGCTAACAGATGTTGTTGTTGCTAACATAGTTTCATTTTTCTTACCAATGCATTCAGTGCACCCGCCTTGAATTTGTGGTGAATATGTTTACTTTTTTCTCGAGAAAGGTAGATTAAATTGGGTAGGGGTGTCCCTGAGACATCAACATCCTTAAGGCTTTCCATGAGCACCTAATGAAAACTTCATTTCATTAGGTCACACTAACAAAGTGATTACTAAACATATTTTACATGGTGAAGAATCTGAAAATTACCTGAATGACAGTAGGATGATTTTGGCGAGTAAATCCATCATTTACTTTCCATTGAATGAAAAATTGACGCTCCTTTTCATTATCGATCATATCATCATCTACAAAACCTTGTTCCATAACATGCTCTACCTTCCTTGTCATTTCCTCGTATAACGTCTGGCGAAGAAAGAAATGATAGCCGAAATTAGAAACTTCTATGACGTGAAAAAACATATTTGTAGCTCTTAATTAGAATCCCAAAAGTATATTAAACAAAATAAGCTGGTTTCATATACAAATTACCCATAAAACCATTTTGTTATTTTGAAATAAAGGAAATAAATACATAGTCAACCAAAAGTTATGTTGATTAAGAGCAAGAGCAACAATTTTTACCATTTTCATGCTCATAACTACTTTGCACATACCCATGAATACACCAAAAGTGGAATCAGATGAGAGCTTGTGAGAGAGGGGTGGAATCCATACTAAACCCACCCCTGTTAAACTGCAGAGTCATTAGGTTCCTCCTCTTTTCTCTCTCTGGGTACACACGGCGGGATCCAACCCACAATGAGGGTATCACTTCCGATCTTAGCATTTCTTGCATGTGGGACCCTAGTTTGGATCCAAATATAAGCAGGACTTGGTATTATTTGACCACTGGTCAGGTTCTCGTGGAGGTTCTTATTTAGGGCCACTCCTATAGTGGGGAGATGCTACGCCTACCGACGATTTCTCCCGTAAAATTTATCCCGAGGGAAATATAATGGACGGTTATGGTTCTCCCCGCCTATAGTGTGTTTTATTAAAAAGATCGTGAATAAGACATGTTATGACAAGTTGACACCACCCAGTTTCCTATCTCACAGAAATCTTATTCGAAGGGACAACAAGCTAGCAAATCCTATCAATTATCAGTAATATAAAAAAAATATTATGGTGGAACAACTCCCTAATATGATTGCCCGACTGCTAAATCATGGAGTAAAAGTTTCACTTTTGTCACAAATCATGACCAATTTATAAAATTTGCAATAAAGAGAAATATATATAAAGTGAGAGAGATTTGACCTTCATTTTTTGAAACTCCTCTAGAGAATCAAGCTGAATATGATCAGAATCATGCTGGTTGAAAACCACTTTAGGACATCTCTTACTCAGATTATGCTTCCTGCAAAACGGCAGCCATTCTCTGGCAAACTTAGCTCCTTGCATCAACGCAAACAGAGTCATTTGAGATCCTCCATCATCAGAAACAAACGCAGATATCTTATCCGAAGGGTAGTCGAATGCTAATACAGATAAAGCTGTATTCACAACATCCATCGGAGGTTCTTTATATGGATCGGCTGTACAGATGAATACATCTAGCGCGGGAAGATCCTCTTCTTTTACAAGTTTTGATAGATTCTCCGGGTAAACTTTTCTACGTATTGGACGCCATCGAAATGCTTGAGATGTAACCCACATGAAAGACAGAACTAAATCAGAAATCAACAGTAAGATTGATGGAAATAAATGATTTGAATGGAATATGAGTTTAGTAAGATGATGATAAAGAAGAGCTATGATTCCACATAGGTAGATGAACATGAATACACGAGTTGGTTTTGTCCTTGGATGAACTTCATAACTATTCAGTGGATAAACAGAGTTTTTCTCTCCTCTGTTTTCCATTCGCTCACTCCCCCGCTAACTCTGTTTTCCTCTAATCTGTTTCAAATCTACTCTACTCTCTCGATTGATCGACACTTATTTATTAAATCTCTTTGAAGATGAATTTCAGATCGATTTGGATACGGTAGGTGTGGGCCAGAATGAAAATGAAACAATAGTATTTGTCTTTAAGTGCAGTGTGAGCTTACCGAGGTCCCAGAATTAGTTATTATATGATGATGTCGGAATCCTAGTTAGCAATTCGGGGTAGGGAAACGTTTGGAACGGGATATGTACGAGTATTATATGGATTCATAAAAATCAAATTCGGTCAAAAAAATCGGTCAACAATTCGTGATTCGGCAGTAGTACGGAACGGCATACGTACGTGTATAATTCGATTTACTAGTTTGAGTTCGGTACTGAAAATACGGTACATATTAAATAATTAAAAAATAATATTTATAGTGGAATATCCGTTATTTAGGTTTAAATGGTATGTATATGAAATGTAGTAGGTTATAATCACCAACCGATGACTAGATCAGTGGTTCAATGCCTAACTAAGGAGATGGAGGTCTTGATATCGAATGTCACCACACGAAATTTCTGTTTCTTTGTTTCTTCTCTTAATAAAGAGGAAATGGGTCGAGTTACGTTGGTGGATCCAAAGAATAAATTCGACGAATTTATGGGCCGTTTGATTCGCGGATCCGTATAATTCGTGATTTATCCGGGAACTCCACAAAACACGCATATTGAGTACGGGAATTCAGTTACACGGGCATATAATTTTGTCCCGATTAATACGGTAAAATTCGCGAATGATTCGGCGAATTACTAACTAGGGTCCGAATCCGAAAATGGTATTTGCAGTAGGTACGTACATTTTTTATATTTGGGGCAACAGGGACCCATGTAGTAAATCATTTAGTAATGAGTTTGATTAGTGAATTACAGTATAGGAACGTGGAGTTGGTAGGTGGCGATTTTGGCCCCTTCTAGGCCACCTGATGCTGGTTTTTTATCTTCTGTCTCGTACCACGTTCTTCCATCTCTGTTTCCGAAAAAAAATAAAAAATGTTGTTATCAATTTTTTATTTTAACCGATAATTACAGATGTGTAGGGAATAGTATCTAAGATTAGTGTGATAAATCTAAGATAGATAATTAATCTTGCAAGAGACATTTCTAGATTAGTTTGGATTTATGACTCATTTGCGTCTACAAATAGGTTACGTTGTGATTTGCCGTTTAGTTAATTTGACAGCTTATTCGAAAAGGCAAGTAATTTAACACTAAAGTGCGAACACGTTTGTGTCCTATGAGAGCGCTTGTCCCCTCAATTGGACAATTTTTACTAGGGCATTACGTACAATCATGAATCACAAGCATTTCAGGAAACCTTGAGCGGCATTTTCTGTGAGTGTTTAACGTCTTCTGGTATAGGAGCACAAATCACCCTACAAAAACCTCTTCGCATGATAATAAATAGTAGATGTTGTCATACGATCATACCACTGTACCGAGGTACTTTGTTAGCATAATGACTAGAACAATAATGGTTTTAGTATTTAGGACGACCAGGAACAAATGCCAAATGGTACTTCAGCTCTCTAAGGACTGAGGAGCCATGATGGCCCCACCCCCCAACTGTTTTTCCAGACTCACTGTTATTGTTGTTTGAAGAATTAAGATAAACAACCATCACCTTTTATAATGCAAAACTAGTATAACATGCATGCGCGATGTGCCTGCCATTCCTTTAAAAAAAAATCGAACTCTTCATTCAATAAATTTAAATCCATAATCTGTTTATACAAAAATGGCACTTTAAGTTTCTCTCTGCAACAAAAGAATAAATCACAAATATCTAAAATGGATAACTTTAGTTTCTCTCTAGTAATAAATACATTAAGCTCCTTCTAATTGCCACCTAATAATTCGTTTCCGTCCATAATCTTTTAAGTCATAAAGATTCCTGCATGTTTCACAAATAATAACTAAGTCATCTTTTTACATTAAATGAGACCACCAAAGTACAGTTAGTAGTATGTATGACTTATAGAGCAGAAGAGAGTGAGTATGCACAAAAGAAATGTCTACGTCTTCCCATTCTCATGTTCGAGCTTGCTCTGGAATTTTGGGACTTCCATAGTATGGAATTCTAGTTCCTTATTGTGGTTGAGCTTTCCTTGTGATTTTAGAGCTACGAAATGGAATACTTAGCCCGCCCTACCATATTAACAACACTTCATGTTTACAGAAAGACTCCCCTATTGACAGAATTTTATGTCATTATAGTAGTTGGTATAAACAATTCAGTTAGGAATAAAGTAATCAAGACATTTTATCCCACAGATGAGAAGAGGGTCTAATAATATTATGACAGGGTGAATTTTCCTGGAATAAGAAACATGATTTTTTAACCCATAATTGTGAATTTCTACACCTAACGTATCAAAACATCATTAACTTTTCTCCTAGGAATTTTCGCAAATATTTGGCACTCAATCTGATAATTAGATTCCTAAGCATTTCAACATACAACTACATTTTACAAATTAAATGTCTTACGAGGGAAATGTTGAAATCATGAAAATCATTAGGAAAACACAGTTGAAGCTGAACTCGATTAAAGTGGATAATCTTGTACATGTCTCAAAAACAGAGATAGTTGTATAATCAGAAATGCTACTCAACTCCCTCTTTTCCACCTCCCTCCAATCTAAACCACACATCTGAATTTGGATTCACTTTCAGGTACTAGTGGGGTTCACCATTCCCCTAATGTGTGATTTAGATTGGTGGGAGGTGGAAAAGAGGGAGTCAAATAGTACCGCCATTGTATAAAAGAAAACAAAAATATTTTATGTTAGATAGAAAACAGAGATAGTCGGATAAACCTGTACATCACCTCATCAAAGATATTGGTATAATTGAAATCTCAAAAACATATTCAAATGAGCAAGCAAACTCATTAATTGAAATCATTGTCTCTCACACAAGTCTCAAATGTTTCTCTTCTTTTCTCTCTACTTTTATGACACCCATAGATGTTTTGAGGGTAATTAGGCCGACCGAGCGAAGAGAGGGAGGACTCTATATATGGTGACTTTATGTTAATATGGGACATGATTATTTTTTTCCAATTTGACAAAAAAGATTAGATTTGGTGTAATGCCCTTGAAACCTCTAAAAAAAAAATTAATAGGAAATTTGATTTTATTGAAATATTAAGAAACTGTAAAATTGTTTTGGTCACTTGAAATCAGAGTATTGATCCAAGTAGGCTAGTTAAATTGCCATTTTACTAAAGCTAGTTGAGTTTTTTCAAAATTTAGCTAGGCTATTTGCATCTCTATGGATGTAGCTACATTTCCAATGTTCAAAATCTGCTAAATGTAAAGAATGTCTCCAATTATATTACTGGTTGTCCATTTTAATTACTGAGGCTGGGTTTTCCTGGATATCTTTAACAACGTTCAAGCAGTCCATGTAAGGAACCGCAAGCTCGTCAACGCTATTAGACTAGTCAAGAGACGTTTTAGTCGTTAATGACTCGATTAGTGTAACTCAAACATTAATTAGTAGGAATTAGTCTAACAACGATTTAGATACGAAATTAGTATCGCTGGACAGATCTAGAAAAGTTACGCGGAATGGACTACTCGAACGTGTCATTCGGACATCGGACGAAGAGTATATCTGTTATGTTAAATGAAGGATAAATTGGTCATTTCACATTAAAGTGTTAACAAGGCAACCGACTTTTCTTCTCAGGGAACCCTTAGTGGATAACTCAAAAGCAAATCGATAAGGGAGAGGAATTTCTATTTTCTCTTTCATTTTATTTCCTTCTCTTTTCTTCTTTTTCTTATTATTCTTTTTCTTCTGCTGCTTCCTTTCTCTGTTCTTTCTCACTGGTGTTTCTACGAGAGATTTGTGAGTTGTGAGTGAGACTTAAATGGTGAAAATCAATTGATGAAGATGTCTAGATGATGGAGAAGATTATATGGTATTTAGGTTTATAACAGAGTATTCGGGGTGAATATGAGAGTATCAAGATTAGGGTTTATGGAGATGATTTAGGTTCTGAAGATTTAAGGGAGGAAATTAGAGTTATGGTTATATGGAGATTCATGGGTAGATGTTTGATTGAAGTTTTGAAGTCGAATCGATGATGATTCGAAGAATTATGGTTTGGAAGAAGAACTCAGAAAATGATTAGAAGATGAAATCGATGTTCTAGGATGTTGTTATGAGATAGGTTTGAATTGAATTGGAGTTTTAAGTTTAAGAACAATCTCAATTTGGTAGTTGGGGTTGTGTTTCTGTTTGACTGAAGATTTTGGGAATTAGCTGTGATGAACTGTGGATTAGGGGTTAGATGGTGGTAAGCTGAGATAAATTAATCTTAAGAAAGGGGTTGATTTCAATGGTGAGAGTCTTTTGAGGTAATTACTTCTTAGTGTCTCAGTAAATCTTTTTAATTTCATTTAAATGAATTGTGTGAACTATGGATGTTTATGAAGATATATTGAAACTGAGATTGTGATAACTATAAAATGATTTGATGTTGTTGAAGTTTTAGGATGAATGAGTGGACCTGAGATGGAGCTGTTATTAATGGATATGTGTATGTCTGTGTTGAGTAAGGTTGGTTGAGTGGTCTGAAACTGATGAGACATAAGTTAGTGTTGGTGTTAGCTAAAGTTAGTGATATTTCAGTTCTTATAAGATGATGGTTCGAATGATTGGGTAGCGGTTGTGTAAGTTACAGGATGTGGAAGTAATGATGTTGGTGTTTGGTATTTGAATGCATGGGTTGTGGATGAAAGAATTGTTGGTGTTGTACTAGTAATGACCGAATTGGAATTGTAACTGAAGTGTGGCAGTATTACTGGAGTTGCAGCTGCATTTCAACTGTATCTATGGTTGCAGATGTTGGGAGTTAAGTTCATAGTGAGCTGAATTAATGGGATTGCAGCTGAGGTTGCAGTTGAAGCAAACTGAGTTAATGGAAGTGGTAATGGGATTGCAGCTAAGGATGTATGGGTTAAAGTTGGAGTTGTTGGTGGTGACAATGAAGAGATGACAGAGATGTTGGTGTTTCAGAGAAGTGTTTACAAGTTGAATGTAATTAGGATTTGAACTGTGTATGGATTGAAGATAGTTATATCTTGAGTTACATAGAATTGGGTTGAAACATAAATGGAAATGATTGGTGGTGGAGGTATGTTGTATCAGTTAGTGATTTAGGAATGAAGTTGTTCATGGCTGGTTTGGAGTTAGTAATGGAACTGAGTTTGACTTAGTTTGGTGGGTGTGTAGTTGTCATTGAGATATTGTAAGTGATGATGTTGTAATTCATGGAAACATCCTGAGATGTGTAGTAAGTGATGATGATTGCAAGGAATAGCTAATAACTCCAGTAGAGGCTTGCAATTGATGTATCAGGTAAGCTATGTTGTCTTGTAAATCAAATTAGAGTTTGTGTATTTAATGTTGGGTGTTGTTCCCTGTAAGGTTGTTGAAAGGTGATAGAACTGAGGTGTAATGAGGCAAGCCTGAATTCAGGTTAGTAGTGATTATGAAGTTTTTTTTGAGTTTTGATTTATGAATTAGAATGATTGAACTGTTGTTATTTAGTTAAGGGTTATAAGAATGCTTGTACTAGAGTTTTTGGAGCTAGAGTGATGCACCCTTATGGTGCAATAGTACCCTTGGCTTATGCACTGCCCTGTATCAGTTCATCTAGTCAGCTAGCTGACTTATCTTAATGAACCTGTCTGACTCAGTATCTAACTGAGTCGAATCAGGTTGAATCGGTTTTGACCCACTGAGTCATTAGTCTTGACTCGTTGACCATTGACCCTGGACACTAACTTGACCTGGACGTTGAATGTTAGTTGACCATTGACCGTTAGTTTGACAATTAGTGATTGTTAGTTGACTTTAATGGACTTGGGCTTAGGGTAGTTTTCTTAGTTAGATGTTTTGGACCTATCGTGGTCCGAATTAGACTTTGACTTCTTCTACAAAGTTGTAGATATTCGTAAGACCCAATTAATGGACTATAAAACCAACCTAATTGAATTAGTAGACCTTGGATATGCTAAAGACAGATGAAGAAAAGGTCTAGAGCCATAAATGGGCTTAGAACCATTAGATAAACTTGTATGATTCTTGTATGAGCCATTTTGGCTAGTTTCTTAGACTTCTTGTGTGATTAACGGTTAGTATTAACAACGATCGATTCAAAGGATGAACCAGTGGATCGTGGATCTCGAGTTAGGCGTGGCTTGTCATCAAAAGAGGTGGGAATACATTTGACACTTTTGTAATCATTATTATTATTTTATAAAAGTTTATTCTTAACAAACTCATGCATTGTCTGTCCCTGCATTCCATGCTTTTTTAAAAATGCATTATGATAATCCTTTTGATTCTATGAATCTTTCAACGATTTGGAAAGGACTTGTAATGTTTTGTTGTTAATATGAATTGTTATGGGAAATGAGAATTTTCACTTGTGGTATATAGGATACGCTCCATCACATTTATACCTACTTTAATTCAGCTTTTATTGTTTAGAGTTGGTCACCATGGTCTTGGTGGCATCCATAGCTATGTAGGTGTGAATTGCCGGTATTTAGGGGTTCACAACCATATTAGTAAATTGTTTGACGAAGGAGTTTGTTCCATATACATGTATGATTATTTCGGTGACTTAGTCATTGTTTAATGTTTCGGAAAAACACGTATTGTTTTACAACTCTTTCCTATGATTACTTAGAAGTTAAATGTTAATTATTCCCACTTCAGTTTCTGTGACAGATCAGAGTTGCGCAGCGAAAGCTTTCAAGGGTTGACTTCGCTAGTTGATTAACTTCTGTTATATTTATTATGTTGTATATTTTATTTTAAAAACCAAATGACTATTATATATGTATCATTTGAGTGAAGATCTTATACATATATTTCTGAGAGGGGTTAGTTTTGGGTCAAGTTTTATAGCAGATTTCTTAGTTGCTTGTTTAAGTAATTAATTTAGATTTTAGTGCCTCTATATTTAGTTTATCTCTTGGATTAGTCAGCTGTTATCTTAGGGGGCGCTACAGTCCCCTTATAGATGAATCCTTCTTATCCCTTTTTCCTTAGCCCATGTAACTGTTGCTAGAGCTTCTAATGCCTCAGATTGTTCTGCATCTATTGCCCTGATGGGAGAGCATCACACTCCATTGCATTGACCTGCAAAATTTCTCACTATTAGTCCAATTCCAGAAGAGACAGAGCAGTCAATAAAGGAGGTATTGAAATTAATCTTTTCCATAGTAGGTATAGGAGGCTTCCAGTTATGTCTAACAGGAGCAATGCCGTTTTTGAGATTACTGTTATTATTAAGAGAATTATGCCAATCTTCCATATGAGAAAAAATATTATCAATAGTATGAGAAACATTGATTTGTGCATTATCAAAAAAAAAATGAGCATCTGATTTTCCAGATATACCATGTTATAAAACAAGTATACTCAAAATTCCTGGAATCAATCTGAAACCCATTATTACCTGCATTAAGAACATTACAAAGCCAGTCATGTAAATTATGAGAGCAGATTGAAGGATAAAGATTACTATTTATCCTACTCCAAATATCAGCAGCCACAGGACATTCAATAAAAAGATGTTGGAATGATTCAATGCTATTATCACACAAAGGGAAAGAAATACTCTTATGCTTAGTTATTCTAGCTAACTTGTCCTTAGTAGATAGACATTTCCACATAAAATGTTGTATCCTAGGGGGCAGTTTAAGTTTCCAAAAATCCTTCCAATTTATTGCCATATTATTTCTAGATGGACTTGAAAAATCGGGGGTCTAACAACCACGTCCAATATTTCGATTAGCAATCTGTATGGACAAGTCCGAGTTACTTTCTAGAGAATCAACTAGACAGTCAGACTCAATCAATAGAAAATATCTCAAGGAGTTATTATCTCAATCTCTCAATTTGATTTACTCAAGCAAATACAATCTGTGAGTCTTAATCAAAGAGAGATAACTTGGATGGTGCCAAAGACCAATATCCAAGTGTCAATCAATTTAAATCAACAACCAATAAGGTCGGATATTCTAATTGATTGAACAACGCACAACCTGTATTATTTCAATTATATAACAAAATATAATGCGGAAAATAAATAACACAGACACCAGAATTTTGTTAACGAGGAAACCGTAAATGCAGAAAAACCCCGGGACCTAGTGCAGATTAAACATACATTGTATTAAGACGCTACAGACACTAGCCTACTGCAAATTAACTTCGGTCTGGACTGTAGTTAAACCCCAACCAATCTCACACTGATTCAAGGTACAATTATGCTCCTACACCTATGACCCCAGTAGGATACTGCGCACTTGATTCCCTTAGATGATCTCACCCACAAACAATAGTTGCCACGACCCAAAGTCGAAGGCTTTAATAAACAAATCTATATCATACATAAAAGTCTACAGTAATAGATAAATTCGTCTCCCACGAATAAACCAATGAGTTTTGTTCCGTCTTTTGATAAATCAAGGTGAACAGGAACCAATCAATAAAACCAGACTTATATTCCCGAAGAACAACTCAGTTTTACCAATCACCTCACAATAGTCTTAATCGACGCAGCGAAAAAAGATAATGTGGGATCACAAACGATGAGACGAAGATGTTTGTGATTACTTTTATATATTGCCTATCAGAGATAGAAATCTTAATCCAATTGTTACAATTGTACTCGTATGATATAAACATCAAGATCAGATCACACAACTACAAGAAAAGTAGTATCGGTCTGGCTTCACAATCCTAATGAAGTCTTTAAGTCGTTAACCTGGATTTAGAAGAAGAAAACCAAAGGTTAAAGGAGAATCGACTCTAGCTTAGCATAACTAGTATCACACAGAATGTGTGGGGATTAGGTTTCCTAGTTGCTAGAGTTCTCCCTTATATAGTCTTCAAATCAGGGTTTGCAATCAATGTTAGTTAGATTCAAGCTAATATTTATCAACCGTTATATCAAAAACTTATCTTGCCATACACACATGTACTAGAATATTTTAGGTTCATGTAACCAAACTTGTACATTAGTTGGTTCAACACTAGTTAACCAAATGGTTATCCAAATGATAACTTCCATATCAACCGTATTCTTCTTTACCATAACTAGTACAAATGAATCAAATGAACTAGTTATAGAATTGTTCAATTTCAAGGAAATCTCATGTACTACACAAGACACAATCGAAGCAAAAATGATGTGATTCACTCGAGTCGATTCATGAACTATAAATCCATGGTTTGTAATAGCATTCCTTAGTTTATTAAGATAAGTTCACAAACATCGTTTTTAGAGATAACCTACTCAAGTTCGCTGACTTAAATTCCCGGACGGAGTTCACAAACTCCAGCAGAAATTATCGGGTTCGAGAACTACGCCAGTTCGCGGACTGAGTTTGTATGTTGAGTTCGCGGAATGAGCTCACTGATAGGTGTAGAATACACCGTATTTACTATCTAGATTTTATGCTTTCTTTGCTATTTTTCGTGTAAATTATGTATCTTATGTTTTGTGTATTTAGGTACTTTGGAGTTGTTTGGAGAAAAAGAAGAAGAAACATGGCAAAAGAGCAAGAGGCGGATTGTGTCTCACTATTTGCTTTTATTTCTTCATCCCTGTCTGAAAAGTATGTCGTCTTTAGTGATGCGATTTCTGTCTGAAAAGCACGACAACTTTAGTGATGATTCTCATTGAAGAGAAGAAGTATATTTGAGATGCAAGAGGCGGCTGCAGCTGGTGGAAGAGCATTCATTTGGAGCATAAAGGGGCATAATCGTAAATTCCATGGAGAAAGCTATCGGGAGCCGAACCAGGGTTAAGGGACAACTCTTTTGAAAGAGCACTAAAAACAGGCCAGCTGATTGCTAAGGGATGGCCATCTGCTATAGGGTATCCATTGTGGTGTCCCCTTAGTCAGTAGTGGGATACCGTTATCCATCTCCAAGTTATAACCCTAAATTTGAGAGTCCTTTCTCATTCATTCAATCATTATGTCTGAAATTGAGAGACGGGAGGAAAGAGGCGCTGTCAAGGGATGAAATCAAGAGAGATCGAGAAAAGATGGCGGCATTAGAAATTCAGAGAGATTGGGGGGAGTGAAATAACTGTTGCTGGTGATCTGAGGTTGGAAGAAGGTTACAAGGGAGAATCAGGGTTCGATGTGTGCAATGGAATGGAAAATAGAAGGGATTTTGCTGTAGGTTTTCTGTTGCATATTGAGAAGAAAATGAAGATGGTTTGAGGTTGAACTGATGTTTACAGGCCATGGGTTTGCTGTTGATTTGGAAGCAGTGACATGGTGTTTGAATTCAAGACAGATTTGGGTTATTGATGGATTCAAGGGTGCAACGAGTTAGAAGAGGAATTCATGCTGAGCAGACAAGAAAATGGGTGTTGGTGGTTGTTCATTTGAATGGTTCAGGTGGAATGGATGATGCGTCAAGAATTAAACTTAGATGAATGTTATGTTGCAGTGGCAGGTTTGCAGACAAGGCGTTTGTGTAAATGCCTGAAGATGTGGTTCATGAGAAATGAAAAATCTGGTGACACAGGAAGCTGGAACTGATGTTGTGGCCAAGGAGTTGTATTGAGGATGATGAGCAGCTGGCCTTGAAGCAATTGCAGGTGATGTTTCTGCCATGGATTTAGATGGATTGCTGCTGTGATGGATTGCAAAGCTGTAGGATGGAAAGTAATGGGTATTGGAGGAGTTACAAGGGATGTTCTGGTGGTTACCTGCAGCAGATGGTTGTTATGATGGTTTGAGCAGTGGTTGTAGCCAAGCACAATGCAGTGGTGGTACAAGGTTATGGAATTGTCAGAGGCAGGAGTTGAATGTACAGCTGCAGCTGTGAATGAACTTGAAATGCTATGATGTTGTGAGTTGGGTTTTGATTGTGAGAACTCAGATTGACTCGAGAATTCAGGGAAGAGAAAATGGGTTCTGTGTTGGAGGATACATGCAGATGGTACAGACTGGTGGTTGTAATGGAATGGATTTGCAGCTGTGGTTGAGCAGCTATGAGACTGAGCTGAGTTTCAATTGTAACTGGTGGTCTGATGCTGTAGTTAACAAGGTTCAGTGCCTGGGAAAGTAAAGGAGATGTTGGATCAGGGTATGAAGTTGAGTAGTGTTGGTCCTGTTATTCGCAGGCACGAAGATATAGATGGAACTGATGCAATTGAGAATATATTTGGTTTAACAGCAAGTGGAGGAGCTCGAAATGGTAGCTGCAAGGTAGTTGAACTGAATTGCAGAATGAAGCAAAGGTGGTTGCTGTCGATTGTTGCATTGCAGCTCAGATTGTGTATTGGAAGTCAAGAGGTTGCAGCTGCAGTTTGAGAGTGCTGCCATGGAACTGAAGCTGTGATGTTGTTGCTTTGTGTGGTTGTGTTGTGCTTTGCGAGCATCTTTTGTAGGGGACAAGAAAGGGACTTGGTGGTACAAATTGATGTTGAGCTGTAGGAGGCCTTGGAACTGGTGATTGAATATGTAGCTTGGTGTAACTGCAGCCAAGCCATGGTTGTGGTAATTTATTAATGGAGCAGCTGTTCCAGTTAAGAATGGAAGCTGAGATACTTGATGTTGAAGTTATTTTTTGATGAAGAAGACTTTACTGAGCAGTTAAGGGAGATGTTGGTGACTTGGTTGAAGGGCCAAGATGGCTGCAACATTACGCACAGCCAAGATGGCTGGCCAGATTTATTGGGAACAATGGGAGTATACAACAAGTGCAGGCCAGTGCAAACGTGTTGGCCTGGCCACTCAGCCCAGTCAGGCGAGTTTGACCGAGCTGACTCAGTAATTTGACTCGATGACTAACGGAAGACTGTCAGGTCAACGGTTAACCTTAACAGAGCCCGTTACGGAATATTCCGTCGAATATTCCTCCGACGTACAAAATTTTCAGGTGACCAGCGGCGATTTTCCGACGTCGCATTCCGGCCAAAAAACCAGTTTTCCAGCAACCACTTTTGGGACATATTTTCTACATGGGTTTCTCTCACACGTGGGCTTGGTGGATTTTCAACTAATGGACTTTGAAGACAAAACCTATTTTTGGAAGGAGAAAAAGCTATAAAAAGGAAGTTTTCTACACAATTTAAGAGATAACGTTTTATTCTATTCTTGGAGCTTTTGCAGAGAACTACAACTAGGGTTTGCTTTCTTTTATGTTTCATCTATTTTATTTGAATATTATGATGATGAACTCCATGAATATGAGTAGCTAAATACTAATATTGGTTATGGGATAAAAGTTGATTTCTTCAAGCATGTTATTCGATTCTATGAATTAGTTTTGTCTCAATTTTATTGTTTATGATTCATTGTTTTTATTATCATATGATTTGAATGCTAGTTTGGTTGAGTCCGGAATCAATTGGATTTGTTTTCATCTCTATAGCTATATTAGGGTTTTCAATACGTAAAAGTTGTTATCTCTGATTTCTAGTAGCATCTTGTGGTTAATACTTGTAGTGATACATCTTTTTAATCGCATATGAATCATAACCTTTGTTAAAATGAATTAGTGCTTTTACACGTTTGTTTGCATTGATTAGTCTTATTTCATAGAACTTATTGCTCTTAGGGAGTTAAATCTAATTGTGCTTTTACACTTTAGGTTGCTTTTTAAGAAGATTTCACGATAGCATCTTTTAATGTTGTTTGTGATAAAATCAGGAAATAAACGGGATACTCTTGCGATCAAGATATTCTAGGACTTTTGATAATTGAGAGATTAAATACCAATTCTAATCATAGATGAAAAATACATGTTTGTGAATGATACTATCCCTTGACCAATATCTTCTCCTTATTAATTATTCCAACTATTTACTTTGCTTTATTTAGTATTATTACTTTGATAAAAACAAAAACACACCTTGGGTTATTTGGTTACATAAGAATCTGAAAATTGCATAACAACAATCGCCTCTCTGTGGATACAAACTCTTTCTTATCGAATACTATATTTATAATTAGTGAAGTGAGGAAGTGAATTATTTTTGACGCATACGACACGCATCAAATTTTGGCGCCGTTGCCGGGGAGGCATTCGGCTTGTTATCTAGTTTTTAGTTTCTTTTTATTATTTTTCTGCTTGCATACTCGTGTTTCATTTTTTGTCTTGTTTCTCACTTGTTTGCGAGAATTGTTTTTCAGGTACCTAATCTCTGGCTTCTAAAGATTGGAATTATCCAAGGTGCGGGATAGCTACTCGAAAGGGCACAATACTCCAACCAAGTCAAGGCACAACGGAAGAACACAACTTGGAAGTATAACACGAAGCTCTTCGGCAAGAAGGAGAGGAAGTAGAACACGATATTCCTTTTGAAGAAGAAGGAGAAGGAGAAGAAGCAATGGGTGACGCTGCAAATCGTACACTCAAGGACTTGGCTTCGCACAAGATGGATACACAGTGAGGTTGTATTCAAACCGACTCTACTTTTGAGATAAAGCCGGGATTGCTTAGAGACCAAAGTTCCATGGCATGGTGAATGAAGATCCAAACAAACATCTTATGGACTTCCACACCATTGTCACGGCTATGCTTCCAGCGAATATGGAGCCCGATGGTGCTATGTTGAAGGTTTTACGATTCTCTTTGGCGGATAGTGCTAAGGATTGGTCATACTACTTGCCTTCCGGGAGAGTTACAACTTGGAATGGGCTCAAGAAACTCTTTCTAGAGAGATATTTTCCTGCATCTAAGGCTACTCAAATTCGCAATGATATTTGCGGAATGAAGAAAAATGTCGGAGAATCGTTATATGATTGTTGGGAACGATACAGGAGGTTGGTGGCAAGCTGTCCTCATCACCAATTTAGTGACGCCATGATCATCCAATACTTCTATGAAGGACTCCAATCAAGTTATAGGAATCTTATCGACGCAGCGGGTGGTGGTTCACTAGTGAGCAAGACGGTGGCACAAGCTAGAGAGTTGATTGAAAACATGGCAACAAATTCTCAACAATTCTTGAGTCGTGGTTCGGATGTGCTTCTTCGGCGAGTCAATGAAGTGAGCGAGGTGGAGGAACTTTGTCAACAAATGGGAAACATCACAGCAATGCTACAACAAGTTTCAGCCGCGGTGATACCAAGTTCTCATGGGTATGAAGACGTCAATGATCAAGCTAATGAGGTTTTTAGAAATCAGCCAAGACGGTATGATCCTTATTCCAATACTTACAATCCGGGATGGAGAGATCACCCCAATTTTAGCTATGCGAACAAGAAAGGAGCTGTTCAACAACCTACTTTCAACAATTCGGGTGGATTTCAACCTCAACAACAACAATTCCAGCTGCGTCAACAATTTCAGCAACCACAACAATCAATGCAAAATCAAGGTTCCGATATCGATGCAAAGCTTCAAACAATGATGCAAGGCATTTCTTCTATGTTTAAAGATAGCCAAAAAGAAACCAAGAGTGCGATCAAGGAGTTGCAGACACAAATGGGTTCTATGGCTACTGAGTTGAACCAATTGAAGGCACAAAATAGTGGGAAACTCCCTTCTCAACCTATTAACCCAAAAGAGGGTGTGAATGCAATTACATTGAGAAGTGGTACACAACTTGTGCCACCCGAAGTTGCTGATTCGGGCAAGGTGGAAGCACCAAAGGAACCTGTTTTGGAGGAGAAGAATGAGGATTCTCCCCAAACTTCTGAGGTACCTATTCCTAACTCTAAAACTCCTATTCCTACTTATGTTCCTCCTTTACCTTTTCCTCGCAGATTTGAAAATTCTAAGATGGAGGCACTAGAAAAGGAGATTTTAGACGTTCTTAAGAAGATTCATGTGAACATACCACTCATTGATGCTATAAAGCAAGTTCCAAAGTATGCAAAAGTGTTGAAGGACTTGTGTACCAATAAGTAAAGGCTCAAAGGTAATGAAGTGCTTAGTGTGGGGGAGAATGCTTCGGCGATCTTACAACACAAACTACCACTGAAATGCAAAGACCCGGGTAGCTTTGATATTCCCGTAAAAATTGGTAACACTACATTTGACAAAGCAATGTTAGACTTAGGTGCATCCGTTAATGTTATGCCTGTATCTATGTATAAGTCACTTGATTTAGGTCCTCTCAAAAAGGCTGAAATTGTGTTGCAATTAGCCGATCGATCTAATGTTTACCTAATGGGTATTGTTGAGGATGTTCTTGTGCAGGTTAATCAACTAGTATTTCCAGCAGATTTTTGTGTCTTAGAGATGGATGAAGGTTCACCAGACTCATCTCTTCCATTGCTACTTGGGTGTCCCTTCATGAAAATGGCGAAGACCATTATTAATGTGGATAAGGGAACGCTAACTATGGAGTTTGATGGAGAAGTAATACGTTTCAACATTTTCGAGACAATGAGATATCCTAGTGATGTCCACTCTTGCTTCTCCGTTGATGTTATGGATACTTTGGCACAACAAATGTTTGAATTGAATGGTGAAGATGCTTTGGAAACCGTTCTAACTACATCCATTGATAATGGTGTAGAGTGTGGTAATGAGGTCAAAGAAGCCCTTGGTGATCTCAACTCACTACAAGGATGCCCGGAAACTCATAATATCTCTTTTATTTCTTTACCATGCAGTGATGAAAAACTTTTACCCTCTATTGTTAAATCTCCAAAGTTAGAATTGAAACCTCTTCCTAGTCACTTAAAGTACTTGTACTTGGGTGACAATGAAGAGTTACATGTGATTGTTTCTAACGAGCTTAGTGAATTACAGGAGCAAAAACTTCTAAGGGTGCTAAGGAAGCACAAGACGGCCATAGGATGGACAATTGCCGATATCAAGGGTATAAGCCCTGCCGTTTGTATGAACAAAATCCGTTTGGAGGACGATGCAAAGCCTACAAGGGAAGCGCAACGTCGTTTGAACCCCCCTATGATGGAAGTTGTGAAAAAGGAGATACTCAAGCTTTTGGAAGTGGGTGTTATCTACCCCATATCCGATAGAAATTGGGTGAGCCCGGTACAAGTTGTACCAAAGAAATCAGGGGTGACCGTGGTGGAGAATGATGAGAATGAACTTGTCCCAACTCGTGTGCAAACCGGTTGGAGGGTTTGTATTGATTATAGGAAATTGAATGCCACTACTAGAAAAGATCACTTTCCATTACCTTTTATTGATCAAATGCTTGAACGTTTAGCTGGACACTCTTATTATTGCTTTCTTGATGGCTATTCAGGTTATAATCAGATTGTGATAGCACCGGAGGATCAAGAGAAAACCATTTTCACTTGTCCTTTTGGTACTTTTCCTTATCGAATGATTCATTTTGGCTTGTGCAATGCTCCAGCTACTTTTCAAAGGTGTATGGTAAGTATATTTTCAGAATATGTTGAAAACATAATCGAAGTATTCATGGACGACTTTAGTGTCTTTGGTGATTCATTTGACCTTTGTTTGAACAATTTGTCACTAATCCTTGAACGATGTGTTGAAACAAATCTTGTGCTTAATTGGGAGAAGTGCCATTTTATGGTAACTCATGGCATAGTTTTAGGCCATATAGTATCTTCTAAAGGCTTGGAAGTTGATAAATATAAGATAGACCTTATTCGTGCTCTAACCCCTCCCACTACGGTGAGGGAGATACGCTCTTTTTTTGGTCATGCAGGTTTTTATCGTAGATTCATCAAGGATTTTTCCAAGATAGCATCACCACTTTGTACCTTATTGCAAAAAGATGTGGTTTTTAACTTTGATGAGAAGTGTATGGCGGCATTCAATCGTTTGAAAGAACTTTTGATTTCAGCCCCTATCATTAAACCACCGGATTGGAGCAAGCCTTTTGAGCTCATGTGTGATGCAAGTGACTATGCGGTTGGTGCGGTGCTTGGGCAGCGTGTGGGGAAGATACCTCATGCAATTTATTATGCTTCTAGAACGTTAAATGAAGCCCAACAAAACTACACTACCACTGAAAAAGAGTTATTAGCTATTGTTTTTGCTTTGGAAAAGTTTTGCTCTTATCTAATTGGTACAAAAGTTGTTGTCTTTTCAGATCATGCAGCACTTAGGTACTTGCTTACAAAGAAAGAGGCGAAACTGAGGCTTATACGATGGATTTTACTCTTGCAAGAGTTTGATATTGAAATCAAAGACAAGAAAGGAATTGAGAACACCGTTGTGGATCATTTGAGCCGTCTTGCTGTGGACAAGGAAGCTATCCCGTTGCGTGAAAGTTTCCCGGATGAGCAACTATTCTCAATTGCATTTGGAGAACCATGGTATGCGGATATTGTGAACTACTTGGTCACTAAACAAATCCCAAAGAACTTGTTTCATGCTGAGAGGGACAAACTTAGAAGGTTAGGAAATCAATATATATGGGATGATCCATACTTATGGAAACATGGCAGCGACCAAGTCATAAGAAGGTGCGTTCCCGAATCTGAATTTAACTCTATCTTGTCTTTTTGTCACTCCTATGCTTGCGGAGGACATTTTGGGAGTAAAAGAACAGCTCACAAGGTACTTGAAAGCGGTTTTTATTGGCCAACTTTATTTAAGGATGCACATATATTTTTCACAACTTGTGATAGGTGCCAAAGAACAAGCAATCTAGGTGCCCGAAATCAAATGCCACAAACTTTTATTCAATTTATTGAATTTTTTGATGTATGGGGTATTGATTTTATGGGTCCTTTTGTCAACTCTCATGGGAATTTTTATATCTTACTTGTTGTTGATTATGTCTCGAAATGGTTGGAAGCTAAGGCCACCCCAACTAATGATTCTAAAGTGGTTTCAGATTTTGTGCAAGCTAACATTTTTGCAAGGTTTGGAATTCCAAGAGCCATAATTAGCGATGGGGGTTCTCACTTCAAAAACAAGTTCTTACAAGGATTGTTGAAGAAGTAAAATGTGTCGCACAAGATTTCAACACCTTATCATCCCCAAACCAATGGACAATCCGAGGTGTCGAACCGAGAGGTGAAATCCATTCTAGAGAAGACGGTGAATCCAACAACGAAGGATTGGAGCATGCGACTCAATGATGCTTTGTGGGCTTATAGAACCGAATACAAAACACCTATTGGGATGTCTCCCTTTAGGATTGTGTACGGTAAACCTTGTCACCTACCCGTTGAGATTGAACATAAGGCGTTTTGGGCTATTAAGCAATGCAATTTGGAGTTATATGGTGCTGGAAAACAAAGGAAGTTGCAACTCCAAGAGCTAGAAGAGTTACGCAATAATTCATTTGAAATCTCGCGCATTTACAAGGAGAAAACTAAGGCATTTCATGATTCTATGATTTCTAGAAAACAATTTTGTGTTGGGCAGAAAGTGCTTTTGTTTAATTCTCGCTTGCAATTATTTCCGGGTAAACTAAGGTCACGTTGGATCGGATCTTTTATTGTTACTAATGTGTTTTCTCATGGTGCAGTATAAATTCGTAGCATAGCTACAGGAAATGAGTTTAAAGTGAATGGACACCGGCTGAAACCATATTATGAGAACTTTACTTCCGAAGTTGTGGAAGGTGTGAACTTTGTGGATGCACTCCCTTTGGAGGAGTCTTAGTGAACAAGGAGAACGTCGGGCTGACGACTTTAAACCAAGCGCTAAGTGGGAGGCAACCCACCGGTTTTGTATCTTTACCCTTATCTTTTTATTTTTATGCATTTGCTTTTATCTTTATTTTCTTTGTTTTTGCATATCATTTGCGGAATTTCCCACCTTGAACTTTCTTTGGACGATTCAATTTTACATTGAGGAAAATGTAAAGTTTAAGTGTGGAGGAGCATTTATATGTTTGTATAGTTTGTTTTAGTGTGTTTTATGCCTTTAAAAAAAATCAGCAAATTAGAAAAACCAAGAAAAAATTTGTGCTTTTTGAACTCCGAAATCTAGAAACTTGTGCCTTTAGGATGACACCATTAGTGGATGGAACCATTTTGAATGCAGGAGTTGAGGAACCAATTAACTAAACGGGACGAACATAGCTCAGAAATCACAATTAACATGATAGTTGTTACCATATCTCGGAATATCACCATATCGCATTCTATTTTTATTTTTCCATATTTATCTATTGTTCTCTAAGTGCTTTGGTGGGTCACTAAACATCGACGTGTTATTACTGCTAGGATGAAACAGAGTGATTGAGTTACTAGAAAAAAGAAGAATATATATATATATATATATATATAAAGAAGAAGAAAAAAGAGACCGAAAAATTAGACCAAAACAGAATACAATGACACTTGGGAATAGCAGTATGTGTGAAACGTAGTCCTTGTCTCCGTCGCCTAAACAAGCGTGGAATGCAGGATCCAAGGAAACTATTATGTACTTGCTGACAAGAATCATGCGCTTGGATCCAGTTTGATCCAATCATGTTGTCTAAAAAAAATGAAAAAAAAAAAAATTGAAAAAGAGAAAAAGAAAAAGGAAAAGAAAGTATTATATTTGGTTGAATAAAGTCACTCCTGGTTCCCTTGTATATGCTAGTGAGTTGATGTAGAATTCAAACTAGTAGCTCAATCCAATAGGCATAGGTTCATCTTGGCAGTGACCTTCAGACAGATATGGGAAACATCGATCACTTGTGAACATTCGCCAACATCTACATCTATATCCATCTTATTTATCTTTTCATTGTGATTGTGGTTTGTTAGTTTCCGAGTATTGTGGCTTGTTCGACTATCTAATTAAAGATTTATTTACTAATATATGAATTGAATTTGTGCAAGGTACCTCCTCATGTAGTCACTTTGGATTCGTTCATTGATTTGTCACAAATAGACGGAGTTGGAAATATAGGTTTTGTAGGAAGACCTCTTGTAAACCTTCACGAGACTAAAACTCGTCCACTAGGGACACCTAGGGGTTTAAAGGCTTGTTATTTATGCTTAAAGTGACCGTAGCCTCGACGAGACGGAGTTGTATGTATCTTTTATAATTATTTTATTTGATTTTCTTGAGGACTAGCAAAGTCTAAGTGTGGGGGAATTTGATAGGTGTAGAATACACCGTATTTACTATCTAGAGTTTATGCTTTCTTTGATATTTTTCGTGTAAATTATGTATCTTATGTTTTGTTTTTGAGTATTTAGGTACTTTGGAGTTGTTTGGAGCAAAAGAAGAAGAAACATGGCAAAAGCGCAAGAGGCGGATTGTGTCTCACTATTTGATTTTATTTCTTCATCCCTGTCTGAAAAGTATGTCGTCTTTAGTGATGCGATTTCTGTCTGAAAAGCACGACAACTTTAGTGATGATTCTCATTGAAGAGAATAAGTAGATTTGAGATGCAAGAGGCGGCTGCAGCTGGTGGAAGAACATTCATTTGGAGCATAATGGGGCATAATCGTAAATTCTGTAGATAAAGCTATCGGGAGCCGAACCAGGGTTAAGGGACAACTCTTTTGAAAGAGCACTAAAAATAGGCCAGCTGATTGCTAAGGGATGGCCACCTGCTATAGGGTATCCATTGTGGTGTCCCCTTAGCCAGTAGTGGGATACCGTTATCCATCCCCAAGTTATAACCCTAAATTTGAGAGTCCTTTCTCATTCATTCAATCATTATGTCTGAAATTGAGAGACGGGAGGAAAGAGGCGCTGTCAAGGGATGAAATCAAGAGAGATCGAGAAAAGATGGCGGGATTAGAAATTCAGAGAGATTGGGGGGAGTGAAATAACTGCTGCTGGTGATATGAGGTTGGTAGAAGGTTACAAGGGAGAATCAAGGTTCGATGTGTGCAATGGACTGGAAAATAGAAGGAATTTTTCTGTAGGTTTTCTGTTGCAGATTGAGAAGAAAATGAAGATGGTTTGAGGTTGAACTGATGTTTACAGGCCATGGGTTTGCTGTTGATTTGGAAGCAGTGACATGGTGTTTGAATTCAAGACAGATTTGGGTTGTTGATGGATTCAAGGGTGCAACGAGTTAGAAGAGGAATTGATATTGAGCAGACAAGAAAATGGGTGTTGGTGGTTGTTCATTTGAATGGTTCAGGTGGAATGGATGATGCGTCAAGAATTAAACTTAGATGAATGTGAGGTTGCAGTGGCAGGTTTGCAGACAAGGCATTTGTGTAAATTCCTGAAGCTGTGGTTCATGAGAAATGAAAAATCTCGTGACACAGGAAGCTGGAACTGATGATGTGGCCAAGGAGTTGTATTGAGGATGATGAGAAGCTGGCCTTGAAGCAATTGCAGGTGATGTTTCTGCCATGGATTCAGATGGATTGCTGCTGTGATGGATTGCAAAGCTGCAAGATGGCAAGTAATGGGTATTGGAGGAGTTACAAGGGATGTTCTGGTGGTTACCTGCAGAAGTTGGTTGTTATGATGGTTTGATCAGTGGTTGTAGCCAAGCACAATGAAGTGGTGGTACAAGGTTATGGAATTGTCAGAGGCAGGAGTTGAATGTACAGCTGCAGCTGTGAATGAACTTGAAATGCTATGCTGTTGTGAGTTGGGTTTTGATTGTGAGAACTCAGATTGACTCGAGAAGTCAGGGAAGATAAAATGGGTTCTGTGTTGGAGGATACATGCAGATGGTATAGACTGGTGGTTATAATGGAATGGATTTGCAGCTGTGGTTGAGCAGCTATGAGACTTAGCTGAGTTGCAATTGGAACTGGTGGTCTGATGCTGTAGTTAACAAGGTTCAGTGCCTGGGAAAGTAAAGGAGATGTTGGCTCATGGTATGAAGTTGAGCAGTGTTGGTCCTGTTATTCGCAGGCACAAAGCTATAGATGGAACTGATGCAATTGAGAATATATTTGGGTTAAGAGAAAGTGGAGGAGCTCGAAATGTTAGCTGCAAGGTAGTTGAACTGAATTGCAGAATGAAGCAAAGGTGGTTGCTGTCGATTGTTTCATTGCATCTCAGATGGTGCATTGGCAGTCAAGAGGTTGCAGCTGCAGATTGAGAGTGCTTCCATGGAACTGAAGCTGTGATGTTGTTGCTTTGTGTGGTTGTGTTGTGCTTTGCGAGCAGCTTTTGAAGGGGACAAGAAAGGGACTTGGTGGTACAAATTGATGTTGAGCTGTAGGAGGCCTTGGAACTGGTGATTGAACCTGTAGCTTGGTGTAACTGCAGCCAAGCCATGGTTTTGGTAATTTATTAATGGAGCAGCTGTTGCAGTTAAGAATGGCAGCTAAGATACTTGCTGTTGAAGTTATTTTGTGATGAAGAAGACTTTACTGAGTAATTAAGGGAGATAATGGTGACTTGGTTGAAGGGCCAAGATGGCTGCAACATTACGCACATCCAAGATGGATGGCCAGAGATGTTGGGCACAATGGGAGTGTACAACAAGTGCAGGCCAGTGCAAACGTGTTGGCCTGGCAACTCAGCCCAGTCAGGCGAGTTTGACCGAGCTGACTCAGTAATTTGACTCGATGACTAACGGAAGACTGTCAGGTCAACGGTTAACCTTAACGGAGCCGTGACGGAATATTCCGTCGAATATTCCTCCGACGTACAGAATTTTCAGGTGATCGTCGGCGACTTTCCGACGCCGCATTCCGGCCAAAAAACCAGTTTTCCGGCGACCACTTTTGGGACAGATTTTCTACATGGGTTTCTCTCACACGTGGGCTTGGTGGATTTTCAACTAATGGACTTTGAAGACAAAACCTATTTTTGGAAGGAGAAAAAGCTATAAAAAGGAAGTTTTCTACACAATTTAAGAGACAACGTTTTATTCTATTCTTGGAGCTTTTGCTGAGAACTACAACTAGGGTTTGCTTTCTTTTATGTTTTATCTATTTTCTTTGAATATTATGATGATGAACTCCATGAATATGAGTAGCTAAATACTAATATTGGTTATGGGATAAAAGTTGATTTCTTCAAGCATGTTATTCGATTCTATGAATTAGTTTTGTCTCAATTTTATTGTTTATGATTCATTGTTTTTATTATCATATGATTTGAATGCTAGTTTGGTTGAGTCCGGAATCAATTGGATTTGTTTTCATCTCTATAGCTATATTAGGGTTTTCAATACGTAAAAGTTGTTATCTCTGATTTCTAGTAGCATCTTGTGGTTAATACTTGTAGTGATACATCTTTTTAATCGCATATGAATCATAACCTTTGTTAAAACGAATTAGTGCTTTTACACGTTTGTTTGCATTGATTAGTCTTATTTCATAGAACTTATTGCTCTTAGGGAGTTAAATCTAATTGTGCTTTTACACTTTAGGTTTCTTTTTAAGAAGATTTCACGATAGCATCTTTTAATGTTGTTTGTGATAAAATCAGGAAATAAACGGGATACTCTTGCGATCAAGATATTCTAGGACTTTTGATAATTAAGAGATTAAATACCAATTCTAATCATAGATGAAAAATACATGTTTGTGAATGATACTATCCCTTGACCAATATCTTCTCCTTATTGATTATTCCAACTATTTACTTTGCTTTATTTAGTATTATTACTTTGATAAAAACAAAAACACACCTTGGGTTATTTGGATACATAAGAATCTGAAAATTGCATAACAACAATCGCCTCTCTGTGGATACGAACTCTTTCTTATCGAATACTATATTTATAATTAGTGAAGTGAGGAAGTGAATTATTTTTGACGCATACGACACGAGACCTTTATAAAACCTCCAATCCAGGAGGGAGAAGATGAGTTTATAGATTCCATGAAATGCAAGGTCACACAGGAAGATAATGCAACTCTTTCAGCTCCTATCTCAGATGAAGAGATAAAAACAGTTGTTTTTCAAATGGGAGCGAAAAAATCTCCAGGACCGGATGGTTACATGGGACACTTTATTGGGATGTAGTAGGTGACTCTGTTTGCGAAGTTGTCAAATATTTTTTTAATACAGGACACCTACTTACACAATTAAACCACACAAATATATGTCTCATTCAGAAGAATCTAATGGCTGACTCGGTTGATCGGTTAGAGGCCTATAGGACTCTGTAACTTTGCCTACAAAGTGGTCTCAAAAACCATGGCAAAATGAATGAAGCCTCGATGGATAAAATTATATCTCCCCTATTAGATTTCTTTTATCCCTAAAAGGAAAATTGCAGATAATGTCCTAATGGAACATGAGGTGATTCATTGCATTAAGAAGAAGAAAAAGGAAAAGTTGGGCTAACAACCATTAAGTTAGATATTTCCAAGGCCTATGACATGCTTGGATGGTCTTTCTTAGCCAAAGCTAAGTATAAACTTGGCTTTCATCAAAATTGGGTAAGCCTTATTATGAATTATCTGAATACATTCTCATACTCAATTCTACTAAATGGAATTCCAATGGGTAACCTAAGGCCTGAAAGAGGACTGAGGCAAGGGGATCCAATCTCCCCCTACCTATACATAATTTTCACTGAGGCGTCATCGACTCACATTTCTAAATTGGAGAAGACAAATCTGATTCACAGAGTTAAGATTGCAAGTAGCTCCACCAATCAGCCATCTTTTGTTCATTGATGACATCTTCTTTACCAAGACTACGATACCCAAGTTACATGTTACAAAGGATTATCTTTAGAGGTACTACAAAGTAAGTGGTTAAGAGACTAACTTCCAAATATCCAAGTTGTTGTTTAGTAAAAATGTACATCCACGATATACAAAATTATTGGCAAGATTCCTAGGAATTTCAACTTACATCTTGGTGAAAAATATCTAGGAGCACTAATCAATATACTCAAGTCCAAAACTAGGACCACATTTCACTACTTTCCGCAATTGAGAAAATAGCAAGTAGATGGCTTACCCACTTTTTTTCACAAGTGGAAGGACAACCCTAGTTAAACATGTGGGACAAGCTATGCTAATGTATCAGATGTCTAACTTCCTAATCCCTAAGAATCTTTTTCATAAAGTAGATTCTCACCTTATGAGATTTTGGTGGGGAGATGACCCAAAGTCAGACAAAAGGAAGATACATATGTTGGCTCAGGAAAACATCGCAAAACAAAGAAGGAGGAGGATTAGGATTCAAAAAATAGTGAAATAAACAACCTTGCCATGATGACAAGAAGTGTTTGGAGGCTAGTGGAGAATCCAAATTCTTTATGTGAAAAAACACTTAAAGCAAAGTATTATGCAACAACTTATATCCTACATGCTAAATGTCCAGATACTGCTTCTAGGGTTTTGAAATGTATATGCAAAACAATGAAATAAAATTAAGCCATTCATTTCATGGTGGAATAAGGAGATTTTATAGATCCTTGTGTGACAACTGGATACCCTCAAAAGGAGTTGTTACACGTAAGGTGAATACTACACCTAATCAAAATCTTAAATTGTCTGATTTCATAAATCAACAAACAAGAAATTTGGATTCAGTAAATCTAAGGGAAGTCTTTTATCAATCTTCTCTACAGAAGATTGAAATTATTCCACTAACCATTATGCCTACTAGAGATATAAGCATATGGGTAAATGCAAAGGATACAAGATTCTCAACCAAAATTGCATATCATAGTCTCTCATTAAATGAGAATATTATGAATTCTGATCTATGGCTCAACTTGTGGGTTGTTAAAATACTAGCAAGAGTAAAACTATTTGTGTGGAAGGCATTAAAAGGAACCTTACCTGTGAATTTAATTCTACATCAAAGAATGCATATCTCAGAAGTTCTCTGCCCTAGATGCAAAATGAAGCAAGAAACAACAATGCATGCACTAATATCATGTTCAAAACTTAAAACAATTTGGTTTCAATTGAATGTTCTAAATCAACAATTTCAATAATTTACCTTCGTTGAGTGGGAGAGATATTAGTTGCAGCTAAACCCTTTCAAAGATACTTCTAATAGAGCTGAATTATTCTCATTGATTGCTTGTATGATGTTGTTCATGATAAAATAATTGAAGAACCAGTCTCAATTTTGACGAGAGCAAAAGCGATGCTGCCGGTACAAAGTATTCAACCACAACTCCTGAAGATTTCTATAATTACCCAATTTTCAGATCTGTCTACTTAGTTATCTTCGCCTCTGGATTGGATCAAATTCAGTTGTGATGGGGCATGAAATTTATATTCTGAGAATGGGCGAGTGGGATTTGTCAACGTAGACAATAACCAACAATTCCTACTTGCAGAAGTCATCTATGGGTCTTGTATTTCTGCAGAAGAAACGGAGATAAGAGAAATCAGAGAGGCTGTGAAAAAAGCATGGATGAGGAAAGATTAACAAATATTGATTGAAAGTGATGCTGAAGGAATCATACATAATATCAATCAGATGGATTTCTGTGGAGGCCAAAGAACTCAAGCAATGTTAACTGATATCAAATACTTAATTTCAAAGTTTAAGAAAATTCTCTTTATCCGTGTTAACTGCATCAGCAATAAGGCTGATCACAATGTATCCAATGGGAAAAAACACATGAAGTATGTATGGCTTGGTCTACACCTCCGGTTTGTCTTATGCCATCCCTAAGTGCTGACCATAGTCCCACTCGGTGATGGTGTGGTTCTGTCATTTTGACGTTGCTTACGGAAAAAAAGATGATCTAGTTGTAGTTTGCATAATTCTTAAGGCAAGGAGGAAAGAAGAAAATTTTTTAAGTATTTTTAACAATTATACCCTTATATATAATTACTAGGAAAAATAGAAATGATTTATCTCTCAAACTATACAACGGATATCGGTAAACTTTATACCATTGGAGACATTTTAAAACACCTACATAACGAATATAAACATGACTATCAAATTATACATATTTCTTATATTAATAATAATCAATTAAAAGGGTAATTTTAGAAATATTGTTTGATGATATAACTCATCTATTTTGGGACAAAGTTTAAAACTAACCAGCTCATCTAATTTGGGACGGAGGGAGTAGTTTATTTCCAATGATGTTTTTAGTGATTTTTCATGGATATTAGAATTAATTTTGGTAAGCAAAATCTTACTAGGATAGCTTGACATCGTCAAGAAAAAATTAAGCCATGTCATATTCACATTGATTTAAGAAGTTGGGGTTGAAGAAGAATTTTAGGGAAAATGAATGTTTTTCCTATGTGGACTTGGACATTTATCTTCACATACATTCCATTGGATAAGCTATTAGCAATGAACAATTATAAAAAATTAATTACAGAAAAAGTTATAAAAAATTAAATTAGGTGTATAATAAAAAGAAGTGGCGCATTATGAATCCTTTTTGAATATGTTATATATAGGACTGATTTACACCAAATATCACCAAGAAACTGGCAATCTTGTGGTTAAGTCCTCTGCTATATGCACCGAAGCTCAAGGTTTCGATACTCTCCAGCCTACCTTTGTTTCTATTTTTTTTTTGACTTAAAGAGAATAAAGGCCATGAACCTGAACGGGTAGTTTTCGATACTCTCCAGCGGTCCATCCTACCTTTGTTTCTAAAAAAAGAACGTTATTTTGGGCACCCTTCTTTTTTTGAGTGGACCATATATTACCTAAATACCCTTTTAATTATCTTTTGGTTTTGATTAGTGAAATCATTATTAAAATGATTAAGAAAAAACTGATTAGTGAGATTAGATTAAAACATGAGTTATTAAAAATGAAATTGAATTTTTAAGAGGATAAAGTTAGAGAAGAAGAAGGAGAAAACCATGGAAAAAAATATTATTTCACATTCACTACGTTTGGGAATTCTTGTGATGAAAGCTCATCTGATTCTTCATCTCCATTAACTCCTAGAGTATTTGTTAATCTTCACAATGATCCGGATATGAGTAATTTCTTAGATGGTGAATGTATTCTTTCACAAACTCAATCTCAATATGAAAATGATGGATTTTATCAACCACAACCGGAGGAAGATCATTTGGGTATCCAGGTATGCTCCAAACTTAGCTAATGTTGGTCTAGTTGCTCCAAATTTTCAAAACAAATGTACATTTTTTAAGTAGTTCGGTTAAGAAAGATGAAGAACATCTAACCGAACTCATCTGGATATGAAGTTCGGTTACGAAAGGTGAAGAACATCTAACCGAACTCATATGGATATGCAGTTCGGTTACATTAGACAAACACGCAGATAACTGAACTATGCATTGATGGAAGTTTGAAGAATTCCAGTGTAATGTTCAGTTGTTTCGAAACCAATATACACTAACCGAACTTATCGTAAATTTATGATTTAACTTAATGTACTCGGTTGCTTTGAAACTATTAACCAAACGAACTTTACGTAAAACTAATTAAACTTAGCATACAAAGTTCGGTTTGTTCGCACACTTCCTGTAAAGCCACTATCTAACCGAACTGTACAAAATATAAGAGTACACTAAGTTATGCAGGTTCGGTTATTTCGCATACTTGATCCCAAGAGCATACCTAACCGAAATTAAGAATCCCAAAAAAATGAATAGTTCAGTGTTAGCCCGGTGACCTATGTAAAATATATTGTAACCGAACTACATATACTTTATATGTTCGGTTATATGGACTTTTGGTTTTTTCACCGAATTTGTAGTTCGGTTTACGCGCTTAAATTAATAGCTTACCGAACCCGGTTGTGATTGCAATTGATGTTGTTCCATTTCTTGTAGATTGAATGCCAAGATATACCAATGGATGATCAACCTTCTCCAATTGGTATCTTGTACGAAGATACATCCCATCACTATGCCAATGATTTGGTATTTGATCAACCTATTGATGCGAAGAATTGGGCTAGAGAGCATGCCAAGAGAGCCATGTGCGTATTAGTTTTGAATGGAAAAGAAAGCAAAACTCGTTTTGAAATGGTTTAAGAGAGAAGTGGAGATCCGGATGCTAGCCACAAGAGGAAGGGGTATGTGTATGAAGGAAAGATGACGAGGAAGAACACAGTGTGCTCAAAGAAAATAAAATGTCCGTTCAAGCTAGTTTTTAGTTACTCAAAACTAAGGAAAGGATGGGTTCTATCGATGGATAAGGTGGTAGGTAATCACAACCACCATCGTCCGGAGCATCTTGAAGGACATGCAATGGCCGCAAGGCTGACTCCTCAAGAAAAGGAGAAAGTATCTAAATATAGGAGATTGCGTATTTCCCCAGCTGGTATGCTTCGCTTATTAAAGGATGATAACACGGAAAACGTATCATCCCCTACCACCATTTACAATGCAATTGAGTCAATTAAAAAGAATCAATGGAAGGATAGAAAAGTCATGCAACAATTGTTTATGTTGGCTGAAGAGAAAGGCTACGCGGTTCAAAAGAAGCTAGGTCAGGGTGAAGAAATAACTCATCTCTTCATTGCTCATCCGAAGAGTGTTCAACTGGCTCAATCCTTCCATGAAGTTATTATAATGGATTGCACTTACAAGACAAACAAATACGAGATGCCATTGTTGAACATTGTTGGTCGTACGTCGACGAAGTCACCTTTTACCATTGCTTTTTGTTTTCTAAAGGACGAGCAAGAACCAAGTTATAGGTGGGCGCTACAACAATTGAAGGCGATCTACCGAGATAATGATATCCCAGGGTTATAGTGACGGACAATCAAGTATCATTGATGAATGCAATAGAGAGAGTCTTCCCATTGGCACATAATATGCTTTGTACATTTCATATATGGTGCAATATGATGAATAGGTGCAAGCCTCAACTTTGTCCACCAAAGAGGATAACATTCGAAGAGATTAGTAAGCTCTTTGGAAGATGAACAAGCTGATGCAAAAGAGGCATTCGATGAACAATACACCATAAATCATGCTAAATGGGTAGCTTTCTCCGGGGAATGGGAGGCTTTGACTTGGTCTCTCACCGAAGAAGAGTACAATCTAAATCTTGCCAAATTTATTGAGCATTAGCGTAGCCCCGAATATCCTGATGATATTGTAACGTATGTGGTCAGGCAATGATTGGAACCGCACAAAGAACGGTTTGTTTATGCTTTTACCAACCACCATAAACACTTTGGGAATCAAGCGACAAGTTTGGTAGAATCGGCTCACCACCGGTTGAAGAAAAATCTCTTTGGATGTATTGATAATTTTGTGGTTGTGTTTAACGCTATGGAGGTTTACTTCAACCGCGAGATTGATAGAATTAAAGAGAAGTTTCAAAAAGTCGCATCATGAAGTACAAAAAGATTGTAGACAAAGGTGGTAACATCGTGAAAATGGAGGACCTTCGGTTTTTCAAGGGACTTCACTATAATGTTTCGCATGCTTGCATTAAGAGGTTATTGGTTGAGGTGAATTTGATCCGCATATGGGGAACCAAGCCGGAAGAGGTGTGTGTTTGCAACATGATGAAGTCTATTGGGCTCCCTTGTCGCCACATGATATCTAAGTATGAACATGGCATAATACCTTTAAGCGATATAGATCCACATTGGCAACACTTAAGTTTTTTTTCGTCTTCCCAAGGGCGATATCGGAGAAGAGTTTGGTGATAATGAAATGGGAAGAGTCATTATCGAGAGGTACCAGAACATGAACAATCTTGAAAGGCAAATCTTTTGGGATGAAATGCGGCCAATCGTTTATCCGCAAACTTCAAAATGTGCAAGAACCGAATAAAGGCAAGGCCAAAGGTAGGCCACCAACCAAAGAAACCAAAAAACAAGTCAGACAATATGCAAAGGTTTTGGGCAAGAGGAAGAGTGAAATGACCCCTTTTACTAGAGATCCTTTTCAACATGAGCATACCGCGGCTAAGTACCAAGAAGATTGTAAGATAAGGGCTAGGAATATTGTTGAAAAGGGCGAGACAAGTGAACGGGATATGAAGAAAAAAGGACCTATGTTACACTCTCAACCTAGTCCAATTGATATGACTGCCCCTCCTGTTGAGAAAAGGTTCTGGAAGAGCTACCTCCTTACATTAAAGATTATGTCATAACCACCAATGACGTCCCCGCGGATGGTAATTTGGGTTTCCACGTTGTCGTACAACAACTAGGGCCTTTCACTCAAGGTGCCAAGATATATAATGATAATCATGTCACTTATGTCCGTCAAAGGTTGTTGATGAAGCTAAGGGAAAACCGGAATTTTATAAGACAATGTTGTCCGATGGGGATGATAGTCTCAATGTGCAGTTTTTTAAATATCAAAGTCGTCTCCACGGGGGCAATCCAATCACAAGGTATCATTGGATGAGCATGCCGATATGTGGGCACTTAATATCCGAAGCATTCAATTGTGTGGTTCACTTGTTCTCAAAATGTGGTAGTTTCACATACACTCCGAAAAAAAACCATATGTGTCGAGCAACTAAAACGGAGGAGAGTGGTGATTGCGTTGATTAACTACAACCATTTTATAGGCCTCCGATTAGAAGACAATTGTCCATTGCCTCCGATATGCCATACTCTTATTGGAATGAATTTAACCCCGACACAATGTTGGGTTGGTGCGTTATGTATGAACATAACATGGAGATGTGGAAAGCTTTGAAGGATTCGGAAGAAATTATACACCAAGGTTGTATTTCCCTTGCGGATGATTAATTGTACCTTTAGTTAGATGGTGTTTTTTGATTGTAAGTATGCTTTGAAAATCAACATAACAATGAAAGATTGTGTTTTTGGTATTTGGTTTTTATTAGAGTCATTTGGAATAAAGATTGTAGGTCCACCGTGGTTTGCAATTCAAAATATATAAGTTCGGTTAACAAATTACATTAAATGACATTACCGAACTATTGCATTACAACATTAGTTCGGTTTGGAAATGAAATTACATGACATTGCCGAAATTAAATTACAAAATATCCAAAACGTGATTATGAAAAAGTCTTAAGAATGCGGAAATGATCTTCATATTTGAAATCCTTTACTTTCCATCGTCACCATTCATTCTTTGACATTAAAACGATTTCCTCAGACATGTTTTCACCCTCGCCGATTCTCGCAACTATCCGATACAAAATCAAAAATCCTCAACTCTTTTTTGAATTTTTTCAAATCGAATGAACAAAGATAACTCTTCAAGGTTATGAGGGTTACATGTGTCATCGCAGAATTTCTCATGTATTTTCCCCTAATAACTATTACTAATCCGACCATGCCTTTGATCATTCTTCACCCCTCTTTGGAAACCACAAGACTAAGTTTCTACAAATAGAAAGATCTTCTTCTAAAGTAAATTTATGACTACCAAATGCCATTTTTATGAAATGGTATACAAAAAAATGAAGCATCGACCCATATATATAACATTGGGTGTATAACTGACTAAAAAATTGCCGTTACATTTGTTGATCAAGTACAAGTTTTGGTCAACAATTATGTTCGGTTAGTTCAGTTATTATATCTAACCGAACCGAACACTAACAAAGAATTTAATTTCTGAGTCATATTCGGTTAACTTGGTAAAAAATGACAAAAAGCAAGAACAAAAGGTTTTTTTTCAACCTATGCATTCGGTTTGTAAATAAAGTTTCATGCAGTAACCGAACATAAGGTTTTATTTTCGAACAACTAAGTTGGTAACTGCAGATTTTACCCAAATGAACCGAACATCACTCTGTAACTTTTAATATTTTTGGTAGTGTTCAGTTCGGTGGAATTGTGTAATTGAGATCAAACCGAACATCACTCTGAATTTTTTTTTTTTTAGTGATCAGTTCGGTTGAATTTTGTAATTGCGATCAAACCGAACATCACTCTGTAACTTTTTTTTTTTGGTAGTGTTCAGTTCGGTTGAATTTGTAATTGCGATCCAACCGAACATCACTCGTAACACGTTTTTTTTTCGGGAAGTGTTCGGTTCGGTTTGAATTTTGTAATTGCAATCAAACCGAACGTTTATATCTTACTTCTAGACACAAATTAGAAACAAAAACATGAAATTCGTTTACTAAAACAAAAAAATAAGAAAACAAACTACCAAATACACAATAAAGAGGTATTCCAAACATAAGAGAACAAAGTACCAAATCCGGAATAAAGTACCAAATAAAATGCCAAATTACTAATTCTTGCAATCACTCATTCACTCTACGACCACTACGTGAGACTTTTCTACCCTTGCGTTTAGGAGCTTTAGCTGGTCCTTCGTCACTAGGAGTGTCATCTCCATTTTGTTGTTCAACCATTCGACTTGAACCTTCCCCTTCTCGTCGACCCCTCTTCATCGGCATGCTCCGGCTTTGATCAGCATGTTGGGTGAAAAACATTTGTCCATTGGTTGTAGAGTTCCGTTTGTTCAGCAGTTGTTCATCAGCTCTCCACTACGGATTTTTGACATCATTTTATTCAACAATTTAGAACTTGACTTCACCTTTTTTCAATATAAATCATAAACAAGTATAAATTTCCTATATTTGCATGCTTAATAAGTTTATAAAAAGGAAAAATAAGAGTAAATATCTTACCGCTGAATTCCATAAGATCAATGCCTCATCACCACAAGTTGGGGTATGCTTCATAATTTTCTCGGGTCACTTTCTCCACCGCCTTCGATTTTGATTTCTCAAGACGGCTTGTTGTTGTGTGTTTATTACACGAGGATGAGAAAAATTTTCATACCATTCCATATACCCTTCTTCAGCAGCATTTGGCTCACCATAACAATCTTCTAACTCTTCAATGGAATATAATAATCCTCACAGTTGTTCCATTGGTCCACTGATGGAGCAGGATTGTACTTTGGAATAAAATTCTTTTCGGTGTTCTTAGTTCCCTGCTTCATCACCTTGAATTTGAATGTATCCTCTCCTTTGGGACACTTTGGACACAACATAATTGTCTCATTACTCTTCGAGGATTGTACATTGTACAACCGCTGTGGATAAAACAATGGGCCATTATAAGCCGAAATAGGTGAGAAATCAACAGTGCTCAACATCTTCCTCTTCGTCATCCGATGAAGCTTGTATGGATGGAAAACCACATCCGCAAGCGTTGCATTATCCAATTTCTCTCTCAACCTCAACAACCTATTTTTCTTACCCTTCATTTGCGAGTCCAAAATTCATATTTAATATTGTAGGTTGCCCATAAGGCCAAGGAGTGTGAGCATAAGACAATTTCAGTTTTGGGAAGTGGTCGTACACCCAAACCTATGAGAAGAAACCACACATATGATTATA
Source organism: Papaver bracteatum (assembly GCA_023529315.1). Lineage (NCBI taxonomy): Eukaryota > Viridiplantae > Streptophyta > Magnoliopsida > Ranunculales > Papaveraceae > Papaver > Papaver bracteatum. Next base: position 94,785 of record JAJJWX010005067.1, read on the forward strand.
GTAAATATGTATTCATTAGTAAAAATATACATTCATTCACTTAGCAAACATATCTTGGAAAACACAAAGGATAAATTAACTGAGTACCTGAACAAGGGTGTATAAGCCTCCAAAATATAAACACTTAAGCCTCGAAGCTTTTCCGAGCTCCGCTTGACGAACGATAGAACCGCAATTCCCCAAGAATAGTTGTTCACCTCATTAAGGGGGTCCAATAGATGGAGGTAATGACATTTACCGAATGACCTGAAGTGTCGAGGAAGAAAATGGTTCCTAGTTGATATAACAAATAAGCAAATCACATGGTGTTTAATCTTCTCTTCTCATGACCAACTTTCCCTTGGCAACCAAATCTTTCGTCCCTCCAAACTCTTTTAACAAGACTTTCAACTTGATCTTTTCAACTTCTTCTTGTAAGACCGGTCTGGGTTTAACTCATTATACTCATCACCTTCATCGCTCTTTTGCAGCCTGCCTAAACTCACAATGTGCCTTCTTAGCGCTCCATCCTAGACACCTCTCCACCAACTGCTCAAGAAGCTCATAACTCATGGAGGGATCGTACCCATCTCGAACACTTGTTCTTAGTAATTGGTAGGCCTGTGATTCGAAAACAATCATCCGGAGTGATTGCCATCTCACCAAACGGAGATGAAAGGTTTCTGGTCTCAGGATAAACCCTTCCGCAAATGCGAAACAAAGGACATCATCAAATTTTGGTGCGCATGTTGTATCGCTGTACCATAGCACACAATCAAATACGGCCAACCTAACCTTCATCACACTCATTCCCTATATCCCATTTCTTGTTCTTTTGACGTTTCAAAACACGAACATCATTATTATGATCCTACAAATACAACATCATATCTTATTTACTAATATATACCGAAAAATATATGACAAAGAAATATTCATGTATAAGATTCAATACCTTTGTAGCATAAATCTTGGCAGCCCATGAGTTTTGTAGCCAATCAATACCTCCTCCATCTCTTGGAGTACCATAAGTTGGGTTCTTTGGGGCCAAACACAAAGTATCATCAGAATGTATGCATATCTAGCACAAGGCTTTTTAGGTAATTTTTTGGTTTTTTAACTATTTTTACTTGTTCTTCATCCTCTTCCTCCTCTTGATTCATCATCTTCATTATCTCCATCTTCTTCACTCATCATTGTCATCTCCTTTGTTCATCTTCATTTCCTTCTTTAGGATGATTCCTCTTCTCCACCTTGATTATGTTCTTGATTACCCATTTCTTCCAACAATCTCTTGATTAATTTGTTGTATAACGTTGTCAACATTATCTCTATTGACATCATCTTGATGACAACACCCTGTTGAACCACCTCCATGCTTAACATATTTGGTTCCACGCTATTAAAACCTAAGTGTTTTTGGCCTCGAGGAGTGGGAGTTCTAAGTTCTTCCGTTGAAGGTTGGTTTGATTTTTGGTGCTCGCCCCTAACCAAGAAAACAAAACATATTAGCTTCACCCAAAAATGATTTTCATAATCATAATTCTATATGGGCTAAAGTTCGGTTTGTACTGAAACTAACTATTTCGTGAAAAAACCGAACTCGATATGAATGACATTAGCACCGAGTTCTGTTAGTAGTTGTCTAAACAAAAATTGCGATTTAAACATGAAACATTAAATTCACAAATTCCTAACTTGAAATTGAGAAGATCATTATAATTTTTTGGGAATATAATTAGCAAGGAGTTTGGTTATAAAAAAATATTGTGATATTTAAAATGATAGTTCAACATAGTGGGAAAATTGAGAGGTTTTTTTGTTTTTTTGTAATGTTTTGAGTTCTATGGAGAAATTGTTTTTAAAAATATTGTGCTAACTAACCGAATTGTTTTGACAAAGTTCGGTTAATCGAGAACTCAAAATAGTGAGTCAATTAGTTGAGTTCATTGGAAAGTGAAATTATTTTTTTTTGGTAAATGGGAAGTGTTGCTAAGAGAAGTTTTTTGAAAATAAGGAAAATAACTCTGGAGTTCAGTTGCGTAGTTCGGTTATATAGTGTTCAATCATATTTAAATGAACTGCTCTTTCGAAAATTCTTTTCCTTTAAGGAAGTTCGTTATAAAAACTGGGTATTTTTTGGGTTACGACTCCAACCTAACTTGCATCACATTATCATTAAACTCTATTTTAATGATTTCTATTCAATTAAACTAACCAAAATCAAATAAAACAAATGGGTTTATTAAAAATACCTCATGATCTTTCCATGCCCACTTCGGGTTGAATCTCCAATTCTTCTCCTTCCTAAGCTAAATTCGAGTTCAATCTCCAATGAATTTTCTGATTGCTAGATGTCCTAATTGGGGACATTTTTCCCGTTACTCTCTTAGTTTGCTTTCAAGCACCATTCTTATATTTTCCGATTGATTAATCGACGATGAAATTTATGAATCACGATTAAACGATGTTGAGAAGAAGAAGAAAATGAAGAAGAAGAAGAGGAAGACCTCAAGAGAAGAAGAAGGGTCCATTTTTTTTTTTTGTTAATAGGTTGATAGGTTAATCGAATTTTTTATAAATTAGGTTAATTAATTACGGTTATTAGGTTAGGTTAATTAATTGCAATAGGGTTCGGGCAAATTAGTAATCAAATCCACATTTTAAGACAGCCCTTACAAATGTAGGGTAGTGTGCCTAAAACACAATGGTCCCCTCAAAAAAGAAGGGTCCCCAAAATAA